>CM021106.1:562047398-562088746 GCA_007115665.2 Sequoiadendron giganteum
GGGTGGCAAACTCAACCGTTTTGAGTAATGGCTTTGAATGCAAAGTCGGCTCGTTGCAGGGAGATCTGTCAGATCCGACCAGATGCGTGATTTGAGGATGGACTTCATTGCTGTATAGGACTCTTCTGAGTTGGTTACATATGGATGAGAGATATGTTATTTCTAAAAGAGTTAAGATAAGTCGAAAGTTGCTAAGCAAGTTGAAGTCGTGGGTTGAAGAGCAGAAGGAGAAAAAGAACGTGTGTTCTTGAAGAGAGGTGGTTCGATCTGTATGTTGTGAAAAAATTATAACAGTGAATCCGAATCTCTTTGGGCATTTGTAAGCTATACAAAGAAGACTGGAAATTGTATGTATTTGTTCTAATACTGTAATACAATAGTCTTGGCTTTGTGTGGTGGGTTTTTTACCTGAAAGGGTTTTCCCACGTAAAATCTCTGTGTCAATCTGTGATTACTTTGTTCTTCTGTTATTTATCTTATTGGTTGTATTCATCTCAAGTAGTTTTAGAAGCTATTAGAATCAATGTATGCTTATCTCTCCTGTTGTATTGGCGTTAAGTGAATGTTTTCCGCACTATTGGGTTAGTAGATCCGCATTCTTTTCCCTTCAATGAATAAGGTTAGGGTTAGGGGTTGCATAATTTTTATGGTCATGCTTAGGGTTAGGTTTTGAGTTAGAAATATCATTAGGCTTAGGGTCATTATATAGTTAGGTTTAGGATTAGAGATTTAGTTAAGAATAGGGTTAGGGTTAGGGTTAAGAGACATATTTAGGATTAGGGTTAGGGTTAGCATCAAGATTAAGGTTAGGGTTAGCATTAAAATTAGGATTAGGGTTAGCATGAAGATTAACTTAAAATTAGGGTTAGAGTTAGGATCAGGATTAGGGCTACAATTATATTTAAGATCAATTTTAGGGTTAGGATTATGGTTAGGGTTACGATTTACGTCATGGTTATGGTTATGCTTAGGGTTAGGTTTTGGGTTAGAGATATAGTTAGGTTTAATGTCACTATGTGGTTAGGTTTAGGGTTAGACAATGACTTAGGAATAGGGTTAGGGTTAAGATTAGGGTTAGGGCTAGAGATATAGTTAGGGCTAGGGTAAAGAGATATAGTTAGGATTAGGGTTAGGTTAAGATTGATTTACAAAAAATTATCAAAATTTTTCTTAAAAATATAAATATAAATCTTAAATTTTAATTTATATGAAGTGTGTGGAGATTTATCAAGGCATTCAATTTTTTCAATTATATAGATAAAAATCAAATTTCATATATATATTTAATTGCTATTATCATTTGTACAACAACAATTTTTAAATCATTTAAAAATTAAAATTAACATTGGATAAAATATGTAAAAAAAATTAAACATTTGCTTAAAAATATTTAACTTATATTTGAGGCACATTTAATATTTCATATAGATTTGGAACACATCCACTTAAAAAATATATTTAATACCACACATTTAAAAAAACCATGTACCTTACAAATAATGAGTAGCACAATATATGTTGTCAAAAAAAAAATATTAGAAATGGAGGTCTTATATGTTGCCGCACATCCTCTTCAATTTTTTTTAAAGTATTTTTTTTTATATTATAATATAAGTTAAACAAAATTAATAAACCTTTCATCAATGTGTACAAAGTTTGTAAATATAAGAAGTATTTAAGGTCAAATAAGAAGTAATTATACTAATAACATCTCATTGTAATGGTGTAAACATTACAAATTCTTCAGCAATGAGAATTGTATTATGACCTTTATTTTCATAGTGATCACGATATACTTCTTTGAGCATATTTGGAAATGCAACTACTATACTTTATGCCTCATGAACTTTTTTTTGCAAGATCTTCCATTTTTATTATTTCTAGTTCTTCGACATCATCAATCATTAAGCTTGTATTTTCAATTTCTTTGACGATCTTATTGCAATACTCTAAAACTGTTCTTGCACATTTGTCGACAGGGGTTTCAAAAATATAATTGACCTTATAGAGGCAGCTGGGATTTCAACTATGATTTTCGATTCATTCTGAATCTCCCATTTTAAATTAGATTATTCGTTGAAAATAAAAGAACAATAAAATCAAGGTTAGCATTTAGGAATGATAAGGAAAAAAGTATCCATAATTTTTCATAAAATAAAATTCAAAAATAATAATCTTTATTAATACAAATTGTGCATAAAATAAATAATGAAAAAACTTTATATATATATATATGTTTTTCTTTTATATTTTTGATTTGTTTTGATCAGATGTTTTTTATGCATTATTTAGTATATTAATTTCAATGTATTATGTGTTTAAGTTGATAAATAATTTTATCTAAATTTTTACAAGATTTCATGCAATTAGTTGATTATTTGATTTCATTTAAATAGATTTTTGAATAAAAAATTTATCCATTTGAATAACATATTAAATGGATTAGTATGTTGGGATGTCACCAAAATCATTTGAAATACCACCAAAAAATATAATTTCATAAGAGAAGATTTAACTTTATATTTGATTGAATTCAAGCATAAATACTATGTTTAAAGATTGATTTTGCAAACATTTGTTGAATAAAGATTTAAAAATGTTTCCACTTAACTAAACATTTATGCATGAGTAATAAATCTAACACACAATTTTTAAAATATTATCAAAATTGAATATACTCATAGATACAATGCTTATATATAGTTTAGGAACATTTGTCACATAATTTATGTACAATCATTTCATCTAATTAACCATGGATGCACTGGTAATAACTCTCCATCTTCGGTATCATCAAAATTAGTTTGAACTTTAATTATCAAGCTGGACTTCACAACAAACAAGGTAGGTATACCATAGTTTTCATGGCATTACCTGATGCACCATGAATCTAATGGAGTACCTGAACTTAAGAGTTGCCAAAATCCATTCCTCAATTGGGCCCATGTAATAATAAATCTATTATATTTTCTTTGCATTTAATTTTGTAATTTTAAATTTGATTAAATTATATGTGCACTTATTATGAAAAGCCTTAAAAGAATTAGTCAAATATAAAACATTTTTTAAGTATCATCATATTGGTTACAAAGAATATTAGAATGCAACTTCTTTCTTAGGTATCACTGCAACAAAAATTAGAGTGTTATTCATTTCATTGTTATGAAAAACATGATGCATGCACCCACACTAATGCAAGGTAACAAATATAAAGATCACATTAATCACATAATTAGATCCTCCTGCAAATTCTCTTTATATTTCTATAAAATAGAGGTGCTTATTTTTTTTATGATGGTAATTTGTAATCTTATTATCTTACAACTAATTTATTTTAGTGGAGAGATTCTAAACATTGTAAGATTTGAAGTTGTCAGCTTCATTAAGACATGTGAAATCTTCTTTTATCAAATGTTTTCCCCACTTCAAAAATATAGTTTCACCTTTATTATTATATGCTTATAAATTAATTTATTAATTAAATTTTATACTTTTAATAATATTATTTGAAAAAGAAGAAATTCCTTAAGTCATCGTGTTTTCTTATATATTTATGATTAAAGTAGTAAACTTAATTTCATAGACCTAAAAAAAAAGCTCGCTCTTTGTGTCCCTTATATTTTCCCTCTTCTTTGTGTCCCTACAATTTTCTCATATCATGATGCCCAATTTCATACCCAGGTCAACAAAAGCATAGGAAACCATATCCTAATAGAAATCAAAGTTACAATCCAAATACATGAAAGAAATGAAAACATTAATCGAATACACTTCTAATATATTGTATTAACAATTCAACTACATGATAAACACCAAGATTTAGTTCATCTAAAATGAAAAATAAAAGTACATTTGATAAATAAAATAATAGTGATGGCCCCACCAAATCTTTTGCATTTTCAACATATTCTAATATAACAAGAGTCAGGCTATATTTAGTGTTTCATATGTCCAAAGAAAGCATTTGAGGGAAGGAATCTATTGCCTTAAACTATAAAATTTTAAATAAAAATTTTAAATGCATGGTAAATGTCAATCTCTTCAAAAGATGAAATGACAAGCCCTTGAAGATGTGGTAATCCTAAAACAAATCTGCATTCTATTCCAAAAAAAATAGTATTGCACACAAAACCTTCATTTTTTAATCAAAATGACTAGACTTTGATTCCATAGAGAGATCAACTAACATATCATTTGCAAAGGAACTGTCCATGAGGAAATTTCTAATTTATCTCTAAACCACTTTGATTATACCACAAAAATAATATAAAACCTAGCTTTCTTCCTCAATGATTAAAAGAAGTTATCAAAATATTCAACACAATGAAAATAAATGCTAGTAGAAGAGAGTGGTTTATACATTTAAAAAATGTTTAATGTTTCTATTCCTACTACCGAGTCTTTAGTTATACATGTAGAAATCCAAATTTGACCACTCCCATATGGTCAAAATCCCATCATTTATTCATCTATCTCATCAATATTAGTTAAATAACTTATTTAATTAATATTTACGCCTTTTTTCTAAGGTGTATAAAGTATTTAATTTAACAATTAAATACTTTATCATTTCTTCCCTAAATTAAATAAATGAATCAATTTATTTGATTTAGTCATTTACCTTTTTGAATTTAAATCAATTTTAAATTCATTCTTTCTCTCTCCTTGTCCCATCCTCCATAACCCTTCCTCTAATATGGATCAATTTAATTAATCCATGACTAAGATGTGCACATCCTTAATCAGGATTAATGTCACATCTTTCATATTTGGCCACTTGCCTCTAATCCTCATTAATTTTCTTAATCACATGTTTGCACAACCTCAATTTAATCACTTACCTTTTCTGGTATGTCCTCCAAGCCAACCTTTCATAGTTGCTTGCCTTATCAAGCATTGACCTCTTCCCCATGTGAATTTAAAATTCACATTTATTTACCCCATGCATTTCTCTTCCCCATAATCTCTCATAGGTCACATTGAAGTCACATGGGACAAGGACCTCCTTTAAGAGGACCTTGTCTTATCCACAGGGTGCTTTGAATCATGTGTATTTAAAATTCACATTTATTTCTCCAACAACTTCTCCCATCCCCATGGTGACAAGAGAGGACTTTCTAAAATTCCTCACTTGTCACCATCAACCCCATATTGGGACAAGGACTTCCTTTTGAGGAAATCCTCCCCTAATCCCAAGGTACTTGCAAGTACCTCCACCTCACATGTCCTTTTCCACATCATTTGTCCTCTTCACACCTCACATTCCACATGGCAAGATGTGAGGACTTGTGAGTCCTCAACTCACTACAACCCTCCATCTTGTCCATGTTGACTAAATCCTAGCCATCCATTTTTCTTTAAATTAGAAGACTTGGTCTCAAATTAAGGAGGTCAAACAAGAGTTAGATTATTTTTGTATTCACTCTCATTCAAGCACTTAGCACTTGCATCCTCCATTTTTGCAGCCATTGAAGCTCTTATTGCATTCACCTACCATCTTTATCACAATACCCATCTCCATTATTGCAATCCTCATCAATTCCTCTCCACTTTGCATCCACTTTTGCATTCATTTTCCATCAAGGGAGCATACAATAAAACATCATTGAAGGGCCAACCAACTCATCAATCCAAGAAAGGTATAAGATTTCCTTTTCTTTATTGTTTTATTTGGATTCAACTTAGGCTAATCTTGAGTGTTTGTTTGTGTTTTCTCTTTTGCATTTCATTTTGTTTTGTAGTTTCCAAGTAGATAAAACACTCGCACACATTTTTGGCATGCCTGGTGGAACCCACAATTAGGTCTGTCCTATTTTATGTTTGTTTTTTTTTTAATATTTTGTAGGTTTAGGTACACAGAGGCGGCCTTGCCCAGAATACAGAGGTGACTTGACCTTAAAAGGGGTGACCTGGCCCACAAAGAGGTGACCCCACCCTCAAAGGGGTGACCTCGCCCTCAAAGAGTTGACCTGGCCCACATAGGGGTGACCCTGCCCACAGAGCTGACTCCACCCACAAAGCCGACTTCACCCAGAATACAAATCTATGACCTCGCCCTAGACAAAGGTAACTGAGGTAAAAAATAGAGACTTAAAATTTCATTTCTAAAGTTCAATTATTGTTGTTTTCCTTAGTACTGACCCTCTAACTTGTCTTGTTTGTGAGTGTGTTGGTTTTTACTAACATTTATGTAGCCGTTTCACGATTGTTGAAGACCAAAAGTAAAAAAATTCTAACATATTTGCTGCAGGGGGAGAACAACCTTCATTAGTTAGATTATTGCTTATTGTTTTCATTTTAACTAGGGACATAGATCTAACTAGAGGGAGTCAAAGAACTTGTTTGTTTTGTTTGAAAGGTGGACTATTAATGTATCCAATCCCCTTGCACCATTTGGCGATCCTGGGTGAAGATAAATCGTACTTCACTTAGTCCTATTGTGTACCTACTTTTTTAGAGGGATCTGCTTGGGGATTTCATCACCCTAAGGGACAATCCCAACCACATATTACTGATGGGTATATAAAGGGGGGATAGCGAAAGTTGTACCTCAATTTAGTCATGTTGTGTCTGGTGGAGCGTCAAAGCTAGGGTGATACCTAGACAAGACGTGAAGAGTTGGTCTGAGCTTTCAATATCTCGTTGGAAGTTCGCGACTCACGTTTGTGATGGGCTGGTGTTCACGGTTGTGCCCCACGTACCGTGCGTATATCAGGGACTCCCTTAGTTGCCTTGTTTAGCCTAGTTAGAGGATTGTGTTGACCATACCTTCATATAAATCTTAGGATTTTGATACTTGAACTATCTTCTTTGTGCAAAACCAGTGCGTCTTGGCCTTTTGTTTGTTGTTTGCTCTATTTTTGTCCTTTGCCGTAGTTATTTTTTCCTAAGTCAAGTCCAGATCAACTAACAGAGGTGACCTTGCCCTAAAAGGGGAAAACTTACCCTCAAAGGGGAGACCCTTCCCTCAACAGGGGTGACATCACCCTTCTGTCTCAGTTGTTTTCCACCCTATCCAAGTTAAAGTTGATCAATTTTCATAGAACAGGCGACCTTGCCCTCAAAGCGGTCGTTGCCCTAACAGGGGCGACCCTGCCCTAAAAGGGGTGACCTTTCCCTTTCGGACAATCAATCCCATCTTCAGTTTGTCATTCGTTTTCCCATTCTGAGCATCGTTTCCTCATTTTGAGAATCTGTTCACCCATTTTGTACATTCATTTTCCCATTGTGAGTTTCGTTCCCTTATTTTGAGCATTTGTTTGCCCATTTCGTACATCCGTTTCCCCATTCCGAGTGTCCATTCACTTGTTCCGAGTATCTGTTCACTTGTTTCATGCATTCATTCACCCGTTCCAAGTATTCGTTCACCCGTTTCGAGTATCCGTTTGCCCATCTTGGAAGTCCATCTACCTCGTTTATCAACATCGCTTGACTATTTTTTAGACTTAGTCAAATCTGGAAATTGTTTGGGCGACCCTGCCCCAGTTTAGGCGACCTTGCCCTAGTTTGGGTGACCCTGCCCTAACTTGGGTGGCCCTATCCTAACTTGGGAAACCCTGTCCTCATTTAGGTGGCCTGTCTCCAAAGATGAGTGACCTTGCACCCATTATACGAGCCTTATCTTTGTTCAGAAATCTAACCCACTGGGATCCTAAAAAGCTTATTATTTTCTTGGCTGTTTGCACATCCCGTCCATTCATAATCCTCATGTAAGTCCATTTGCATCCTGACTCATCTATATCTAATCATTATCTAGATCATATAGGTGCATCCTTAATCATTTGTAAGTTACACAATCCATTATCATTTTCTTAATCCAAATCCTTTGAACTTCGTTTGAAGTTATTATCTGAATTGACCTAGGTGTTTGAAATCGATCCTCATCCTTCAAAATATGCTTAGGATCACCATCTATCCTAAGTCATTCATCATCCTCGGCCCAATAAATCCCCTTCCATTTCAAGGTGAACTCAGCGCCATGATCATCTATTCATCCTTTAATCCGATCAATCAACACCTTAAGTCACCTAGGGTGATTTTTGAACTCAATTTAGAATCCCTTCCAATCATCCAATCTTATCAATCATTTTATTGATCAATCTTATCCAATCTAATCCTATGACATCCTTATTCAATTATTCAATCAATAGATCCCTCATCCAATCCAATCAATCCTCCAATCATCATCTTTGCATTGCATCTTAGAGTTTAACCACATCTTAGTTCACCTAGTTCTCTTACACTTTCATGTCCATTCAAACTCGATCACAAGCAAAGAAGCAAATGGCAGAACAACAAGCCCAAGGTTCCCAACTGAATATCCCACAAGATCCCCATAATGGTGCTTCATCACAGTCCAATACTAACATCCAAAACACCACACCACTTGGTGACGAAAACATGGTCAGTCAACTTGAGGCCAAAGTTGACGAATACCTTAGTGATCCTATTAATGTTTAGATGACGGATCACCTCCTCAATGAACATGGGGATAAGATTCTTGCCACTCTGATCATGAGAGGAATCAAACCACTATCTAATTTTGATGTGTCACTATATGCCAGTATCCACACCCTTCTAGCACCTACAGATCCGCAAAATTTACAAAATTTTCCAAGGAATTCATATGTCCCCGAAGGTGCACCTACGAAAAATTGCTATCACCTTGAGTTCGAAAATGTCATGATACATCAAGTTGCAAGTTATCCTCACATCCCAGTCGTAGCCTCTGCAACACAACCAGATCCTAATGACCCCTATGCCTACGACATGCCACAATACATTCCATCCGCTCCACCACTTCCACCTTGGCATCCTAGTCATCCACCCACCAATACTGGGGGCACACCTATTCTTCAATTGATGCCACATTCGGGATCAACACTTTCTATCAATCTACCACCACCCACATTCCATAAACCTACCGTTAATCCTCACCAATCCACTACATTGCAAGCACCACCTCAACATACTGTTGGTACTGTTGCCTCGACCTAACCACCTCATCAAAAACCACAACAATTGAATGTCATAATCCCACAACAAAACATTCTGATTCATCAACAACACTCTATCATTCCTACACAACCACCACAACAGGTGACAAAAACTACATCACACTCACCACAACCGCCACATGGTGCTTTTGTAGAAGTCCCACAACAACAACATATCCCATCTCACCCATCCTACCAACAACCACCACAATAGCAACATCTGCCTCAGCATACGCTCATTCCTACACAAACACCTCTCACACAATATCTTTACCATCCGTCCAGCACGTATACTGCCTATACTGCTCCATCCAATCCTAATCCAAACCCCATCAGGCTTCTTAGAATCCACCACGAACCCAACCGTCTCTTTATATCAACCCTTCACAACCATCACATGAATCCTTACCAACAACCATCGAATCCAAACCACCTCCATATGTCACACAACAACCCAGCATTACGTATCAATACCACTCCAATCCACCCTATCTTCAACAACAACCATCTTATCAACAGAGTGCTCCATCCACATCTTACTATCAACAACCACCGTCATATCAACAAGGGGTTTCTACCTCTTCATATTATCAAAATCCTACACAAAATCAGTAAGGTATTCCATCCATTGCGTATTATCAACAACAACCACCTTATCAACAAGCGGTTTCCACCTCTTACCATCAAAATCCATCATCCTCATATCCAGCGTACGTTAATCCACAATCCACTTACATCAATCAAAGTCAAAAAACACCTCTATATACACCTAAACCCGCTTACGATCTAATTGTTGTTGTACCATCCTCATCATACCAACAATATCATCTGTACAATCAGCCTACTCCATCTCCCGTACCACCTATCAACAAGAATTTAGAAGAAGTAAAAGTTGCGTTAAAGGATTTACAAGCAGGGACCGATAAACAAATGTTTAAATTTGAGGATATTTGTCCCTATCCATTTGATCCCTCCATTTCCTTGGTACCTTTCCCAAAACATTTTGAAATGCCAAAATTCGATAAGTACAAGGGAACCAAAGATCCCAAAGCTCATCTTCAAGAGTTTTATGCCCAATATTGTCAAGAAGTCATGCACAATGATAACTACCTCATGCGATTGTTCCCTAGGAGTCTCCAGGGAATAACTCTTGACTGGTTCATGGGTCTTGAGAATGGATCCGTTAAATACTTTGTGCAACTATCAGGAGAATTTGTCTCCTACTTCTCCTTTAATCTGGAGAAGAATGTTGATACACTAGATCTCCTAAAAGAAAAATAACAGGAGGGAGAAACATTTGTAAGCTATCTTCAATGATGGTGAGACTTAGCTAGTCAGATGAAATCCCCACTAAGGGAAAAGGACATGGTTACACTCTTTATTGAAAATTCCCATCTAGACATGGCCCACAACTTCCGACCATAGTGGAGAAAATTCCTATCCTAGAAAGTGCCCTTATTGCTAAAGGGCAAGTCAAAAATTTCAACTCTGATAAAGAGAGGTCCTCTGGGGACAAGCCTCGTTATTGGAATAAGAATAAGAATGTTGTCAATGATGGTGTCACTGACACCAAACATGTCCAAGTGGCTAATGCCTCACAGAAGCTGCAATATCCTCCCCCACAATAGTCGATCCCAAATGCCATATCCGTGCCACAAGGAGCACCTCGTCCTCAACAACAGTCAAATCAAAACAACCAAGGGGGAAACAAATGCCAGTTTACTCAATTGCCCGAGAACCCCTTAGTGTCGTGTTTAATAGGTTTCTTCAAGCTAACTACCCGATCACATATCCTATAACTAATCCCCTTGAAGAATCCAAGCCTAAACGAACTTGGTTTAAAGGAAATGAGTATTGTGAATTTCACAACATTAAAGGGCATACATTGAATAAGTGTCAAGGTCTAAAAACGTACATCCAGGATCTCATAGATTGGGTGAAATACATGTGGATGCCAACATGACAACCTCGTCTAATGCTCAACTCCAAATATATCAGAATTCTTTTCCTAAGAATAGCCAAGGTCCCAGTACATCCAACTCCAATCCTGGGCCTAACAACAATAACAACCAAAATAACAACAGTAATAACATCAATTACAAAAATGTGTCATTTAATTATCAAGGCCTTGTCATGCACATCGAACAAGAAGAACCACATGTATCTATTATATGCATCAAAGGCAAGGACCCACAATGCATCGTCACCACCCGTCGTACTTGTATCACCGTTCTGGGAGCCTCCACATCTACTCAGCCACCTTCTGTCAATTCCCAATACAACATTCTTGATCATCTATGAAAGACCTCGGCCTAGATTTCTACCATGGATTTGATTAAATCTTCTCCTACACACCAAGAAATCCTAAACAAGACCTTATAGAACACTCAAGTTCCAAATGACATAGATCCCACACAATTTCAAGCATTGGTAGGACACCTCTCAATGACCTACCAATTAGGCTTCAGTAAAAAATATATTCCCCATATTGACTCAAACCATAACCGTCCCCTTCATCTTGAGGTTGGTGTGAATTGTCATAAAGTAAAAAGGGTCTTGATAGATAATGGTTCTTCCCTAAATCTCCGCCGTTGAAATTCATAAAATAGGTGGGATACACCTGACTTAAACAATCAGGTCATTACCATTAAAGCATATGACAATGCAGAATGAGATTATGAGGGCACCATTTGCCTTCCTATTCAGGTGGGTCCCATCGTGCAATACACTATGTGTCATGTTTTGGACCTTGATATTCCATATAACATCCTTCTTGGCCACCCATGGATTCACTCTATGCAAGTCATTCCATCAACCTATCACCAATGTATGACATTCCCATTTCAGGGAATGTAAGTAACTCTACAAGCTGATCCTCAACCATTCGAATATTGCCGCACATTAGAAGCTTCCTTTCCCCATTATCATTATTTCCCTGGGGTAGAAATGGGGGCACCTCACACATCATCATCTCATTCATCCACCAACACACTAGCCACCACTTCATCCACTCCATCATCTATATCTAATTCCATCATTACCAAGGTCCAGATCATTGACAAGGGGTGTGGTGAATATGAAATGTGCACAACATTGAACGTGGAAACCATTCCATCCTCACCATGCATGTATGACCAACCTTCTCATTTTTTTCTGAAAGAAGAAGAGAAGACAATCACCCTCAATGCTCCAAATGTAGGATCCAATACCTTTCACTCTCTTGGGTTAAGGCAAGACACACCAGAAGATGACATTAGTCAGTGGGTCTATCATGAGGAACCTAAACCCTCTCCCCCTTTGAAAGAATATTTTCAAGAGGTCTACCCTTGGCATTCAAAGTTTGTAGAAAAACACAACTATTGGGGGGGAGGCCTTGGTGTGGAAGAGCAGGGTAGACGACAATCGATATAAGCTTTTGTGTGTCCAAGAAAGATGGGCTTAAGGCTATGAAACCAAACAAAAGGGTCTTGTTACATCATCTAGCACCTCTAACAACATCAGTATGAACAACGGTTCCCTTGAAGACATACTAGAGGAAGAATCCATCATACACACGTACGATGATGTGGATCACATTGACCTCCCTTCCATGTTCGAATTCCTTTCCATTTGCACCATTAGCCTATCAATTAAACATCTTGAACTTATTGACTACAACCTACAAGGTAGCGCACCTATCAATACCTTTCCCTCAGTGGACGAGTACCTGTATCTTATGGGATTGGGGGAAGATGAACACCCTAACTGCAAAAATAAAAAGAAGAAAAATAAAAAAGGGTTGCCTAGTGAAAACCTCCCTGAGGTGTTTTGTGACTCCGAAAAAGTTAAAAAAAAGGGTGTATCTGATAGCGAAAACCTCTATGAGGTGCTAGAAGATGGGGATGTTCATCTTCCCCTTGTAGGAACTCAGCTATTCAGACAATCATCCATCTCGGTGGAAGAAACACAAGCAATAAATTTGGGAACTGAAGAGAATCCCAAAATTACCTATGTAGCCAAAGCACTCTCAAAGGATGAATATTCTACCATCAGCAAACTTCTCCAAGAAGGAATCATCAACTTTGCATGGACATATTTAGACATGTCAGGTTTTGATCCTGCTTTAGTATTACATCACCTAGACATTCATCCTGATGCCAAACCAGTCAAACAAAAGCTCCAGAAGATGCACCCCCAAGTGGCTCTACTGGTTAGGAAAGAATTGAAAATTTTTTTGGAGGAAGGATTTATTAGACCCATCGACTATTCCGATTGGATCTCCAACATAGTGCCAGTCGCTAAACCGAATAGAATATCAGAATTTGCACAATTTTTTTGGATCTCAACAAAGCTTGCCCCAAGGATGAATTCCCTTTTCTGAACATAGACATGCTAGTAGACCTCACCGCAGGGCATGAGATTCTTTCCCTCATGGATGGATTCTCTAGGTATAATCAAATCAAAATTGTGCTTGAAGACCAACATAAAACCATTTTCACTACACCATGTGGCACCTCTATTATAATGTCATGCTCTTTGTCCTTTAAAATGTAGGTGCAACTTATCAGCAAGCCATGACTATCATCTTCCATGACCTTATTCACATAATAATGGAAAATTATGTTGATGATCTGTTAGGAAAATCAAGAACAAGGGAAGAACACTCGACAATTCTCAAAAATATCTTTGAACATCTAGAATAGTATAAGCTAAGATTGAATTCGAAGAAATGTGTCTTTGGTGTTACATTAGGAAAGCTCTTGGGTTTCATTGTCTCTCGTAGAGGTATAGAAGTAGATCTTGCAAAGGTCAAGGAAATCATGGAAATTCCTCCCCCATGCAATCTAAAACAACCAAGAAGTCTTTAGGGTAAGCTTCAATCCTTCAAAAGGTTCATTGCTCAACTAGCCGACAAGTGTCAGTCATTCCAACATCTCCTGAAGAAGGATACTAACTTTAAATGGAATCAATAGTGTCAACTGGGATTCGATTAGATCAAAGAATATTTGGCTCACCTGCCTATCCTTATGCCACCAATTCCTAGTAAACCACTCCTGCTATATGTTTCTGCTACTTTTGTGGCACTAGGGGCATTGTTGGCACAACATGGCGAGTCATCCAAGGAATGTGAAGTCTACTATATCAATCGAAACCTAGTAGGCTATGAACTAAATTATTCCCCAATGGAAAAAGCTTGCCTAGCCGTGGTTTTGAGTTCGCAAAAACTTTGACATTACATGCTTAGCCATCCAGTCAAGCTCATCTCCAAGGTTGATCCACTTAAATATTTGTTATCTACAAAAACTCTGACTAATCGCATGGCTAAGTGGGTCATGATGTTAAGTGAATTTGACATAGAATATGTGGATCAAAAAATAATCAAAGGACAAGTGATAGCAGATCAGCTGGCAGATGCTCCTCTAGTAGATGCTTATCCTCTAGAAACTGAATTTCCTGATGAAGAGGTCTTCGCAATCTTAGAAGATAATACATGGACACTCTATTTTGATGGGTCACACACACACAATTGATTGGGGGTAGGAGTCTTGCTCGTCACCCCCCAGGGTGATTACATACCGAATTTATTTAGATTGGCCTTTCCATGTACCAACAACATAGCTAAATATGAAGCTCTTCTTACTAGCCTTAGAATTGTAGTCCAATGGCGTATCACTCACCTGCAAGTCTTTGGTGACTCTCAGCTTGTTATCAAATAGGTCAATGATGAGTTTCTGATAAAGGACGATAAGTTGTTACCATACAAATGTATGGTAGATGAATTCAAAAATTACTTTACCTCCAACCAATTTGATTAGATACCTAGAGTGCAGAACAAAGTAGCCGACGCCATGGCTACCATTGGTTCCCTCCTCGACATGCCCAAAGATTAGATTGAATGTGAGTTCCTAGTGGAGCATATTTTAATCACAACATACGACATCCTTGAAAGTGAGATGGTGTGTGACATTGTAGGTCCTACATCACCTTGGTACCACGACATCTACACCTACCTGCATGACAACACCCTGCCCCCTGAACTAACATGAAACTAACAAAAATCCTTTATCCAATGAACATCCCGTTACACCATTATAGGTGATACACTTTATTGATGTGGGTATGATGGAACTCTCCTCCGGTGTTTAAATGAGACCGAAGCCAGCATTGCGTTAACATAAGTACATAGTGGTGTATGTGGGGCCCATTCAAATGGAATGACGTTAGCCAAAATAATTCTTAGGGCTAGTTACTATTGGCCTACATTGGAACATGATTCTTGTGATTTTGTGAAGAAATGTGTACCCTGCCAACAACACGCAGATTTAATACATGCTCCTGCATAGGATCTCCAACCTCTGATAGCACCATGGCCCTTTTCTTAGTGGGGCTTTGAACTAATCGACAAGATTTATCACCCATCCTCCGATGGCCATACCTTTATCATCACTACAATTGAGTACTTTACCAAGTGGGTGGAAGCAATGCCACTCTCATAGATCACAGGTACTTAGATTTCCAAATTCATCCTATTCCATATTCTCTATAGATATGGAATCCCATCCACCATCCTTACTGACAATGGAAAGCCTTTCAAAAACCAGGCCATGAAGCACCTTTGTGAATCCTTTCACATCCAACATCATTGGTCCACACCTTATTATGCCTAGGGTAATGGATAGGTAGAGGCCACCAACAAAACTCTAATCAGGATCCTCAAAAAGGTAGTCAACAACATTGGTCAAGATTGGCACCTCCATATCCATCCTGCCCTTTGGGCTTACCGCACCTCCATCCGCACCCCTACCGGTGCTACCCTATATTCTCTCATCTATGGTGTTGATGCCATCTTGCCGATTGAGGTAGAAATCCCATCGCTGAGAATATCCCTGAAAAATCTTATCAATGATGAAGATAACCGGGTTGCAAAGCTCAACCAGCTTGAACTCCTTGATGAAAGAAGGATCAAAGCGTATGATCATCTTAAGGCATATCAAAATCACTTGAAAATAAGCTAAAAAAAGAAGTTCCATCCTCTCCAATTTATTTTTGGTGACTTAGTTCTTAAGGAGAATCAACGCACCCAGTAGGATCGGGAAAAGAAAGGCAAGTTCGAAGCAAATTGGTTGGGCCCTTATGTCATAACAAAAAAATATGGTTAATGAGCATATAGGATTGCTACACCTGAAGGAGAGCCCCTAGAAGATCCCATTAATACAATGCACACTAAAAAGGTTTTACACTTAAATCAGCTGGGGTATCCTATCCTGCAAAATCTAAAAAATACAAAAAAAAAGTAAAAAATTGTCAAAATACAAAAAAAATTAAAAAAATTAAAAAATAGTAAAGAGAAATAATTCATCCTATGTCGTAAACCACCTTTGGTGGCACCTTGGATATGTACGTCTAGTGAAAACTTGGCCATAGGTGTTATTTCGTAAAGGGCTTAATCATTATCCAACTTGCATCCTAGTTACTTTATGCTTCATCCATCCAGATCTCATACCCTCATCATCCTATCAATCATATCCTTCCATCCACATGTATCATCTAGTTTCTTGGTATATTTTGGCTGAGCATTGGATGAACTTCATCGGCTATCCATTATCCTGAGCTTTTATCCTAATCTTAGCTTGTGTCGTCTATCCTATCGTTTTGTCTGTTTTATGCTTCCATCTAGGTTCTTTCATCGTGCCGGTCTTCATCTAGATCCCATCATGCCTTGTCAAACTATGTTTCCCTTGTGCTTGCACGTAGGAAAGGCTGATCATTTGATCCGCCCCTGGGACATTTTTTTCTATCTAGTTTTGGTTGTGTATCGCCTGTCCTCATTGTCCCCTTTTCGCTCTTATCCATCGTTGGTCTTTAGTCCTTTTCGAACTACGTTTCCCCTATGCTTTCATCCCCGGGGCTTTGGTTTTGCCTTATTTTTGGTCTTTCTGATCGTTGTCCTCCATCATCTATCTTCATCGTCCTCTTTTTGCTTTTATCAATGGTATTTTCTTGAACTACGAGGGCTCTATTCTTTCACGTAGGCAAGGCTGATCTTTGATCAACCGGCCCCAAGTCCCTAGGTCTTTAGGGTGTGTTAGTCTTATATCTTGTGTCTTACATCTTGTGTCTCATTCCTTGTTGTCAAGTATGTCCTTATCTAGCTGGTTCTTCATAAATGGGATCCATTCATGTCACGATATTTGCTTAGTTTTAGAATATCCCATATCATAATCGATCTTTTAGTTTAGTATCCATCTTTGGTCTCAATAGGATGTATCCTTCCTAACAAACCTCCTCAAACCCATCCATCCTCTCAATCCTATGGCAAAGGATGTTTTGAAATTGATTGCAATATGTTGATGCTTTTGGATTTTATCTATCATTTGAGCTCCCTATCATCACTCGTCAAGGCCACCATGATCTGTCATATTATGGTGTGTTTTGACTTGTTAACATAGGGGCATATCTTGATCTTTGTTTGTTGTTGTCTTCCTAGTTGTACCATGTAGTACCCACCAAGATCCTTGTGGTCTTGTGTAACGTTGGGACATCCTTTTGTGCTTGTGGTTATCCTAATGCCTGGCCCAACCAAAGTCATCATGACTTTGGGGAGTTGGGATAGCCTTCTTGTTTGATGTGTTTGTGTATGCATTAGACATTGATCCGCCTTGGTTCCACATACCATGGTACCTAGTGTCTTATGCTATAGCAAAAAGAAGTGCTTCTAAAATGGAAAATTTCATTAGGATTGCATTTCATTTTGTCTTCCTTTGCATTACATGTATCCTCACCCCTTATTTCTCCCTGATTTATGATTTTGGTTGTGCAAACAATGATTGCTTCCATTTTTCATTTCTCCTCAGGACTCCTATGGTTCTTGACAGGTGTAGTAGCACACCCATCATTTTCTTCATTTCCATCATTATGCAAACCCTTATTTACACTCATGACCACATTGCATTTTTCATTCTCATTTTAGGTTCGTTAAGTTGCATTTCATCCCATATGAATTATCATGTCATAATCATTCTTTAAGTTGTTTAGATTAATTTCAATTGATTATTCTACACATCTTAAATTCATTTTATTATTAATCCATTGCATTAGAATATTTGTTTAATTACGTAAAGTTTCCTTTTAACTCTTTTTCACTTAAGCTAACATTAGGTACATAATAATTAATTACTTTATTAATTATTATTGTGCAAGCCTAGGGTTTTCCTTTTTAGGGTTTTCATCTATATGTAGTTGAAAACTATCTTTTGTATCATTATTCATTTTACATTTTCAGGTGAATACATTGCTCCACATTCTTGAGCATTTCTTTTGTTGCTTCTCTTTGTTTCTCCTTGTAATAGGTTATTTGCTTGCAAAGATCTTTTGGACTTCTATGGTGTTGTATCTTCTCAACTCCAACATGGTATCAGAGCTTTAGATTTGCAGCTGCTTGTTCTTGTTTTGAGATTTTGCATTGGAAGCAAATCTAGGGTTCTAAAGTTTTTTTTGGGTGGATTCAGCATACTCCATTTTTTGGGTTCACTTTGGGCTCAAATGGACAGTGCCATTGGATTTGTAGCACCCAAAAACCCCTAAATCGACTGTCAAATCATCGATTTTGGTTACAGTCAATTTGGAAGGCAAAATTTTTTTGCCCTAGGGCCGTATGGAGCAAAAATCGCACAAAAATCGAAAAAAATAAAAAAAAATTTTGGTTTATTTTGCGCGGCTAGTATAAATTACGCGCCGCCTGGCGGCCACCGCCACTGGCGGCTACCACCGCTCGTCCAAGCGCCGCCCCTACCGGCCCGCCACCCATCCACTCCACCCGAGCGTAGCCTACGCGCCACCGGCCGCGCCCGCTCGCTCCGCAGCTGCCAGCTCCTACGTGCCTACCCCCGGTCCGCCATGTGCCCTGGGGCCACCGGATTTTAAGCCCTTGAGGCTAATTTTTTCTCGCCAACCCCCTATTATGTCATTTTTGGTCAAATGGGCATAACTTGGGCATCCTAGCTCCGTTTTTCGAATAGGAAGATGCGTTGGAAAGCTAAGAATGGCACCAATCTGATGGTATAAAATATTTTTAATTTTTTTACCAGTCTGGATATTTTTTACCAGTCAAAGTGAGGTCTTCTTTCTTCACTTCCGGGGTCATAGAAGATGCAAACGGACTCCATTTTTCAAACTTGAATAGGTGTTGGAAAGCTCTCAACATGCTCTATTCAGTGATGTGATCTATTTTATTAGAATTTTCACTAGGTACATGAGAATTTGTCTTGAAGTATTTTTTGCTTATGCATTGCTTCCTTCTTCTCAGTTTGTACTAGGGTTTGGGTTTATCTTTTGTGGGGGGTGTTTTTTCTCTTGCTTTCTGTCATTTATATCAGAAAACCAGAACACCAAAACTCTAAAAATACAAACCCTTCTGCATCTTCTATCTATTCTAAAAGATCACATAATAATAAAAAACACAAGCAGGTACAGGTGCAGGGTTTCATGGCAGACTCTTCAGTTGAGCTACTCACATCACATAACTATCACACTTGGAAGTCTCGTATGATGAGGCTACTCAGGTCACGAGGGTTATGGTCTTGTTTAGATGAGGTTCAGCCTCAGTTACAGCGTCCTTTTGAGATTATGCAGCATAAGAACAAGATGGATGAGGCTTTGGGTTTGTTATGCATGCATGTTTCAGACAGTCTTTTGTTTCACCTTGATGCTTTGCTCACTCCTCGAGCCATGTGGCTGAAGTTTGAGACACTTTTTGGGGCCGTTAATGAGTTCCGTGCATTACAGATTGAGGCAAAGCTAACTTCCTTGTTACCTGATTCATTTCCCACTATTGAAGATTTTTTGAACCAGTTCAAAACTATCCGTACTATTTTACAGGGTTGTGGGAAGAACAAGATAGACATAGAGTGCATTTCCTTGATTCTTTCGAAGCTTCGTGGTCCATTTCAGATATTTGCTTCCTCCTTCTACTCCACCATGGATGGTTTGGGTGCTAGTTTTACCATGCCTTCCTTTGATTTATTTTGTGAGCAATTGTCTCAGGAACAGTCTCACCTTTCTAAGATGGATATGCTCTCAGGTTCAAAGAGCAAAGCATTGGTTGCTCAGTCACCGAAGGGGAAACAAAAGCAGGAACCGAGACCCAAGAAAGATTTTGCAAGTAGTGAGCATTCCTCCAAACTGCCTCCTAAGTCTGATTCTAAACCACCATTTAATCCAAAACATGGGAAATCTTTGAAGTCTGGTGAGTCTTCCTCCAAGACTAAGGAGAAATCAGGAGACACTTGCAGTTTCTGTGGCAAGCAAGGTCATCCAGTTTCTAGGTGCTGAAAATGACTAGAGGCTTTAGAGGAGGCCATGCAACAGCAACACATCTCCTCACCTCACTCTTCTTCTTCTTCCACCACAGGGAAGGGTCATGCTCTCACTGCACGAGCATTGACCAATGGGTCCACTTGGATTTTAGACTATGGTGCTTCTCACCATATGACACACACTCAGCAGTTGGTCACTTCTCTTTCCTCTTGTGGTACTTCATAGATTGTAGTGGGTGACTCTTCATAGCTTCCCGTCTTGGGTTCAGGTTCTGTCTCTTTGGATGGGGGCACTCTACAGGATGTTTTGGTTGTTCTTGACATTTCGACGAACCTCTTGTCCATTTATCAGATTTTCCACACTGGCTCTAGTAAGATAGTTGAGTTCTCACCACATGATGTGGTTATTCGAGACCTTCATGATTTTGATTTGGTTGTGGCTACTGGTAGTGTTGATACTGCATCTCGTATTTACAAATTTGATGGATTTGCGCCTTCTGAGGGTACAGGTTCATCTCTTATAGCAGATGCAGATTCAGTGAGTTAGCTTTGGCATGAGCGTTTGGGCCATGTCAACTATAGATATCTTTAGCAGATGAGTACACAGTCACTTGTTCTTGGTCTTCCATGGATTTCCTGCACTGATGGTGTTTGTCATGGTTGTGTGCTTGGCAAGCATCACAGGGATCCCTTTCCAAAGGGAAGTACCACTCATGCCTTGGCACCCTTGGAGTTGATTTAGAGTGACCTGATGTCATTTCCCACTCCTTCTTTTTCAGGGGCCAAGTATGTACTCACATTCATTGATGACTTCTCTAGACGCACATGGTTGTACTTTCTTAAGTACAAGTCTGATGTCTTTGATTCCTTTCGTGTCTTCAAGACATTTGTAGAGAAGCAGTCTGGTCTTTCTATCCGGTGGATACGTACAGATAATGGGGGGGAGTATGTGAATCAGGCCTTCAGAGATTTTTGCACTGAGCATGGTTTGCAGCATCAGTCTTCTGTTCCCTACACCCCTCAGTAGAATGGTATCACTAAGCGAAAGAACAGATCTTTACGGGAGATGGCTAATTGTATGATTCAGTCCAGGTCCATGGATCCGTCTTTTTGGGTTGAGGCAGTCAATTGTGCCAACTATATTCAGAATCGGATGCCTCACAAGGCGATTCGACATATGACTCCTGAGGAGGCTTGGTCTCATGACAAGCCTGATATTTCATCATTTCGAATATTTGGTAGTGAGGCATGGGCTTTTATTCCTGATGCTCAGAGGAGAGCTATGGAGCGGAAGAGTTGACCCCTCATATTTGTCGGCTACTATGAGGATGTTAAGGTGTACAGGTTATTTGATCCTGATTCCAGAGAGGTCTTGTTTCGACGGGATGTTTAGTTTGATGAGCGCCTTCCTCTAGTTGATACCCTATCTCGAGTGTCCACTTCACTACCTAATCCACCCACTACAACTCTTCAGGATTATTTTGAGGATTCTGATGAGGATATTGATGATCCCCCATCTCCACCTCCACCTGCTCCACCTCAGAGGCCCAAATGGGCTCACTTTACTATTGAGGCAGCAGGATTTATGGCCGGTGATCCTTCAGACACATGTCGCACTCGTTCTCATACTACGGGTTCTAGTCTTTTGACTCATGCTCTTTCAGAGGATCCTCAGAGATTTTCAGAGGTGACAAGTCACCCTGAGTGGGATAGTGCCATGGAGGAGGAGTATTCTTCTTTGATGAGGAAATACATGGGATCTCTATCCTCTTCCTAAGGGCAGAAAGATGGTTCGGTGCCGATGGTTGTATCGCACCAAGTATACTGCTGATGGTTTTATTGATAAGTACAAATCACGTCTTGTTGCGAAGGGTTTCTCACAGGTTGAGGGTATTGATTACTCCGAGACATTTGCCCCTATCGCCAAGATGAATTCTATTCGCTTTGTATTATCACTTGCAGCTTCTAGAGGATGGCTCATTTTTCAGATGGATGTGAAGTGTGCCTTCTTACATGGTGACCTACAAGAGGAGATCTATATGGAGCAGCCTCAGGGATTTGTTCATGATTCTTCTTTGGTTTGCAGACTTCAACATTCATTATATGGTCTCAAACAAGCCCCTCGGGGCTTGGTATGAGAAGATGGACTCTTTTTTGCTCTCCACTGGTTTCACTCGTCATTCTGATCACACGGTCTATATTCAACATCTTGCAGATGAGATCCTGATTCTTGTGCTATATGTTGATGATCTTCTCATCATAGGTAGCTCATCCTCCATGATTCAACATTCTCAGCTAGCCTTGATGGAGCAGTTTGAGATGACAGATCTTGGCCTTCTGCACTATTTCCTTGGTCTTCAGGTGATTCAGTCTTCAGAGGGGATCTCCATTTACCAACAAAAGTATTCTTTTGATATGCTTCAGCGCTTTGGCATGCTTGATTGCAAGCCTGCCCCCACACCTTTTCAGTCAGGGGTTGTTTTGACTACTACTTGCCCCACCCCTTCAGTAGATGCTACACTTTACAGGCAGTTGGTTGGCAGTTTGTTGTACCTGACTCACACTCGTCCTGATCTTTCCTTTGCGGTTGGTCTTGTCTCTCGATTCTCACATGATCCTCATGAGAGTCATTGGCAAGCTGCCAAGCGTATTTTGAGGTACATTCAGGGCACCACTTCATATGGCATTCACTACACATTAGGGGATCCTCACATTGTTGGCTACACTGACTCAGATTGGGCTGGTGATGTCAATGATCGGAAGTCTACTTCTGGCTTTTTTTTTTGTCTTGGCTCTGGTCCTATCACATGGTCGTGCAAGAAGCAGACTGCTCATGCATTATCATCTACAGAGGCTGAATACCAAGCTGCTGTGCTCACTAGTCAAGAGATTTTATGGCTTCGTCAGTTGATGACTGAGTTTGGTTTTCCTCCTGATAGTCCCACTATTCTTTGGTGTGACAATCAGAGTGCTATACACATTTCACGCAACCTAGTGGAGCATCAGCGGACGAAACACATTGAGCTTCATATGCATTTCATCAGACAGTTGATTCAGGATGGTTCTCTCATCTTGGAGTATGTTCCCACTGCCGAGCAGGTTGTAGACATCTTCACAAAACCTTTTGCATCTCCGCGCTATCTTCAGTTGTGCTCTATGCTTGGGGTGAAGGAAGTTGTCCTTGGGGGGTCTTTATGAGGCCTTCCTTCCTTCATGTTTCTTTCAGCATGTTGTTCTATCTCTTTTTGGAGAGGAGTTTTTCCCACTGGGTTTTCTCCTTTCTCCGTTTCATAGAGATTTCTTTGTACTTGGGTACCTGATCTGGCCTTGTTGTCGGGACCCATTGCTTTTGCTTTCAGTAGCTTCTTCTAGGTTTTAGCTTCTTCCTATGTCTATCTTAAGGGGGGGTGTTAGAGTAATTGGACATTTACTTTATTAATTAAACAATATTTGTTTAATTATGTAAAGTTTCCTTTTAACTCTTTTTCACTTAAGCTAACATTAGGTGCATAATAATTAATTACTTTATTAATTATTATTGTGCAAGCCTAGGGTTTTCCTTTTTAGGGTTTTTCATCTATATGTAGTTGAAAACTATCTTTTGTATCATTATTCATTTTACATTTTCAGGTGAATATTTTGCTCCACATTCTTGAGCATCTCCATTCTTGTTTCTCTTTGCTTCTCCTTGTAACAAGTTATTTGCTTGCAAAGATCGTTTGGGCTTTTGTGGTGTTGTATCTTCTCTCAACTCCAACACGAAATACCCTCATAATTAACAAGAGAAGAGATAAAACACTTATTTCAACGAGCTTGCACCAAATGATGGAAAAATACAGTATTCCTATCACCCTCTTGAAGCCAATCAGTCCTAGCCTTTTGTTTCTAGAAAATATCCTCATGAAGCTGTCACTCCTCCACCAATTTCAGAGCTTGGGCCTTAGCATTCCCAAGAGCCTCTGAAAATCCAAAATCCCGAATCTGGAGAGTAATAACAGCAAGGCAATCCTGTGCTTCTCTTTTCCTAGCCTGAAAATTACCAAAACATGACCTATTCCATCGCTTAAAATGACACTTGACATATTGCAGATTCTTAACTAGAGAATACATAGTTGTACCATACGCAAGGGCTCCATCATGCCACCACTAAGCAACAAGATCACCCAAAGACGAATCACGCAGCCACATAAGCTAGAATTTGAAAGGTGGATTCTTTGGATTTGGGAAAGTTAAAGCCGAAAACTTAATTGACCAATGATCAGAGCCACACCAATCAAGAATCTCAGAGCAAATGACCAAGCTACCTCTAACCCAAGAGCTAGAGACAAGGAATCAATCTAGCTATTGGGAAATCGCTTCAGGCCCACTTCGTTTATTATTCCAAGTGAATATTTTGTTAGAGGGTTTAACATCCACCAGAGCAAGAGAGTCCACATTAGTCTGAAATAGTTATGAAGTAGGACCAAGCCTATGCAACCCTCCCCTTTTCTCCTCCAAGCTCAACACATAATTGAAATCACGAGCTAAGATCCAAGGCAGAAAAGGTATACAGGACCTAACATACCTGATATGAGCCCAAAGCTGGATTTTACCATGGATGTCAATCGAAGCATAAACATTACTAACCAAAATAGTCTCGCCAGATTCCAAAATCGAAGCCACCATAGAAATAATAGACTGGCTTGAAATCCACCAACGAAGAACAACCTTACGAGGATCCCAGAAAAGAGCCAGACCTCCAGAGGTTCCCCTAGAACCAATACACTGACTCTGGCCAAAAAACCAAATACGAGGAGCATGTTGAAGCATGAGGTCCACCTGAAGCTTAGTCTCCTGAACATAAAAGATATATGGAGAATGAACAACAATCAAATCTTGAATAGCCTTTTCACGGGAGGTGTTATTCAACCCCCTTGCATTCCATGAAAGAATAATCATGAGGAAGGTTGAGAGAAGTGGGCCTCAAGGGTCTTAATAGAACCAAATTCCACCAAAAAATTCCCAATAGATTTAAGCTTCTCCACATCCTTCTTACAACCAACTTTCGAAGAATTTTCAAAATACCCCTTCTTGAGAGGCCGTTGCAGCACCCCCAAAATAGGAGACGATCCCCAACCTTTACCTGAAGAGAACGCCGCCTTAGCTAAATCCACTAAAATAATATCATCCTGCACATCTACAGAGGCCCCAAGAAGCTCAGAAATCCCCTACTCCAAAGCCAGAGAAATATTATGAACAACAATTGCCTTCTCCAGCCCTATATCCAACCCAACATCCATACTAGTGGCCCCAGAAGAAATCTCAACAAGAATCCCTTCCTCCAAAGCCTAATTATCTAGGACCTCAAACCGATTGAAACCCTAATCACTCTATCTGTCCTTATAGGCCCGCTTCTGACCCCTCCCTTTAGCTCTGTGCTTAACAGGAATAAAACCATCCTTATCAGGCCCACTCTCAACCACATGCACATTGCCTTTATCCCCCTTCTCCACCGAAGGCCCAGAAGAAGGAGAAGAAGAAGCCCCTACCGCTTTGGGTTCCAAAGGACATTGGCACTGAAGCTGTCCATACTCGTGACAAAAGCGACAACAAAAAGGAAGGGACTCATAATCTAATGGTTGAATCCATGAGGCAGAGCCAATACAAATTTCCAAAGAATCTGGCAAAGGGTTATTTAAATCAGTTTCAACACAAATACGAGCATAAGAGAATACCTTTTTATCCAAAGTATTTTGAGCAATGGTAGTCGGCTTCTCCAAAAAAGCAGCAATTCGGTGCAGAATATCCTCCCTCCAAAACTCCAACGGCAGCCATGGTAGACGGACCCAAACAGGAACCCATGTAGGTAGATCCTCTGCCACATTAAAACCTCCATGCCAAGGCTTAATGAACAAGCCAATGATTGTAAAAATACGGCCCTCCCTCAAAAACATGATTACGATCCAAGATATAAGAAAAATCAACCATGAAATAGCCATTCGCAGCCACCAAAAGGTCAAAATCACCTTCAACCTGCCAAGTCTGATGAATCCAAGACTCTAATGCCGAGAGAGGGACACGAATACCCAATAAATTGCATATCAGAACATGTTGGCTCCAATAAGCTATGTCCTCCTGAACTAATTTGGAAGAAATAACTAGAATAGGGCAATCTTGACCCCGTAGCAAGCACCCGTTCACTTTCTTGAGCTTAGAGCTCTCACCCACAAAAGATGAATCTGTCTTTTTTGCATGCATGGCTACCAAAAAAATTCTAATATGGCTTTGGCCCAGCAATCACCACGCTTTTGGAAGCCTCAGCCATACCCCCACACCGATCTCCTACCCTAGCCCTTACCGAGCCACCCCCTCCAAACCCACACCACTTCCACCACCCACTTCCCTCTCACCGCACATCCACCTACCCACCACACCTTTCGCCCCCCAATCCCCCACGCAGTAGGAAAAAAAGTAGAAGCCCTGGCCTATTACAAGTCGCGGGCACCCAGAAAAAACCGGCGTGAGTGCTCACTCAGTGAAGAGCTCTCATCATCGATTCTCTTTTTCTCATTACAATTATATTTAACTGTAATGGTGAAAATTGTATATTTGTGTATTTTTCTTTTATCTTTAGGTTTATAGCAATTAGTTTATCTTTTATATATTAGCTAGTATGTAAGTGTATTTTTCATAGGAGTTGGAGAGTAACATTATCTAAAATCAATCCCATCACTTGTCCTGATAAATCACATATAGGAGGTAGTAAGTGTTATTCGATTATCAAATTGTGAAGTGTGTTCTCATTGGAGATATTTGGAGGTTTTCTCCCTCAAAGTGGCATCTTATTTTTTGTGTTATCAAATTTTTTTAGAATGTTTCAGCTTATATTCCTCTCTTGTGCAAGTTATTTCATTACAAGTGGTATCATAGCATGATTTGGAAACCATGAAGGCAAGGCAATCATTCCTTATTCTAGTAAATATTTTTTACTACAAAATTGATCCAAATCATTTTTGCGATAACAAAAATATACTTCAAAATTTAAATTCAAATCTTTGTCACCTTTTTCATTAGTTTTTGTGGGCTAATTAAAGTGTAAATTATTCCAATTTTCACATCAGGGTAGTGTCTTCAAGTACTAATCTCAATTTGAATGAATCATTAGGAGTTATCTAGAACATATCTAGGATTCTATTAATCATGTTTAAAATTATATTTGCAATTTGATTTATGAGGATCTACCAATATTATTCTTGCAATAACACCATCCATTATTTGGGGTCAAATAAAAAACTATTAGTGATAGGAAATGAGAGGCTTATCTGTAGTGGGAGGTTTAGGTTTCAATTATTTCTTACCATCAACTAAAAGGGGATTCTTAGAATGATTGGAAATTGATTGGCCCCAACTATACTATAGAAGGTTAGTTCAACCAAGTCCCTACTATAAAAGGGGTCCCTTGGCATGCTAGATGGGGTACAAGCACAAAAACTAAATTCATATCACTATCGAAACATTCTCTGAATCAATATATATTGCTCAATTAGGGATGTGAGGTAGGTTCCTTTATAATAGTAGAGGGAAGTCCATTCCAAAATCTTTATCTCACGAGGTGTTAGTTCTATCTAACTAATCCCACAAATGACATACCAATCCCACTCACCACCACCACCCTGTCTATATCCCCTACTATTATAAAGGGACCTATCCTAACTATATACCTACCTTTATCTTAGTAGGGGTGGCATTGGGAAAGATTCAATAAGGCTATAGTTAGGTAGGGATGGATTGAGGCATGCATTTGAATGAATGGTTCACTTCACTTATCACATGAGTGTATGGTGATGAACAAGTATGGAATGTGGCCTTCCATTATAGATGGATTAGAAGTGAGAAATGATTCACTATAGGAAGCCCTTTCTATATTAGGCTCCACTTCCTAGGAACAATTCAACTTCCATAATAAATTTTGGCCCGAGTCCAAGTATATAATATATCTATATATACATATTTGTAATATAGATAGGATATAATATAGAAGATATCAAACATATATAAGAGAAGAAGAAGATAAATTCATACATCTTTATCAAGGGTACCATGTACAAGATAAACATATAAATCAAAAATATATATTTAGTATTTTAGTTTTATATCTTTGTTTTCCTTTGTACTAGTTTATTTCACACAAATCTCCTACACATATTTGTAACTTCATCTAGATCCTCATCTAAATATGTTTCCACTAGGTGTCAACCTGATAAATGGATTATAAGTGGATAAAATAGATTACATCAGCATTCCATTATCATTCTAAGAGCATACTACATACTTGTTTGTATTCCTCGGCCTTTATTCATCATTGTTGGGCTGATTTACCTAGTGGCTTGATTGAGGAGAACATGACCCTTACAGTTCGATATTTATTCTCAAAATATGTTTCTAAAAACCACGTGTTTTTTGTCATATTCAAAGTGCATAAATAAAGGTGAATAATTTTCAAATAGTAGAATTTATCTAGATTAGATCTACGAGTTATAGCTTTAGTTTTGCACACAAGTTATAGCCTACACTTTTAATTGTTAATTAGCATAATGTGCAACCAAATTCTCATATTAGAGATAGTCATCTAATAGGTCCTAAAAGTATGGCATCATGATGAATAAATTCTTAACATATGTAAAGTGACCTCTTTATCAAATTTAGAACTAAATATTTGTGCATTTAATTTATTTATTTCCATAATTATTATAATGTATTGATATTAGTCCCAACTTTTTTGTCTAAATTTATTATTTATTTTATACTTTTATTTATTTAACCTAGATATTTATGTAAGTGGTATTTTCCTCTTAATGATTATAGATTCAATACATGTAAAAAGATACAATACTAGTACAATTATATTTTATAAAATACAATGATCACTATCTTTGATAAATAAAGATTATCTTGCAATACTAAGTAGCTTCCCACGTAGAGGTCATTCTCATATCAATATCATGTAAGTGCAATTAAAAAATAATAATTTACACGTGTATAATGATAAAAATCCTTTAAATGTGTCAAGTGGTCTAAGCATTGGGTTCTCATTGTGGAGACCCAAGTTTAAATTCCCAAAGTGACATCTAAGGTAGAATTTTAAGTGGTGACTCTTGGTCTTCCGTCGTCTAGCTTATAATGGTTACATAAGGAGTTAAGTATTAGTATCAGTTGGATAAAATATGTGTTTAAGCTATATGTGTAAATTATATTCAAATATTTTTCAAAAATATGAAAATAAAAAAGAGATGGTGTTAAATATAAAAATATAAAATGTATTTAGTTTATATTTATTATAATATTAAGAAAATTAATGGGAGGATAAATATCTTGATTTTTTGTTTAGTCTATTGGTATCTATTGTTCTAGGCACATGATTTTTTTATGGGAGGATAAATATCTTGTATCTTTTAAATATAGTTTGTTGGTATCAGGTGTCTTGGGCACACAAATAGTCAACTTCCTTCAACTTAGTTTTAAGTCCTATGGAGTGTTTGTTGCAACTTAAGCACCTTATGCCTTTCCATCTCTCAAGACTTGATCCATGATGGACTCCTTTTGATTCAATCAACTTTACTAATAAACCAAGGGCCACTTCAAAGTACTTATCTTTTTATATAGATATACATTGTTTTAAATGACACAAATGAATGAATAAAAATTATAATGTAACTATAAGGGGTAGAAGTGTGTGTATCATATAAAGTTTGGAAGAAGGTTATGAAAGAGAAAAAGTCAGAGAAATCAATGATTGCTCAAACTACTCTGCATGCTCAAAAAGAGAAGAATATGTGGATCATATATAGCAGATGTTAAAGCCACATGACTGGAGATAAAAGTAAGTTCATGAATTTCAAGAAATTTGGAGGAGGTTCTATGACTCTTGGAAATAATTCTATTGTTAAAATCACTGGTAAGGTTACTTTGAGTCTTGATCTGAATTTATTGGAAGCTAATATTTACATGCAAGTGTAAAAGATTATGAGATGAATTTATTGGAAGCTAATATTTTGAAGTATAGCTCATCTAGCTCTCCTACACATTCTTCTTCACCTTCCAATTTTCAATCAAATGACAACTTTAAGATCAACTTCAATCTTTTCTTACATAATTCTAACTAAAATCAATTTCACATGGAAGGGATCAACAAGTGAGGGAGAAAATTGGTTTCTCCTCCTAACCAAAATCTTCAAACTTATACAAATATTTTCTCACATGATAAATAAAATTATATTGAAACCATCATAGGGGTGATCCCACAATAGTGGTTTACAATTTTTGGCCAAACTAGACACTGAAATTATTATTTTTAACTAAATCTTCACATTCAGACACCTATATCGGCTAAACCGTGAGGAATTTGAAGATGATGCAAACTAGAGTCTAATCACATTTTGTTTGTAGATTCTAAAAATATTTTTTTCAAAATTTTTGAAATAAGATTGCACTTCTTTTTCCATCTCCCATGAAAACTGGTTTTTTTCATAAAACAACATTTTTAAAAAGTGACGCTCACCGTATACAACATAACTTTTTTTGTATGAAGGATAAAATTCTATTTTTTTCGAATTTAGATTTGTAACTATGATATCTAGCACTTTCATGTGGTCTCATAGTTTTTTATTGAATATTTTTTTTTTAATAGAGTTTCGAAGTCAAACCAATTGCAATTCAGACATAGGCGGATTGTATACAACATAACTTTTTATGTATGTATCGAAATTCTTTTATTTTTTAATGGATCAAGGACATCAATACCCAACATGAACCTATTTTTAAAAAAATTATTTTGGTAATTTTCTATTTTTCCACATGTGCAAAATAGAGAGCTTGATTTTCGGTGAAAAACCTATGTTTAATAAAACTAAAAAAACACATACATAATAAAACCAAAACATATTAAAATTATATTCATGGGATAGCTCATTTTGAGGACTACCATAATCATTTTAAATGAATTCATTTGATCCTCCAAAAGGTAAATCAAATGTGATTTTTTATCAGCATTTTGATAGGTGTAAAGGAGACTCATTTATAGGTATGGTTTAAAACTAGTGAGGTTCTATCCAAAGGGGTTTGATATAAGGTGGTTTGATCAAACCCTCTTCAATTGGAATCCTTAAAATGGAACTTTTAAAGGCTTAAATCATTATATTTTCAAAAAAAATGTGATTTCAGCAAAAATCAGCTCCTCTCAAAAATTGTAAACTAGCTTTGTGGGATCACCAATAGAAGATGAAGCAACAAAAGATTGATAATTTGATACTTAATTAGAAAAATATGAGGAATATTTTAGATTTATTGGTGAACAATCCAATACTTCTTCCTCTACATCCATTACATTCTCACATGATGAAATATGTAATATTGTATACCAAATTATGCCACTTTATATTAGAGGTGATGTTTTATATAAGCCCATTAAAGGAATCATGGTTGATCCAAGATGTCATTTCAATGTATGAATGAAAGAATTTATGTTTACTAATCATTTACAAAAAAAAAATACACTCACTCAAGAGTTGCTTTAAAGTGTTATAATGGAATTATGCAAGTTATAATGGTTTGTATTAAATTCTAAAATTAACAATTGACCAAAGCGTAAAACTAGTGATTTCTTATTCCTACTTTGAAATGATTAAGCATTATCCATTATAGACCTTGAATTGAATAATACCAAGTTATTCCTTTCATTTTGCATCAATGTGTGAAATTCATTCATGATGACAAAATTGTTACAATACCAAGGGATCCATATTTGTTACCTCTTTTTGAACATGTTGATTTTATAATCAATATGCTTATTAACATGTTGAAAGATTTGTTGCATAAAAAGCATAATTTTATTTATAATGTAGAAAAGTGTTTCAAGAAGAAACAAGTGCAAGAAATGAAATAATTAAATAAGGTTCTATCACAAACATGGGAAAGTTGCACCAAATTTGAAAATGTCTAAGAATACTATCCCATTAGCACCTAAACTAAAATAAGGATGTGTGCCTAAGTCAAAATCTATTAATGTGTTCTAAGAAAGTTACATGAAGATATTAGACCTGCAAAATCACACTCACAAATGGTTAGTATGAAAGACATTACAATTAATGACTAGGAAGATATTGATGGATACAATTTCTATATAGATGAACTAATCTTCTATATACACTAGATTGCTCCTAATTTGAAACACTTTCAAATATTTTAATTTTCTTTAATATAATCCATGATTTCACATTCATTTTCTTCCTGATGTGAACATTGTATCTATGTGGATGACTAGGAAGACATGTCTCGTAGTGCATGTTGACACAAGTGGTCATGAAGATCTATTTTTTCTATGACCTTTTTTTTCGATTTTCTATTAATTTTCCTTTGTATTTTTTCCTTTATATATGTGGATCATGTAAAGCAATGCAAGTTTTCTCAACACTCTTCATTCATGTTGAGAAAAAACATAATTTTTCTTGTTCTTTGCTTTATGATTGACATATTTTATTAAGACAAGCTTGTTGTGTTTCTCATGTCATTGTCATATATCTTCATTACCTTTTTGCATAGCTTGCTTGACCTTTTTTCTTTCAACTTATTTGTTGTGTCCTTTTCAACATATTTTCTCCTTTTACATGGTCTTTGTCATCTTCAATTATTTTATCTCACACTTGCATTATCTTAAAAAAATTGCCTCTTTTATAGTTATCACTTACCATAATACACATCACATTGCTTGTCTTCCCTATTTGGGAGCATCTATGGATGCTATATTTTAAGCCAAGTATTTTTCATTTTATTTTGGTGAATATATAAATCTTATTGCATCTTAAATCATACCGCCACATTTACAAGCTTTCACTTTACATTGTATGATTTTCCTTTGCTCTTGTGTGCTTCTACTTTACATGGGATTTATCTTGTGGTACCTTCATGATCATGTCCTACACCAAGTTATCCTTATGTTCTTTCTACACTTTCACATCCTACGTGATACTTGTTGAAACATAATTACATCTTCTATATGGTTACATATCTTTCTCTTGATAATATTTGCATGTGGAAATATTACTATCACTCATGCTTGTCCCCATATTGAGGGGGAAATGGGGGAATATTTTCCCTCCCACTACATGATCTTTCATGATCGTGTCATTTGATTACCCATAGGACCAACACATTTCTACATGTGGTCATCACACCCTTTCTTCTCTCCTCAAAATAAATCTATAATTATGTGTGCACACAATTTGAGGGGCATATAATCTCTATTCCATTTATCTGATTTTGTGATAATATACATTATAGGTGCCGCAATGGTTCCAAATCCACAACAAACCTATACATAATGATTTCATGCTTAGTTTTTAGCATGACTTCATGCTTGTATCTAGATTATAGAGGGAACATCAATTCCAACTCCATGGCAACCTTGTATAGAATGATTTCAACTTCAAAATTTTACATGACCTCACACAGGTATAGATTGTGGAGGCCACATCAATTCCAACTCCATGGCAACCATATACATCATGAATTCATCCACAAATTGCATGGTTTCATTGGGGTGCAACTTGGTTACATTCTTATGTCTCCATCTTAGACTCAAATTCAAACTTAAACTCAATTTTTACATGGCTTCATGTGCTTGTATCTACCATTGGGGCCAACTCAATCATATCCTCATGATTTTTTGGCTCATCATGATTCTATGTCACACCAAACTCACCTTCTACATGCTATTAATTTCACTCTTAGAAAGAATGCAAGTTTTTATGATCATGTGTTTTTGTGCCACTAATGGGTGTTTTGTAGGTACTAATAATATTTTTTATGTATAGATTTGGAGATATTTCTCTTTCAAAACACAAAGTAATCATGAGGCAATTTCCTTTACCCATATTCTAATCTATATGCTAATTTCACTTACTACATAAATATTACTTTGGCATGCATGATTCATGTAGTTTGCATGCATGCTAAAGTAGGAGTAAAATAATTTGACCCTCACCTTGCACATAATTGATACCGTAGTACTGCTACCCTCCTATATTAGACCATGGGTGTGGATTCATCCCCTAGAGCATGTCATTGTCATGTTCCACAATTTCAAATTCCAAATTTCATACTCCCAATGCTAACCCTTTCAAGTTTTGATCATTACTTCTCAACTTGAACAATCAAACATCTTAAGTATCTAAGATATTATATTTATGGACAATTCTACATCATTAGTAATCATCAAAAAGAATTGTCAAAATCTCATATCAAAAAGTCGTATCAAAGAATCAAAAAGCATCATAGAGCATGTGTAACTACATTACATCAACAAAATGCATTTTGCATTAATGGTATAAAAACGTGCACCATTTGTATGGTGTGCCCTCAATTACTACTTATTAATAATTGGATTTGACCTCTTAGCAAGTAAGCCATAAACCTCCTCTTGGAACATAGTAAATCTTCAAAGTGTTTTTCAGCACCACCTTGTTTACAAACATAGACACAGTCAAATGCGAACAAGTATCAAAAATCAAATCTTCAAATGATAGATTTGTACAAAGATAAAAGTGTTCAAGGACTAAATTGTGGGTGTGACCTCATGGAAAAAAAAAAGGCCAAAATCACAATACAAGTTTGCCTTACAGTCTAAGCAATGCAGATCCAATATCAAAATCTATTTCAATTGTCAAGTGCAACACACATTAAAATATTCATCCTCGACTACACCAATTCAACAAATAGAGTTAAACCCTTTTAAACTCTTTCATTTATCATTTACATTTATCAATCTTTAACTCTTAATTAAATTGGGTCCCATTGTATTTGTTACTTTACCATTTAACTCGTAATTTGAAAACTAGGACTCGGCAACTCAAAAATTGGACTTAGACTTAAAACTCAGCAAATGAAATTAGAGAGCATCTAAATTTATTTTGATCATAATAACATTATGATGGAAATCAAGATTGATGGGCAACCAAAGTGTAAATGGAATTCAGATACCTCTGAAAAATTCATAAAAATCAGTCAAAGAAAGTTGTTTTCCTTAACAAAGAAAACTCTGCTTTTTATCCTGCACAGCCCATATTGATTTTTATTTTTAACTTTTTTAAATTGGAATCCACCCAGACTTCATAGCACAAACCATTTTTAATAATTTTATCACTTTTAAGTTTTAACCATACTATGACAAAAAAAAAAAACTAGTTCACTGTAATTTTGGATCTCAGTGGAGGATTCTCATGGCTGAAGACTCAAATGACCGAAACAGGGTTTCTGAATTTCTTTTCAATGGCGGACTTGCAGGCAATAACTGGACGAGTTATTCAAGAGTTTATAACAAAAATTGGCACTTGAGTTGTCTGCGAATTACCTGGCCTGCAAAATATCTCACAAGTTTTAGACTATGATTTGATTAGATTTCCTAAATTAATCTGTAAGGTGTGTTTATTTTCCCTGCAGTAACATTCCAAAGTATTTATGTTTGTTCTTTCTCTTATGCCCTCATAAATACCCAGATTTTCATACTGTGATCCAAAAACAAGTACAAATCTCTGTAATCACAAAATGCAGGCAATTTTTTTCTGGTATATGCAAAATTATCATTATAAGTGAAGAGTTAAATTTTACAAAGTCATCAAAGGACCAATACTATAATGAAGAGTTAAATTTTAGAATGTTATAAAGGGATCAATTTGCAAGTCACAGAGGACTGCCATCATAACTAGAAGTTTGTCCATGCCCAGACAACCTCACCTAAAGTTGGTCTAAGCTTCTGATGATAAAAAATTTCATACTCCAACTCATCTCCTCCAACCTTGCTAAGCTCAACCAACAGTAGGGAAGGTGCAACTTGGAACACTTGTGCAACAATAGCTATCTTAGACCCTTGCATCTGTATCCTGCATTGTCTCCTCTTCATCATCAATCCCAAGTTTTTTGCAATCTCCTCAAGTCTTGAAATGATCTCTGAGGCAGAGAATTTTGATGTAAACCTTAACCCTCGACGTTTCAATTCTTTTCCTTCCTGGAATAATCCAGAGAGATTCAGTCCAGGGCACATTGATATAAGTTCAAATGCATTCAGCACTGCAGGATTAGGTTGCTTCTCCTTCAATTGTAGTTGATCTTCATCATCAAAAGCTGCACCCTGAGTTTGCATGTCCATTTCACTGTCATCTATATTCAAAATATTGCATTCCTTCAGATGTGGGGGCATGCCATTTTTGAACCAGTCACACTCCTTGAGCTCTTGCATGGTCATTCTTCTATTGGGATCTGGTTCTAACAGTCTATGAAGTACATCTTTGACGTTTGAAGAGAACCATGAAGGGCATTTGAACCTGAAGCTATTATTGTGCAGCTTGCTGAGATTGAAATTACTGAAGGGCAAATAGCCTGCTAAGAGAAAGAACAAAATGACTCCACATGACCACAGGTCTGCCTTGGTTCCATCATATCCCTTGTTAAACATTAGCTCTGGTGCAGCATAAGTAGGGGTACCACAGGTAGTATGGAGGAGCCCATCTTGGCTTGCTTGATCAGGCAGTGCACTCAAACCAAAGTCTGCAATCTTCAGATTCCCATGGCCATCAAGCAAGAGATTTTGAGGCTTTAGGTCTCTATGGCAGACTCCATGACTCTGACAAAAATCTAGACCCACAACCAATTGATGAAAATAGGCTCTGGCTTCTTCCTCTTCTAACTTTGTTTGGTAAGCAATTAGCTCTGAGAGATCTCCTCCCTGTAGATACTCCATGACTAGATATATTTTTGACCTGCTAGCCATGACTTCATACAGTTCCACCACATTTGGATGCTTCACTAATTTCATTATTGAAATTTCTCTCTTGATTTGGTCTGCTTTCCCTCCATTGACTACCTTACTTTTTTCTATGACCTTGATGGCCACATGCTGTCCTGTTTCTATGTTTCTGGCAAGCTTGACTTTAGCAAAAGCTCCCTGGCCTATTGTTCTAACAAGCTCATATTTTCCCACTCTATTCTTCACATCATGATCAGCCTTGCAGGCCTTCAATATCCGTTTGAGGCAAGCTCCAATCATTTTTATGCCATACATTTTCTAGAGAAGAAAACCATGTAAAACTACAAATCATAGGAGAGTATTAAGGTGTACTTAAATCCCATTAAAGGAATACGTCACTGTTGTAAATAGCTTGTGAATTCTGAACATTGTAGAAATGATAACCACCACAAGTTAGTCTATAAGACCTACAACAATACTAGCTAATAATCGCAGGTTAAAGCAGGCCCACAACTACAAAATCTTTCACATGTAGAATTCAAAGAGGAAAGTCAAAGCAGGTTCTTAAGGCCTACTTTCATATTCAGAAATTTATCTGATAAGCCTATTTTCATATGGACAGATCTTTCACCAGATGTGTAATGCCTTAGAAATCACCTCTCTTTTCCACAATTGTTGTTCATTGATTAAAGAACTAAAAGGTAGGATGATTCAATTCTTTAAACTGGGTAACATGATAAAGTACATATAAATGTTTAAGAAACTTCTCATTTCTTAAATAGGCATGACAGACACGAAACTTTTTTTCTTCCCTTAGTGAAGAATATTACTTCCTTGCATACAAAGGAAGACGAAAAGTTCCAACCCAAAGCAAAGATTAAGGAAGACGTTAGGAAGAAATTAAAATATTCTAATTAAAAAAAACTGCTAAACCAGACAGCAATTTTGATTTGAAGCAGTTAAGAATGATTGAATAAAATATGTGGATCTACATTTTACTTTCCTTGAACGAAAACCTCTTCACGGGCTTTGGCAAAGGATCAATAGCTTTATATGTAAGATAAAGAATATTTTGCTCATGTTCAAGCCTTGAAGGCCTCTCAAGTTCTTTTCACTACCGTGAAGCTTTCCTTCTTTTGCTTTCTCAGGCCTTAAACCATCCTTTTTTCCTAAGGCCTTAACTATCACGCCACATGACTATCTTTTTGCGGAGAACTCTCTGGAACTTGAATGCAAGTGTACACGTGTTGGATATTTGCTAAGTTATTTTTGCCAGGTTGTGTGCAGTTTGACCTTAAAGCTATTGGTGAGTGCTTCTACAGCTGCTAATCAAGATTGGGTCAATTGCATAAATTATCTTAAAATTAAAAATAAATAGAGGTTTTATATTAATAAAAGCTATTAGATTTACACAGTCCATAATGATAAAGAGAGTGTTTTCTCTGGATTTAACTGTCTGCTATTTTTTGCATCAAGTTTCGGATCACACTTCGTGATCCACCATCAAGAAAAAGAGTTGTATGAGTAAAATGAGTGATTGCAGACCAAGATGTAGCAAGAACAAAAGTTGAAGTGCTCCAAGTCTAGTTTCTAAGCTACTATTTTTTTTTGAAATTAATGAAAATTAAGGGTCTCAAAAAAGGGGGGTCCAAAATATGTCATGTTTTTATCAACAACAAAAATAGCATAGCGTCTGAGGGCTCCCTCTTTTTTGATTAACTTTTTTTTAGAATTTCAAAAATCCGAATGGTAAGAAATTAGCTAACACCATGTAGTTTATCCTCGCTCTTTCGGATAATTTTTTTAATGAATATATAATATTTTATGAATTTTCAAAGTGGACATATCTTGAAAAATTGAAATTTGAGCGTGCTCCCCTTTAAATTTTTTGAAAATTAATTGAAAATTGAATTTTTTTTTTCATCATGCGTAGAATGAAATCTAGTTTCAAAAAAAGTAATTTGTTTCGTGTTTCGATGAACAAGTAAAAAACTATCATAAAACTAGCACATGTTGGTTTTTGACCAAAAACGGAGGCATTTACAATAGAAGCTATGGATCAAAACCTTAACTAAATCAAAATGAAAAAAGAATTATATATTTAGATAGCTAAGAGAGAGGTTAACGCTATCACAATTTTTTTATAAACTTGCATTGAAAGACATGCATATGAGACAGGGAGCACAAACGAAAATATGAGGAAATTTGGCACCCTTTCAAAAAATCATGTCTTTTGCATGAAATGGTTGTCCAAACCTTTGAATCAGATGCCTAATGCAAAATCCAACCCATTGGATTGGTATTTCCCAATGCGACCTATTTGGCACATACCAAATGGGTTGCTTTATTTGGCTAGCGCCAAATTTGGAGCTCGCCAAATGTCATTCATGACTTTTGGAATGCATTTTTATAAACTCTTTGATTTTCTCTTTCTCTGACAAGGAAACTATACACATGAAATAAACATTTAAGTATAAGTTGACATTTATATATGGACATTTACTTTCTTATACTTTAAGTTATATTTCATGTATATAGTTTCAAGATGTTTGAGAGTGGTTTCAGATCTATAGGAGTTATAATGCAAATTCTAATTTTTGAAAGATTTTAAAAATTTCAAACTTAATCAAATTTCAATAATCAGCATGTCAAATTTCAGTAATCAGAAGGTCAAATTATAGTAATCAAGAGGTCAAATTTCATATTTCTCTCTTTATCTCACTCATTTTCATCTCTTATTTTCTAGACCTCTCTCTCTCACTATCTCCATCCCTTTATCTGACACTCTCTCCCTTGAGCTCAAGAACTACGTCTCTACATGTCCATATCTCTCTCCTTCTCTCTCCAATATCTATCTTCCTCCCTCCCTCCTTCTCTCTCTACATTTATCTATATCCCCTCCCTCTCCTTTTATCTCTATATATCTCTCTCTACTCTCTATATCACCTCTCTCTATACCTACCTATCCCTCTCTCCCTCTCTCTCCCCTCTTTATCTCTCTCATTGCTTCCCTCTCTACTCTTTATCTCACAATTCTCTTTCTCCTTCCCTCTCTAGTTCTCTCTATCTTACCTCTCTCTTCTTTCGTCCCTCCCTCTCTAATTTTCTCTATCTCCCCCTCTATCCTTCCCTTTCTACTTCTCTCTATCTCCCCCTCTCTCTCCTTCCCTTTCTACTTCTCTCTATCTCACCTCTCTTTCTCCCCCTCTCTCTCCCCCTCTCTCTTCCTTTCACCCACCTTTTCTCTCTACTTCTCACTATCTAACATATCCCTCTATACATTTTTCTCTCTCCCCCCTCCTTCCTCTCAATCTCTCCACCTTCCTCCCACCTCCTCACTTCTCCTCTCTCTCTATTCCTCTTTCTATCTCACCTTTCTCACTTCACATTATCCCTCCCTCCTCTCTCTTTATCTCTCTCTAGTTCTCTCATCCCTACCTCTCTTCCTCCCCTCTCTCCTTCCCTCTACTTCTCTTTATCTCCTCCTCCTCATCTACCTAGATCTCTCTCTCTATTTTTGTCTCACCTCTCTCTCAATCCCTACCTCTTCCTCCCTCTCTCCTTCCCTCTATACTTCTCTTTATCTCCTCTGCCCTCTATCTACCTAGACCTCTCTCTATTTTTGTCTCACCTCTCTCTCCATCCCTACCTCTCCCTCTATCCTTTCATATCTACTTCTCTCTACCTAGTTGTCCCTCTATACCTATCTCGCTCTCCCTCCTTGCCTCCTCTCTCTCAATATCTCCACCGTTTTTCCCTCTCTACTTCTCTATCTATCATCTCTCTATCTCTCTCCTCCCTCTCTACTATCTTTATCTCTCCCTCCTACTCCCTCTTTCTATCTCTCCTCTCTCCCTCTCCCTCTTTTTATCTCTCATCACCCTCTCTCTACCTATCTCTCTCTCCTTCTATTTATCTCAACTATCCATCTTTACCTATCCCTCCCTCCTCTCTCTCTCTTCCACCAAACTTCACTCTACATGTCTTTATCTAACCTACCCCTATATACCTCTTTCTATCTCCCTCTCTCTTTCTCTCTCTCAATCTCTCTACCTTCCTCCTTACGTCTCTACTTCTCTCTATCGCCTCTCTCTCTCCCCCTTCCCTCTTTACTTTCTCTCTATCTCACCTCTCTCCTAAATATCCCTCCCTCCCTCCTCTCTCTACCTCCATCCCTCCCTCCCTCTTCTTCCTTCTCTCCTCCCCTCTCAACTTCTCTTTATTTTCCCCTCCCTCTCCTTACCTACCTCTCTCTCTATTGCTCTCTCTCACCTCTCTCTCTAA
>CM021106.1:562088846-562376515 GCA_007115665.2 Sequoiadendron giganteum
GAAGGCCTGCAAGGCTGATCATGAGGGAGCTTTTGCTAAAGTCAAGCTTGCCAGAAACATAGAAACAGGACAGCATGTGGCCATCAAGGTCATAGAAAAAAGTAAGGTAGTCAATGGAGGGAAAGCAGACCAAATCAAGAGAGAAATTTCAATAATGAAATTAGTGAAGCATCCAAATGTGGTGGAACTGTATGAAGTCATGGCTAGCAGGTCAAAAATATATCTAGTCATGGAGTATCTACAGGGAGGAGATCTCTCAGAGCTAATTGCTTACCAAACAAAGTTAGAAGAGGAAGAAGCCAGAGCCTATTTTCATCAATTGGTTGTGGGTCTAGATTTTTGTCAGAGTCATGGAGTCTGCCATAGAGACCTAAAGCCTCAAAATCTCTTGCTTGATGGCCATGGGAATCTGAAGATTGCAGACTTTGGTTTGAGTGCACTGCCTGATCAAGCAAGCCAAGATGGGCTCCTCCATACTACCTGTGGTACCCCTACTTATGCTGCACCAGAGCTAATGTTTAACAAGGGATATGATGGAACCAAGGCAGACCTGTGGTCATGTGGAGTCATTTTGTTCTTTCTCTTAGCAGGCTATTTGCCCTTCAGTAATTTCAATCTCAGCAAGCTGCACAATAATAGCTTCAGGTTCAAATGCCCTTCATGGTTCTCTTCAAACGTCAAAGATGTACTTCATAGACTGTTAGAACCAGATCCCAATAGAAGAATGACCATGCAAGAGCTCAAGGAGTGTGACTGGTTCAAAAATGGCATGCCCCCACATCTGAAGGAATGCAATATTTTGAATATAGATGACAGTGAAATGGACATGCAAACTCAGGGTGCAGCTTTTGATGATGAAGATCAACTACAATTGAAGGAGAAGCAACCTAATCCTGCAGTGCTGAATGCATTTGAACTTATATCAATGTGCCCTGGACTGAATCTCTCTGGATTATTCCAGGAAGGAAAAGAATTGAAACGTCGAGGGTTAAGGTTTACATCAAAATTCTCTGCCTCAGAGATCATTTCAAGACTTGAGGAGATTGCAAAAAACTTGGGATTGATGATGAAGAGGAGACAATGCAGGATACAGATGCAAGGGTCTAAGATAGCTATTGTTGCACAAGTGTTCCAAGTTGCACCTTCCCTACTGTTGGTTGAGCTTAGCAAGGTTGGAGGAGATGAGTTGGAGTATGAAATTTTTTATCATCAGAAGCTTAGACCAACTTTAGGTGAGGTTGTCTGGGCATGGACAAACTTCTAGTTATGATGGCAGTCCTCTGTGACTTGCAAATTGATCCCTTTATAACATTCTAAAATTTAACTCTTCATTATAGTATTGGTCCTTTGATGACTTTGTAAAATTTAACTCTTCACTTATAATGATAATTTTGCATATACCAGAAAAAAATTGCCTGCATTTTGTGATTACAGAGATTTGTACTTGTTTTTGGATCACAGTATGAAAATCTGGGTATTTATGAGGGCATAAGAGAAAGAACAAACATAAATACTTTGGAATGTTACTGCAGGGAAAATAAACACACCTTACAGATTAATTTAGGAAATCTAATCAAATCATAGTCTAAAACTTGTGAGATATTTTGCAGGCCAGGTAATTCGCAGACAACTCAAGTGCCAATTTTTGTTATAAACTCTTGAATAACTCGTCCAGTTATTGCCTGCAAGTCCGCCATTGAAAAGAAATTCAGAAACCCTGTTTCGGTCATTTGAGTCTTCAGCCATGAGAATCCTCCACTGAGATCCAAAATTACAGTGAACTAGTTTTTTTTTTTTGTCATAGTATGGTTAAAACTTAAAAGTGATAAAATTATTAAAAATGGTTTGTGCTATGAAGTCTGGGTGGATTCCAATTTAAAAAAGTTAAAAATAAAAATCAATATGGGCTGTGCAGGATAAAAAGCAGAGTTTTCTTTGTTAAGGAAAACAACTTTCTTTGACTGATTTTTATGAATTTTTCAGAGGTATCTGAATTCCATTTACACTTTGGTTGCCCATCAATCTTGATTTCCATCATAATGTTATTATGATCAAAATAAATTTAGATGCTCTCTAATTTCATTTGCTGAGTTTTAAGTCTAAGTCCAATTTTTGAGTTGCCGAGTCCTAGTTTTCAAATTACGAGTTAAATGGTAAAGTAACAAATACAATGGGACCCAATTTAATTAAGAGTTAAAGATTGATAAATGTAAATGATAAATGAAAGAGTTTAAAAGGGTTTAACTCTATTTGTTGAATTGGTGTAGTCGAGGATGAATATTTTAATGTGTGTTGCACTTGACAATTGAAATAGATTTTGATATTGGATCTGCATTGCTTAGACTGTAAGGCAAACTTGTATTGTGATTTTGGCCTTTTTTTTTTCCATGAGGTCACACCCACAATTTAGTCCTTGAACACTTTTATCTTTGTACAAATCTATCATTTGAAGATTTGATTTTTGATACTTGTTCGCATTTGACTGTGTCTATGTTTGTAAACAAGGTGGTGCTGAAAAACACTTTGAAGATTTACTATGTTCCAAGAGGAGGTTTATGGCTTACTTGCTAAGAGGTCAAATCCAATTATTAATAAGTAGTAATTGAGGGCACACCATACAAATGGTGCACGTTTTTATACCATTAATGCAAAATGCATTTTGTTGATGTAATGTAGTTACACATGCTCTATGATGCTTTTTGATTCTTTGATACGACTTTTTGATATGAGATTTTGACAATTCTTTTTGATGATTACTAATGATGTAGAATTGTCCATAAATATAATATCTTAGATACTTAAGATGTTTGATTGTTCAAGTTGAGAAGTAATGATCAAAACTTGAAAGGGTTAGCATTGGGAGTATGAAATTTGGAATTTGAAATTGTGGAACATGACAATGACATGCTCTAGGGGATGAATCCACACCCATGGTCTAATATAGGAGGGTAGCAGTACTACGGTATCAATTATGTGCAAGGTGAGGGTCAAATTATTTTACTCCTACTTTAGCATGCATGCAAACTACATGAATCATGCATGCCAAAGTAATATTTATGTAGTAAGTGAAATTAGCATATAGATTAGAATATGGGTAAAGGAAATTGCCTCATGATTACTTTGTGTTTTGAAAGAGAAATATCTCCAAATCTATACATAAAAAATATTATTAGTACCTACAAAACACCCATTAGTGGCACAAAAACACATGATCATAAAAACTTGCATTCTTTCTAAGAGTGAAATTAATAGCATGTAGAAGGTGAGTTTGGTGTGACATAGAATCATGATGAGCCAAAAAATCATGAGGATATGATTGAGTTGGCCCCAATGGTAGATACAAGCACATGAAGCCATGTAAAAATTGAGTTTAAGTTTGAATTTGAGTCTAAGATGGAGACATAAGAATGTAACCAAGTTGCACCCCAATGAAACCATGCAATTTGTGGATGAATTCATGATGTATATGGTTGCCATGGAGTTGGAATTGATGTGGCCTCCACAATCTATACCTGTGTGAGGTCATGTAAAATTTTGAAGTTGAAATCATTCTATACAAGGTTGCCATGGAGTTGGAATTGATGTTCCCTCTATAATCTAGATACAAGCATGAAGTCATGCTAAAAACTAAGCATGAAATCATTATGTATAGGTTTGTTGTGGATTTGGAACCATTGCGGCACCTATAATGTATATTATCACAAAATCAGATAAATGGAATAGAGATTATATGCCCCTCAAATTGTGTGCACACATAATTATAGATTTATTTTGAGGAGAGAAGAAAGGGTGTGATGACCACATGTAGAAATGTGTTGGTCCTATGGGTAATCAAATGACACGATCATGAAAGATCATGTAGTGGGAGGGAAAATATTCCCCCATTTCCCCCTCAATATGGGGACAAGCATGAGTGATAGTAATATTTCCACATGCAAATATTATCAAGAGAAAGATATGTAACCATATAGAAGATGTAATTATGTTTCAACAAGTATCACGTAGGATGTGAAAGTGTAGAAAGAACATAAGGATAACTTGGTGTAGGACATGATCATGAAGGTACCACAAGATAAATCCCATGTAAAGTAGAAGCACACAAGAGCAAAGGAAAATCATACAATGTAAAGTGAAAGCTTGTAAATGTGGCGGTATGATTTAAGATGCAATAAGATTTATATATTCACCAAAATAAAATGAAAAATACTTGGCTTAAAATATAGCATCCATAGATGCTCCCAAATAGGGAAGACAAGCAATGTGATGTGTATTATGGTAAGTGATAACTATAAAAGAGGCAATTTTTTTAAGATAATGCAAGTGTGAGATAAAATAATTGAAGATGACAAAGACCATGTAAAAGGAGAAAATATGTTGAAAAGGACACAACAAATAAGTTGAAAGAAAAAAGGTCAAGCAAGCTATGCAAAAAGGTAATGAAGATATATGACAATGACATGAGAAACACAACAAGCTTGTCTTAATAAAATATGTCAATCATAAAGCAAAGAACAAGAAAAATTATGTTTTTTCTCAACATGAATGAAGAGTGTTGAGAAAACTTGCATTGCTTTACATGATCCACATATATAAAGGAAAAAATACAAAGGAAAATTAATAGAAAATCGAAAAAAAAGGTCATAGAAAAAATAGATCTTCATGACCACTTGTGTCAACATGCACTACGAGACATGTCTTCCTAGTCATCCACATAGATACAATGTTCACATCAGGAAGAAAATGAATGTGAAATCATGGATTATATTAAAGAAAATTAAAATATTTGAAAGTGTTTCAAATTAGGAGCAATCTAGTGTATATAGAAGATTAGTTCATCTATATAGAAATTGTATCCATCAATATCTTCCTAGTCATTAATTGTAATGTCTTTCATACTAACCATTTGTGAGTGTGATTTTGCAGGTCTAATATCTTCATGTAACTTTCTTAGAACACATTAATAGATTTTGACTTAGGCACACATCCTTATTTTAGTTTAGGTGCTAATGGGATAGTATTCTTAGACATTTTCAAATTTGGTGCAACTTTCCCATGTTTGTGATAGAACCTTATTTAATTATTTCATTTCTTGCACTTGTTTCTTCTTGAAACACTTTTCTACATTATAAATAAAATTATGCTTTTTATGCAACAAATCTTTCAACATGTTAATAAGCATATTGATTATAAAATCAACATGTTCAAAAAGAGGTAACAAATATGGATCCCTTGGTATTGTAACAATTTTGTCATCATGAATGAATTTCACACATTGATGCAAAATGAAAGGAATAACTTGGTATTATTCAATTCAAGGTCTATAATGGATAATGCTTAATCATTTCAAAGTAGGAATAAGAAATCACTAGTTTTACGCTTTGGTCAATTGTTAATTTTAGAATTTAATACAAACCATTATAACTTGCATAATTCCATTATAACACTTTAAAGCAACTCTTGAGTGAGTGTATTTTTTTTTTGTAAATGATTAGTAAACATAAATTCTTTCATTCATACATTGAAATGACATCTTGGATCAACCATGATTCCTTTAATGGGCTTATATAAAACATCACCTCTAATATAAAGTGGCATAATTTGGTATACAATATTACATATTTCATCATGTGAGAATGTAATGGATGTAGAGGAAGAAGTATTGGATTGTTCACCAATAAATCTAAAATATTCCTCATATTTTTCTAATTAAGTATCAAATTATCAATCTTTTGTTGCTTCATCTTCTATTGGTGATCCCACAAAGCTAGTTTACAATTTTTGAGAGGAGCTGATTTTTGCTGAAATCACATTTTTTTTGAAAATATAATGATTTAAGCCTTTAAAAGTTCCATTTTAAGGATTCCAATTGAAGAGGGTTTGATCAAACCACCTTATATCAAACCCCTTTGGATAGAACCTCACTAGTTTTAAACCATACCTATAAATGAGTCTCCTTTACACCTATCAAAATGCTGATAAAAAATCACATTTGATTTACCTTTTGGAGGATCAAATGAATTCATTTAAAATGATTATGGTAGTCCTCAAAATGAGCTATCCCATGAATATAATTTTAATATGTTTTGGTTTTATTATGTATGTGTTTTTTTAGTTTTATTAAACATAGGTTTTTCACCGAAAATCAAGCTCTCTATTTTGCACATGTGGAAAAATAGAAAATTACCAAAATAATTTTTTTAAAAATAGGTTCATGTTGGGTATTGATGTCCTTGATCCATTAAAAAATAAAAGAATTTCGATACATACATAAAAAGTTATGTTGTATACAATCCGCCTATGTCTGAATTGCAATTGGTTTGACTTCGAAACTCTATTAAAAAAAAAATATTCAATAAAAAACTATGAGACCACATGAAAGTGCTAGATATCATAGTTACAAATCTAAATTCGAAAAAAATAGAATTTTATCCTTCATACAAAAAAAGTTATGTTGTATACGGTGAGCGTCACTTTTTAAAAATGTTGTTTTATGAAAAAAACCAGTTTTCATGGGAGATGGAAAAAGAAGTGCAATCTTATTTCAAAAATTTTGAAAAAAATATTTTTAGAATCTACAAACAAAATGTGATTAGACTCTAGTTTGCATCATCTTCAAATTCCTCACGGTTTAGCCGATATAGGTGTCTGAATGTGAAGATTTAGTTAAAAATAATAATTTCAGTGTCTAGTTTGGCCAAAAATTGTAAACCACTATTGTGGGATCACCCCTATGATGGTTTCAATATAATTTTATTTATCATGTGAGAAAATATTTGTATAAGTTTGAAGATTTTGGTTAGGAGGAGAAACCAATTTTCTCCCTCACTTGTTGATCCCTTCCATGTGAAATTGATTTTAGTTAGAATTATGTAAGAAAAGATTGAAGTTGATCTTAAAGTTGTCATTTGATTGAAAATTGGAAGGTGAAGAAGAATGTGTAGGAGAGCTAGATGAGCTATACTTCAAAATATTAGCTTCCAATAAATTCATCTCATAATCTTTTACACTTGCATGTAAATATTAGCTTCCAATAAATTCAGATCAAGACTCAAAGTAACCTTACCAGTGATTTTAACAATAGAATTATTTCCAAGAGTCATAGAACCTCCTCCAAATTTCTTGAAATTCATGAACTTACTTTTATCTCCAGTCATGTGGCTTTAACATCTGCTATATATGATCCACATATTCTTCTCTTTTTGAGCATGCAGAGTAGTTTGAGCAATCATTGATTTCTCTGACTTTTTCTCTTTCATAACCTTCTTCCAAACTTTATATGATACACACACTTCTACCCCTTATAGTTACATTATAATTTTTATTCATTCATTTGTGTCATTTAAAACAATGTATATCTATATAAAAAGATAAGTACTTTGAAGTGGCCCTTGGTTTATTAGTAAAGTTGATTGAATCAAAAGGAGTCCATCATGGATCAAGTCTTGAGAGATGGAAAGGCATAAGGTGCTTAAGTTGCAACAAACACTCCATAGGACTTAAAACTAAGTTGAAGGAAGTTGACTATTTGTGTGCCCAAGACACCTGATACCAACAAACTATATTTAAAAGATACAAGATATTTATCCTCCCATAAAAAAATCATGTGCCTAGAACAATAGATACCAATAGACTAAACAAAAAATCAAGATATTTATCCTCCCATTAATTTTCTTAATATTATAATAAATATAAACTAAATACATTTTATATTTTTATATTTAACACCATCTCTTTTTTATTTTCATATTTTTGAAAAATATTTGAATATAATTTACACATATAGCTTAAACACATATTTTATCCAACTGATACTAATACTTAACTCCTTATGTAACCATTATAAGCTAGACGACGGAAGACCAAGAGTCACCACTTAAAATTCTACCTTAGATGTCACTTTGGGAATTTAAACTTGGGTCTCCACAATGAGAACCCAATGCTTAGACCACTTGACACATTTAAAGGATTTTTATCATTATACACGTGTAAATTATTATTTTTTAATTGCACTTACATGATATTGATATGAGAATGACCTCTACGTGGGAAGCTACTTAGTATTGCAAGATAATCTTTATTTATCAAAGATAGTGATCATTGTATTTTATAAAATATAATTGTACTAGTATTGTATCTTTTTACATGTATTGAATCTATAATCATTAAGAGGAAAATACCACTTACATAAATATCTAGGTTAAATAAATAAAAGTATAAAATAAATAATAAATTTAGACAAAAAAGTTGGGACTAATATCAATACATTATAATAATTATGGAAATAAATAAATTAAATGCACAAATATTTAGTTCTAAATTTGATAAAGAGGTCACTTTACATATGTTAAGAATTTATTCATCATGATGCCATACTTTTAGGACCTATTAGATGACTATCTCTAATATGAGAATTTGGTTGCACATTATGCTAATTAACAATTAAAAGTGTAGGCTATAACTTGTGTGCAAAACTAAAGCTATAACTCGTAGATCTAATCTAGATAAATTCTACTATTTGAAAATTATTCACCTTTATTTATGCACTTTGAATATGACAAAAAACACGTGGTTTTTAGAAACATATTTTGAGAATAAATATCGAACTGTAAGGGTCATGTTCTCCTCAATCAAGCCACTAGGTAAATCAGCCCAACAATGATGAATAAAGGCCGAGGAATACAAACAAGTATGTAGTATGCTCTTAGAATGATAATGGAATGCTGATGTAATCTATTTTATCCACTTATAATCCATTTATCAGGTTGACACCTAGTGGAAACATATTTAGATGAGGATCTAGATGAAGTTACAAATATGTGTAGGAGATTTGTGTGAAATAAACTAGTACAAAGGAAAACAAAGATATAAAACTAAAATACTAAATATATATTTTTGATTTATATGTTTATCTTGTACATGGTACCCTTGATAAAGATGTATGAATTTATCTTCTTCTTCTCTTATATATGTTTGATATCTTCTATATTATATCCTATCTATATTACAAATATGTATATATAGATATATTATATACTTGGACTCGGGCCAAAATTTATTATGGAAGTTGAATTGTTCCTAGGAAGTGGAGCCTAATATAGAAAGGGCTTCCTATAGTGAATCATTTCTCACTTCTAATCCATCTATAATGGAAGGCCACATTCCATACTTGTTCATCACCATACACTCATGTGATAAGTGAAGTGAACCATTCATTCAAATGCATGCCTCAATCCATCCCTACCTAACTATAGCCTTATTGAATCTTTCCCAATGCCACCCCTACTAAGATAAAGGTAGGTATATAGTTAGGATAGGTCCCTTTATAATAGTAGGGGATATAGACAGGGTGGTGGTGGTGAGTGGGATTGGTATGTCATTTGTGGGATTAGTTAGATAGAACTAACACCTCGTGAGATAAAGATTTTGGAATGGACTTCCCTCTACTATTATAAAGGAACCTACCTCACATCCCTAATTGAGCAATATATATTGATTCAGAGAATGTTTCGATAGTGATATGAATTTAGTTTTTGTGCTTGTACCCCATCTAGCATGCCAAGGGACCCCTTTTATAGTAGGGACTTGGTTGAACTAACCTTCTATAGTATAGTTGGGGCCAATCAATTTCCAATCATTCTAAGAATCCCCTTTTAGTTGATGGTAAGAAATAATTGAAACCTAAACCTCCCACTACAGATAAGCCTCTCATTTCCTATCACTAATAGTTTTTTATTTGACCCCAAATAATGGATGGTGTTATTGCAAGAATAATATTGGTAGATCCTCATAAATCAAATTGCAAATATAATTTTAAACATGATTAATAGAATCCTAGATATGTTCTAGATAACTCCTAATGATTCATTCAAATTGAGATTAGTACTTGAAGACACTACCCTGATGTGAAAATTGGAATAATTTACACTTTAATTAGCCCACAAAAACTAATGAAAAAGGTGACAAAGATTTGAATTTAAATTTTGAAGTATATTTTTGTTATCGCAAAAATGATTTGGATCAATTTTGTAGTAAAAAATATTTACTAGAATAAGGAATGATTGCCTTGCCTTCATGGTTTCCAAATCATGCTATGATACCACTTGTAATGAAATAACTTGCACAAGAGAGGAATATAAGCTGAAACATTCTAAAAAAATTTGATAACACAAAAAATAAGATGCCACTTTGAGGGAGAAAACCTCCAAATATCTCCAATGAGAACACACTTCACAATTTGATAATCGAATAACACTTACTACCTCCTATATGTGATTTATCAGGACAAGTGATGGGATTGATTTTAGATAATGTTACTCTCCAACTCCTATGAAAAATACACTTACATACTAGCTAATATATAAAAGATAAACTAATTGCTATAAACCTAAAGATAAAAGAAAAATACACAAATATACAATTTTCACCATTACAGTTAAATATAATTGTAATGAGAAAAAGAGAATCGATGATGAGAGCTCTTCACTGAGTGAGCACTCACGCCGGTTTTTTCTGGGTGCCCGCGACTTGTAATAGGCCAGGGCTTCTACTTTTTTTCCTACTGCGTGGGGGATTGGGGGGCGAAAGGTGTGGTGGGTAGGTGGATGTGCGGTGAGAGGGAAGTGGGTGGTGGAAGTGGTGTGGGTTTGGAGGGGGTGGCTCGGTAAGGGCTAGGGTAGGAGATCGGTGTGGGGGTATGGCTGAGGCTTCCAAAAGCGTGGTGATTGCTGGGCCAAAGCCATATTAGAATTTTTTTGGTAGCCATGCATGCAAAAAAGACAGATTCATCTTTTGTGGGTGAGAGCTCTAAGCTCAAGAAAGTGAACGGGTGCTTGCTACGGGGTCAAGATTGCCCTATTCTAGTTATTTCTTCCAAATTAGTTCAGGAGGACATAGCTTATTGGAGCCAACATGTTCTGATATGCAATTTATTGGGTATTCGTGTCCCTCTCTCGGCATTAGAGTCTTGGATTCATCAGACTTGGCAGGTTGAAGGTGATTTTGACCTTTTGGTGGCTGCGAATGGCTATTTCATGGTTGATTTTTCTTATATCTTGGATCGTAATCATGTTTTTGAGGGAGGGCCGTATTTTTACAATCATTGGCTTGTTCATTAAGCCTTGGCATGGAGGTTTTAATGTGGCAGAGGATCTACCTACATGGGTTCCTGTTTGGGTCCGTCTACCATGGCTGCCGTTGGAGTTTTGGAGGGAGGATATTCTGCACCGAATTGCTGCTTTTTTGGAGAAGCCGACTACCATTGCTCAAAATACTTTGGATAAAAAGGTATTCTCTTATGCTCGTATTTGTGTTGAAACTGATTTAAATAACCCTTTGCCAGATTCTTTGGAAATTTGTATTGGCTCTGCCTCATGGATTCAACCATTAGATTATGAGTCCCTTCCTTTTTGTTGTCGCTTTTGTCACGAGTATGGACAGCTTCAGTGCCAATGTCCTTTGGAACCCAAAGCGGTAGGGGCTTCTTCTTCTCCTTCTTCTGGGCCTTCGGTGGAGAAGGGGGATAAAGGCAATGTGCATGTGGTTGAGAGTGGGCCTGATAAGGATGGTTTTATTCCTGTTAAGCACAGAGCTAAAGGGAGGGGTCAGAAGCGGGCCTATAAGGACAGATAGAGTGATTAGGGTTTCAATCGGTTTGAGGTCCTAGATAATTAGGCTTTGGAGGAAGGGATTCTTGTTGAGATTTCTTCTGGGGCCACTAGTATGGATGTTGGGTTGGATATAGGGCTGGAGAAGGCAATTGTTGTTCATAATATTTCTCTGGCTTTGGAGTAGGGGATTTCTGAGCTTCTTGGGGCCTCTGTAGATGTGCAGGATGATATTATTTTAGTGGATTTAGCTAAGGCGGCGTTCTCTTCAGGTAAAGGTTGGGGATCGTCTCCTATTTTGGGGGTGCTGCAACGGCCTCTCAAGAAGGGGTATTTTGAAAATTCTTCGAAAGTTGGTTGTAAGAAGGATGTGGAGAAGCTTAAATCTATTGGGAATTTTTTGGTGGAATTTGGTTCTATTAAGACCCTTGAGGCCCACTTCTCTCAACCTTCCTCATGATTATTCTTTCATGGAATGCAAGGGGGTTGAATAACACCTCCCGTGAAAAGGCTATTCAAGATTTGATTGTTGTTCATTCTCCATATATCTTTTATGTTCAGGAGACTAAGCTTCAGGTGGACCTCATGCTTCAACATGCTCCTCGTATTTGGTTTTTTGGCCAGAGTCAGTGTATTGGTTCTAGGGGAACCTCTGGAGGTCTGGCTCTTTTCTGGGATCCTCGTAAGGTTGTTCTTCGTTGGTGGATTTCAAGCCAGTCTATTATTTCTATGGTGGCTTCGATTTTGGAATCTGGCGAGACTATTTTGGTTAGTAATGTTTATGCTTCGATTGACATCCATGGTAAAATCCAGCTTTGGGCTCATATCAGGTATGTTAGGTCCTGTATACCTTTTCTGCCTTGGATCTTAGCTCGTGATTTCAATTATGTGTTGAGCTTGGAGGAGAAAAGGGGAGGGTTGCATAGGCTTGGTCCTACTTCATAACTATTTCAGACTAATGTGGACTCTCTTGCTCTGGTGGATGTTAAACCCTCTAACAAAATATTCACTTGGAATAATAAACGAAGTGGGCCTGAAGCGATTTCCCAATAGCTAGATTGATTCCTTGTCTCTAGCTCTTGGGTTAGAGGTAGCTTGGTCATTTGCTCTGAGATTCTTGATTGGTGTGGCTCTGATCATTGGTCAATTAAGTTTTCGGCTTTAACTTTCCCAAATCCAAAGAATCCACCTTTCAAATTCTAGCTTATGTGGCTGCGTGATTCGTCTTTGGGTGATCTTGTTGCTTAGTGGTGGCATGATGGAGCCCTTGCGTATGGTACAACTATGTATTCTCTAGTTAAGAATCTGCAATATGTCAAGTGTCATTTTAAGCGATGGAATAGGTCATGTTTTGGTAATTTTCAGGCTAGGAAAAGAGAAGCACAGGATTGCCTTGCTGTTATTACTCTCCAGATTCGGGATTTTGGATTTTCAGAGGCTCTTGGGAATGCTAAGGCCCAAGCTCTGAAATTGGTGGAGGAGTGACAGCTTCATGAGGATATTTTCTAGAAACAAAAGGCTAGGACTGATTGGCTTCAAGAGGGTGATAGGAATACTGTATTTTTCCATCATTTGGTGCAAGCTCGTTGAAATAAGTGTTTTATCTCTTCTCTTGTTAATTATGAGGGTATTTCGTGTTGGAGTTGAGAGAAGATACAACACCACAAAAGCCCAAACGATCTTTGCAAGCAAATAACTTGTTACAAGGAGAAGCAAAGAGAAACAAGAATGGAGATGCTCAAGAATGTGGAGCAAAATATTCACCTGAAAATGTAAAATGAATAATGATACAAAAGATAGTTTTCAACTACATATAGATGAAAAACCCTAAAAAGGAAAACCCTAGGCTTGCACAATAATAATTAATAAAGTAATTAATTATTATGCACCTAATGTTAGCTTAAGTGAAAAAGAGTTAAAAGGAAACTTTACATAATTAAACAAATATTGTTTAATTAATAAAGTAAATGTCCAATTACTCTAACACCCCCCTTAAGATAGACATAGGGAGAAGCTAAAACCTAGAAGAAGCTACTGAAAGCAAAAGCAATGGGTCCCGACAACAAGGCCAGATCAGGTACCCAAGTACAAAGAAATCTCTATGAAACGGAGAAAAAAGGAGAAAACCCAGTGGGAAAAACTCCTCTCCAAAAAGAGATAGAACAACATGCTGAAAGAAACATGAAGGAAGGAAGGCCTCATAAAGACCCCCCAAGGACAACTTCCTTCACCCCAAGCATAGAGCGCAACTGAAGATAGCGCGGAGATGCAAAAGGTTTCGTGAAGATGTCTGCAACCTGCTCGGCAGTGGGAACATACTCCAAGATGAGAGAACCATCCTGAATCAACTGTCTGATGAAATGCATATGAAGCTCAATGTGCTTCGTCCGCTGATGCTCCACCGGGTTGCGCGAAATGTGTATAGCACTCTGATTGTCACACCAAAGAATAGTGGGACTATCAGGAGGAAAACCAAACTCAGTCATCAACTGACAAAGCCATAAAATCTCCTGACTAGCGAGCACTGCAGCTTGGTACTCAGCCTCTGTAGATGATAATGCATGAGCAGTCTGCTTCTTGCACGACCATGTGATAGGACCAGAGCCAAGACAAAAAACAAAGCCAGAAGTAGACTTCCGATCATTGACATCACCAGCCCAATCTGAGTCAGTGTAGCCAACAATGTGAGGATCCCCTAATGTGTAGTGAATGCCATAGGAAGTGGTGCCCTGAATGTACCTCAAAATACGCTTGGCAGCTTGCCAATGACTCTCATGAGGATCATGTGAGAATCGAGAGACAAGACCAACCGCAAAGGAAAGATCAGGACGAGTGTGAGTCAGGTACAACAAACTGCCAACCAACTGCCTGTAAAGTGTAGCATCTACTGAAGGGGTGGGGCATGTAGTAGTCAAAACAACCCCTGACTGAAAAGGTGTGGGGGAAGGCTTGCAATCAAGCATGCCAAAGCGCTAAAGCATATCAAAAGAATACTTCTGCTGGTAAATGGAGATCCCCTCTGAAGACTGAATCACCTGAAGACCAAGGAAATAGTGCAGAAGGCCAAGATCTGTCATCTCAAACTGCTCCATCAAGGCTAGCTGAGAATTCTGAATCATAGAGGATGAGCTACCTGTGATGAGAAGATCATCAACATATAGCACAAGAATCAAGATCTCACCCTCAAGATGCTGAATATAGACTGTGTGATCAGAATGACAACGAGTGAAACCAGTGGAGAGCAAAAAAGAGTCCATCTTCTCATACCAAGCCCGAGGGGCTTGTTTGAGACCATATAGTGAACGCTGAAGTCTGCAAACCAAAGAAGAATCATGTACAAATCCCTGAGGCTGCTCCATATAGATCTCCTCCTGTAGGTCACCATGTAAGAAGGCACACTTCACATCCATCTGAAAAATGAGCCATCCTCTAGAAGCTGCAAGTGATAATACAAAGCGAATGGAATTCATCTTGGCGACAGGGGCAAATGTCTCAGAGTAATCAATACCCTCAACCTGTGAGAAACCCTTCGCAACAAGACGTGCTTTGTACTTATCAATAGAACCATCAATAGCATACTTGGTGCGATACAACCATCGGCACCGAACCATCTTTCTGCCCTTAGGAAGAGGACAGAGATCCCATGTATTATTCCTCATCAAAGAAGAATACTCTTCCTCCATGGCACTATCCCACTCAGGGTGACCTGTCGCCTCTGAAAATCTCTGAGGATCCTCTGAAAGAGCATGAGTCAAAAGACTAGAACCCGTAGTATGAGAACGAGTGCGACGAGTGTCTGAAGGATCACCGGCCATAGATCCTGCTGCCTCAATAGTAAATTGAGCCCATTTGGGCCTCTGAGGTTGAGCAAGTGGAGGTGGAGATGGGGGATCATCAATATCCTCATCAGAATCCTCAAAATAATCCTGAAGAGCTGTAGAGGGTGGAGTAGGTAGTGAAGTGGACACTGGAGACAGGGTATCAACTGGAGGAAGGCGCTCATCAAACTGAACATCCCGTCGAAACAAGACCTCTCTGGAATCAGGATCAAATAACCTGTACGCCTTAACATCCTCACAGTAGCCGACAAATATGAGGGGTCGACTCTTCCGCTCCATAGCTCTCCTCTGAGCATCAGGAATAAAAGCCCATGCCTCACTACCAAATACTCGAAATGATGAAATATCAGGCTTGTCATGAGACCAAGCCTCCTCAGGAGTCATATGTCGAATCGCCTTGTGAGGCATCCGATTCTGAATATAGTTGGCACAATTGACTGCCTCTGCCCAAAAAGACGAATCCATGGACCTGGACTGAATCATACAATTAGCCATCTCCCGTAAAGTTCTGTTCTTGCGCTCAGCGATACCATTCTGCTGAGGGGTGTAGGGAACAGAAAACTGATGCTGTAAACCATGCTCAGTGCAAAATTCTCTGAAAGCCTGATTCACATACTCCCCCCCATTATCTGTACGTATCCGCCGGATAGAGAGACCAGACTGCTTCTCTACAAATGTCTTGAAGACACGAAAGGAATCAAAGACATCAGACTTGTACTTAAGAAAGTACAACCATGTGCGTCTGGAGAAGTCATCAATGAAAGTGAGTACATACTTGGCCCCTGAAAAAGAAGGAGTGGGAAATGACATGAGGTCACTATGAATCAACTCCAAGGGTGCCAAAGCACGAGTGGTACTTCCCTTTGGAAAAGGATCCCTATGATGCTTTCCAAGCACACAACCATGACAAACACCGTCAGTGCAGGAAATCCGTGGAAGACCAAGAACAAGTGACTGCGTACTCATCTGCTGAAGATATCTATAATTGACATGGCCCAAACGCTCATGCCAAAGCTGACTCACTGAATCTGCATGTGCTATAAGAGATGAACCTGTACCCTCAAAAGGCGTAAAGCCATCAAATTTGTAAAGTCGAGATGCAGTATCAACACTACCAGTAGCCACAACCAAATCAGAATCATGGAGGTCCCGAATAACCACATCATGTGGTGAGAACTCAACTGTCTTACCAGAGCCAGTGTGGCAAATCTGATAAATGGACAAGAGGTTCGTCGAAATGTCAGGAACAACCAAAACATCCTGTAGAGTGCCTCCATCCAAAGAGACAGAACCTGAACCCAAGATGGAAAGCTGTGAAGAGTCACCCACTGCAATCTGTGAAGTACCACAAGAGGCAAGAGAAGTGACCAACTGCTGAGTGTGAGTCATATGGTGAGAAGCACCAGAGTCTAAAATCCAAGTGGACCCATTGGTCGATGCTCGTGCAGTGAGAGCATGACCCTTCCCTGTGGTGGAAGAAGAAGAAGACGGCGGTGAGGAGATGTGTTGCTGCTGCATGGCCTCCTCTAAAGCCTCTAATCGTTTCCAACACCTGGAAACTGGATGACCTTGCTTGCCACAGAAACTGCAAGTGTCTCCTGATTTCTCCTTAGTCTTGGAGGAAGACTCACCAGACTTCGAAGATTTCCCATGTTTGGGATTAAATGGTGGTTTGGAATCAGACTTAGGAGGCGGTTTGGAGGAATGCTCACTACCTGCAAAATCTTTCTTGGGCCTCGGTTTCTGCTTCTGTTTCCCCTTTGGTGATTGAGCAACCAATGCTTTGCTCTTTGAACCTGAGAGCATATCCATCTGAGAAAGGTGGGACTGTTCCCGAGACAAACGCTCACAAAATAAATCAAAGGTAGGCATGGTAAAATTGGCACCCAAACCATTCATGGTGGAGTAGAAGGAGGAAGCAAATATCTGAAATGGACCACGAAGCTTTGAAAGAATCAAATAAATGCACTGTGTGTCTGTCTTGTTCTTCCCACAACCCTGTAAAATAGAGCGGATAGTTTTGAACTTGTTCAAAAAGTCCTCAATAGTGGGGAAGGAATCAGGTAACAATGAAGTAAGCTCTGCCTCAATCTGTAATGCACGGAACTCATTAATGGCCCCAAAAAGTGTCTCAAACTTCAGCCACATGGCTCGAGGAGTGAGCAAAGCATCAAGGTGAAACAAAAGATTGTCTGAAACATGCAGGCATATCAAACCCATAGCCTCATCCATCTTGTTCCTGTGCTGCATAATCTCAAAAGCACGCTGCAACTGAGGCTGAACCTCATCTAAACAAGACCATAACCCTCATGACCTGAGTAGCCTCATCATACGAGACTTCCAAGTGTGATAGTTATGTGATGTGAGTAGCTCAACTGAAGAGTCTGCCATGAAACCCTGCACCTGTACCTGCTTGTGTTTTTTTTTATTATTATGTGATCTTTCAGAACAGACAGAAGATGCAGAAGGGTTTGTATTTTTGAGAGTTTTGGTGTTCTGGTTTTCTGAGATAAATGATAGAAAGCAAGAGAAAAAACACCCCCCACAAAAAATAAACCCAAACCCTAGTACAAACTGAGAAGAAGGAAGCAATGCATAAGCAAAAAATACTTCAAGACAAATTCTCGTGTACCTGGTGAAAATTCTGATAAAATAGATCACATCACTGAATAGAGCATGGTGAGAGCTTTCCAACGCCTATTCAAGTTTGAAAAACGGAGTCCGTTTGCATCTTTTATGACCCCGAAAGTGAAAAAAGAAGACCTCACTTTGACTGGAAAAAAAATATCCAGACTGGTAAAAAATTAAAAATATTTCTGTACCATCAGATAGGTGCCATTCTCAGCTTTCCAACGCATCTTCCTGTTCGAAAAAGCGAGCTAGGATGCCCAAGTTATGCTCATTTGAAAAAATGACATAAGAGGGGGTTGGAGAGAAAAAAATAGCCCTCAAGGGCTTAAAATTCGGTGGCCCCAGGGCACATGGCAGATCGGGGGTTGGTGCGCAGGAGGTGGCGGTGCTCGGGTGGCATGGCCGGTGGCGGGCGGTGTGGCCGTGGCACACAGGCGGCGCTCGGGCGGAGTAGACCGGGTGGCGGGCCAGGGGCGACAGTGGCCGCTTGGCCATGACCGGTGGTAACCGCTGGTGGTGGCCGGGCGGTGGCCGCTAGGTGGAGCTCTGGTGGCACAGTGGTTTAATACTGACCATGCAAAATAACCAATGAAAAATGATTTTTTTTAAATTTTTTTTCCGATTTTTGTGCGTTTTTTGCTCTGTACGGCCCTAGGGCAAAAAAAAATTTGCCTTCCAAATTGACTGTAACCAAAATCGACGATTTGACAGTCGATTTAGGGGTTTTTGGGTGCTACGAATCCAATGGCACTATCCATTTGAGCCCAAAGTGAACCCAAAAAATGGAGTATGCTGAATCCACCCAAAAAAAACTTTAGAACCCTAGATTTGCTTCCAATGCAAAATCTCAAAACAAGAACAAGCAGCTGCAAATCTGAAGCTCTGATACCATGTTGGAGTTGAGAAGATACAACACCACAAAAGCCCAAAAGATCTTTGCAAGCAAATAACCTGTTACAAGGAGAAGCAAAGAGAAACAAGAATGGAGATGCTCAAGAATGTGGAGCAAAATATTCACCTGAAAATGTAAAATGAATAATGATACAAAAGATAGTTTTCAACTACATATAGATGAAAACCCTAAAAAGGAAAACCCTAGGCTTGCACAATAATAATTAATAAAGTAATTAATTATTATGCACCTAATGTTAGCTTAAGTGAAAAAGAGTTAAAAGGAAACTTTACATAATTAAACAAATATTGTTTAATTAATAAAGTAAATGTCCAATTACTCTAACATTTCGATCTCTTCTCAATAGGCTTTATCTAGAGAGGCTCATTAGTTCTACTCTAATCTGTTCACTAAGGATTCACTTCCTGCAGAGGTTGATGAGAATATGGTCCTTGCTTGCATTCCTTCTTTGATCTCTAATGAGTTGAATGCTTCTCTTATTCACTCGGTGACTTTGTCAGAAGTGGAGGAGGTTGTGTTTGGGATGAATAAGGGGAAAGCTCATGGCCCTGATGGTTTCCCAGTAGAATTTTTCCAGGAGTTTTGGGATATTGTGAAGCTGGATTTTTTGGAGGTGGTTTAGACCTATTGCGCTTTGTACTGTGGTGTACAAGATTATTACGAAATTGATTGTTGAGATTGGCTTAAATCTTGTTTTCCTGTGATAATTTCTGAGGAGCATGGTAGCTTTGTGGCAGGTTGTCAAATTCTGGATGGGGTGGTGGTTGCATATGAAGTGATTCATTCCATGAAAACCTCTAAGGATAGGTCTATGTTTATCAAGTTGGATATGGCCAAAGCTTATGATAAAGTTAAATGGAGTTTTCTTTAGAAGATTTTGTTGGCCTTTGGTTTTTCCTCTGATTGGGTGAGCTAGATATTGTGCTGTGTGACCTCTTCCTCTTTTTTGGTTATTGTGAATGGTGAACCTTTAGAGCTTTTTGGGGCTACTAGGGGCCTTCGTCAAGGAGATCTGCTCTTTCCTTATTTGTTTATTATAATGGTGGAGGGGCTGGGTCAACTTCTTAAATCTCGGGTTTCACAAGGCTTCATTCATGGGTGGCAATCTGGGATGGGCTTGCCAATTCTTCCTCATCTTCAATTTGTGGATGACACCTCTCTTATGGGTCTGGCTCATATTCGGGAGGCTGAATCCTTCAAGAAAGCTTTGGACATCTACCTTGCAGCTTCGGGCTAGAAAGTGAATGAGAAAAAGTCTTCTATCTTCTTCTTTAATACTCGTCAGGCTATCCAGTGAGAGATTGTAGCTATTTTGCGGTTTAAAATAGGGTCTCTTCCCTTTGTCTATTTGGGTATTCCTCTTGCTGTTGGTCATCAACCCAGGTCCTCCTGGCAGCTATTACTTGATAATCTGAGGTAGAAGGTTACTCATTGGACTCATCGATGGTTGTCTACTGCTGCTAGAGTAACTCTTCTCAAGTCTGTTATCCAGGCCCTTCCCATCTACAGGTGCTTTGTTCAAGCGACTCCACTATATTTCCTTAAGGAATTTGATGCTCGTTCATGTCAATTTCTTTGGAGCAATAATTTGCTGTCTTCAAAGTGGAGCCTTGTTAAGTGGGAATCTATGTGTAGACCAAAGCAGGAGGGTGGTCTTGGTTTACATTATGCTATTTTGAATGGGAAAGCTCTTGCTGCCAAGCTTTACTGGCGATGGTGTACCAATCAACATCAGTTATGGGCTCATATTCTCAACCATAAATATCTTCAGGGTGTTGCTTCTTTTGAGGTTCCTCACTATCCTTTGGAAGGGAGTGGTTCTATGATTTGACATACTTTGAAAGTGGGGGCACAGTTGATTAAGTGTGAGCTTTTTTGGATTTGTCATTCGGGGTCACAGGCTCTTTTTTGGTTAGATTCTTGGGATGGTCACCCTCCTATTCTCTCTTATTTTCCTCACCTCCAGTCCATTTGTGATGTTTTTATTGCAGCTGGCTGGGATATCGTGGAGCAATATAAGGTGGCGTGGCATGGTGGATCAACTGTAAGTTTTCATTGGAAGCATCCTTTTGAGTGGTCACCTGGAGGGTCTTAGGGGGATAGGCATGAGCTTTCCCAGCTTCTGGATTCCCATGCTTGTAATTCTTTGAGGGGACCTGATGTCTTGGCTTGGGATGGTTCAAATTTATTTGCAAAGTACTCTGTGTTAGTTGGTTATAAGCAGTTGGGTAGGTAGTTTTTTGGGGACATTGAGGTCCCTTGGTGGAAGAAAGTTTGGCACAAGTTGTCATGGCCCAAGTGCAACTTCTTCCTGTGGTTAGTGGCTCAAAACCAGTGTCTTACTTGGGATAATTTATGTAAGCATGGTTTCCAAGGCCCTTCTATGTGTGTTCTGTGTCATGGCTGTGAAGAGAGTGTCTCCCATCTCTTCTTCCAATGTTCCTATGCTAGGGAAATTTGGAATTTTTGGTGGGGGGTGTGGAATACGGCCTGTTGGCATGCTTCCTCATTGGCAGAGTTTGGGGAATAGTGGGGCAAGGCCCCTATTTCTACCTCCTTTCTTTAGGCTGCCTGGGCTCTTGGCCCATCCTTTATTATCTGGAACCTATGGTTGGAGAGGAACAAGTGGATTTTTCAAGATTCGTTGTTGATGGCCCCTCACATGTGGTGGAAAATTCTGCATTCTTTAGGGGAAACTATTGTAGCTAAGTGTGATATGACTATGCAGGTGGACCCTTGTGATGTTGGTTGTTGTAATCATCTTCATCTTCCTCCTCTGTGATGGAAGCTCATGTGCAACAAATGTAGACATCCTACCCCGAAGGTGAATAGGGAGGGAAGATGGACCCCTCCTCTTCATGGAGTCCTAAAAATCAACTCAGATGGCTCTTCTCGTGGAAATCCGGGTCATGCTGGCATTGGGGGTGTTGGTCAGGATAGCTCTGGAGATGTTCAGTTTATCTTCTCTGTTTATAAGGGTCTTCATACTAATAATATTATGGAGGATCAAACCATTTTATTGGCTATGGAGTGGGGCAGTCAATTGGGATGGCGAAGGATCATATGTGAGTTTGACTCCTAGGTTGTGGTGAACTTACTCAATAGGCGACATTTAGATGATGTGAGCTAGAAATTGGCTTTGGTTGTTGAACAAATTCTCACTTTCTGTGCTTCTCTGGCGTATATTACTTTCACTCATATTCCTAGAGAATGGAATGGTGTTGCTGATTGCTTGGCTAAATGGGCTTATGATCATATTCATGATTGAAATTTGGTGGATCGGAGTCAACTACCCCCGAATTTGTCTCATCAGTTGGATCACTTGGTGGAACTTGATAGGGCTATTTAATGCCCTTGCTTTGTAACGTTTATTTGTTTTAATAAAATTTTTACCCCTCTTTGATGTTAAATATAATTGTAGTGACTACCAATTCACATAGAAGCAACATAGTAGTGTTAAGTTGCATTATTTTAGGAGTAGATGAGAATTGATGATTTGATAGGATCACTCACATTGTAGTGTGATAGATCTAATAGGAAAAACAATTTTGTAGTGGTGGGGTTGGTGAATTGAGATATGATGTTTAAAACTAGTGAAAAGCTCCTTCGATTATTAGAAAGCACTAATATTAGGAAAGTAACAAGATGGAAGATGAAGATGAATAAATCTTTATAGAATACTCAATTCTTACAAATATTTTAAAATATAAAAATAATAATATTTTTTAACAAAAATAAAAATAAATAATAAAAAACAAGATATATAATATAATAGATAGAAACAATAATGAAATGGGCTGGACTAATAGAAGTAACCAAAATAAAATGTAAAATAAATATCATTATGTCTATGTGCCAAATATTTTGTAAAAATAATTAGATAGTAAAAATTTAATTATGTAAAATATATTATGTTGATAAAAGATGCTTGGAACTTTAAATATATGTGAATGAATAAATTAATCAATTGAATAGAATATGACAATACTGTTACATATATTTAATTAATATAAAAATATTAAATATATTATTTTTTACAGATTAAAATTTCATCAAAATTTTAAGAACTACCAAAAAAATCATAAATATATGTAATTAAAAAAAACTTAAATGATCAAAATTTGAAAGTTAAAAAAAATAATCAAGCAAAAAAATATGGCCATTAAAAGTACCTCTGCCAATAAATCTTCAAAATGTTAAATGTAAGATAGCATAGCAAAGAACATCATATGGTTGAAAATTTACTTTTTTTGACAGCACCCATGTGCTGTGCACCAAAAGAAAAACAGTGGAAATAAAAAGCCCACTTGAAATGGGCCACAAGCGACAAAATTTATGGTCATCAAAAGTTAAAATTATTTATAGCTTTGATCCCATTTTCCATTCACTGGTTAGAAGATGATATTATCAAAAGAGGCGATGGCATCAACCATTTGTACTGCACAAGATGATGCTAGTAATCATTCAAGATTACCACTTGAAAAAAATCAAAAATTTTCATCTCTTCATTGAGAAGCGATTGACTTAGATTGATCAGATGTTTTGGTGTTTATATCTGTACCCATGGTGGGACTGGGTATCTCAAAATGATGTATATCTACTCCTACCTTAGTCCTCCTAACTTTTTAAGCATGCTCTGGAAAAATCTATATGATTAGATCTGCCATTCTGTAGTGATTAGTGACTGCAAATTCCTATGTAAGGCCTATGGGAAGCTTAGTATACTGCATGATCATGGAGATTATGTAAATCTAAGGGACACAGATAGATTGTTCAAGTTTAGTTTAATCTTACCAGTAAGATATGCTTCCAGTAGGGGGGGTTCAGATGTTTTGTGTAAGGGTATGTGCCATTCAAATCTCACTCAACTCTGCAATCAACACAAAAGAAAAATGTTTTCATTAGAGAGAAAAAGTCTTTAGGATAAGAGACATGAGATTTTCACAGTCTATATCAATTTTTTTGTGGATTCAATTGTGTGTATTTATTTGCATCAACGTTTCGGATCGCATTCCGTGATCCTTCATCAAGATAATAAAAAAATAAATTCAAAAAAAAACTCTCAAATCTTTAAGATACCTACTACAGATGTTGACACCTTGGAGACTCATTTGCTGAAAGTGTATCGATGCAAGGAAAATGAGAATATTTGCCCCAAGGAGGAGGATTGGAAATTAGTGAAATTGTGAAGCCTTATTGAGTATGTATGATTGAGGATTTGTGAGTTATATGATTGAGTGTAAAGAGTTACCTCGATAGGGATGTACACTTAGTCAAAGAGCATTTGAAGGAGTGCTAATTTGTTGTGGGGTTTGTAAGTACTGTTTTATATCATGAGTAGTATGCTCATGGCAGACATTTTGACCTTCATTAATGGGTATGATAATTTGCATTTTCTTTGGTTTAGGGTACATAATGATGTTTCTCTCCCATATTACATCTCAATAAAGGCAAAATTGTTCAATTATAAGTTTAGGAGACCATAATTACATTCGAGTGTTTTGGGATAGAAAAAAGTTTCACAATCTTATAGTCTTTGGATGATGGTGTGAACCCTCTACAATCTATTCATAAAATCATGTAAGCTATGAAACATTAAGTTGAAGTTATGTGAGAGTATAAATGTGTAGATTTATATGGTTTTAATCTATTTTTATAGATATAGTTTGTTGATATTTTATTTATTTTAAAAAAATGTTTAAAAGAATGCATGTTTTTAATTGTGGTTTAGTTTTTTATTGTGTTTTTATAATTTTTGTTGTTTTTTAATTTTTAATTTTTATTTTGTAATAATTATAAAAAAGAAGAGATTAAATAGAAATATTAATTTAATTTTTTTTTTGTCAATATAAATATATGGAGATGTCAAAAAAGTTAAAGAAAAAATAACTTTATATTTATAATGAATTCTAAGATGAAAAGAATAAATGAATCAATAAGTTCATTTTACATATAGAATCCCCATGAAAATCATTTGAGAGTTTGAACAAGATGGAGCTAAAATTCATGGAAAAAAGAGATCTAACATCCCCTTAATATTTGGTTAATTTTGATGGCTTAAGAAATAATTACAATGCAAAAAACTATCCATTCATACGTATATGATCTAAGGTAAAATTTTTTTGATGCTTCAAGAAAATGTTAGGATCCTTAGTTTCTACATCTCAAATACAATCCAAAGCACCTCACTTGATAAAGAATGAGATTGATCACATTACAAAGGACCTCTAATAAGTGAACCTCATCCCTCTTAAGAAATATCTCCCCAAATTGAGAATATCAAATTTTGAAGTAGTTGAGGAGTTGTCATATCCTCATGAGCCAAATTTGCAATTGAATTCATAAATGAAGCATTAACATCATTTGACAATCATATTTTGAATGTGTCAAGCGAAATAATTTTAAATGTGAAGAGAGTCAATGACAAATTGTGATAAAATGATTGAAGCAAGTCCCATTTTCACTATCCAATAGCCTCTTGCATTATCTCTTAGAAGAAAAGATGAAAAGAACATACTAACATTCACAAGCTATTCACTAGTTTGTAGAAATAAAGCCAAATATTCAAGAAGTATTATATAGAGTCCACCATTAATGATAAAAAATTTCTATAACACATAATTTCACCATCTCCATCTCCTAGTACATGTCTATGCTTAGTCAAATCAAGATGATTGACATCCTCCTAATTGTGGTAGATCTCAATTATTAGATATACATATTTGTAGCACTCAAGCATCTTTCCTTTAGTGCATTAATTAATGCATTATCCTTGAAACTATCATTGAATCTATCTTTGAAGTCTCTGTTGACATAAGAACATTATCCAAATGAACCTAAGTGTCCCTATTAGTGCATATATTATCTAATGCACATGGATAATTTAATATGGCGTTAAGCCTACTTAGGTGTCATAGTTAGTGAGAGTTATTTTCCATATCTCATGGAGTTATCTTATCACCTCCTGCTAGTCTTGAGGAAGTTAACTTGCCACTAGTCTCAATATTCTCCACTATTCTAGGTGGTGACTTATTCTCTCTCTCTCTCTCCTATTTGTACATCTCATTTCTTGGGCAAATACATCATCATTGGAATCATTTATATGTAACTATTTTTATTTTCATATTGTTTATTTTCTAACTTGTAGGGGCATGCGATTGCTTGAATTTTATTGCCCAATCAAAACTAGAATTTTGTCTAGAGTATCTTGGTGAACTATCAAATGGTATCATAGGAAATTTGGAATTTGATTGTTGGTCTAGTATTGACTATTAAGTTTATATTTTGAAAACACTAGTTGCATACATTTTTTGATTGTTGTGTGTTCTTAGAAGCATGTGTAGACATTGTGTGTGGAGCTCAATCGAATAAGAAAATACATGTCCAAACTAGGGATTTGTTATTCAAAGAGAGTAGGTTGATCAAACTAGAAAAGGCATCAATTTGTCATTTTTCCATAAAATAGGCATCTTAGGGTACACGATTTGATGTTTGAGCCTGGTCAAGATTTATTGTTGGAGGGTGCACTATGGGGCATGGTCCATATTGGGGTTATGATATTTTCTATTTGAGGGCATGGTCCTTGCATAAAGTAGGCATTCAAGGCAATGTTAAGTTGTTTGAGGGTAGTGTGAGGTCTGTGGGGCCAATCTAACCCATCAAAGAGTAGAACAGAGGAACATAAAGTAATGATTAGCAAGGAGAAACCAATGATGACCTAGGAGGATTCAAATTAAATATAGGCATAGGAGACACTATTCACATAAGCCTTAAAAAGGGAACCCACCAAAAATGTTAGCCCCTGGTCATATGAGGGCTTAAACCTCGAGCTACCTACTAGCGGGGGATTTAATTTAGCTCCCTCTCCAATTTTAATTTAAAAGACAATTTTAAACTTTTGATTGCAAAATAATTATGCAACATGGGCAAATACAAAAATGTTGTCTTTTGATAGGCGATTTGAAATCACCATTTTTTAAAGTGAATAATTTTTATGCTCAATCTAGATTGGAAATGTCATTACACCAAAATTATAAAGTGATTTTATTTTATTTTATTGGACATGCCCTATGCACTAGTAATATAAAGTGCCAAAATTTGTGGGGGTACTCACAATTTTTAATCAAGAGGTGTTTTGTGTTGTGTCTTGGGTGCTACCACAATAATGGGTTACACTTTATAGGACATCCGGATTTTGCCTGAAATCACAATTTTTTGGAAAATATAATGATTTAAGCCTTTAAAGGTTCCATTTAAAGGATTTTAATTAAAGAGGGTTTGAGAAAATCCCCTTAGATCAAACCCCCTTGGATAGAACCCCGCTAATTTTAAACCATACCTATAATGGAGTCTCCTCTACACCAATCAAAATGCTGATAAAAAACAACTTTTGATTTACCTTTTGGGGGATCAAATGAATTCATTCAAAGTTTATGTTTTGCAAGCATGTAGCCCTTATTATAAGCTTCCCAAAAAGTATAATTTTAAATAAATTTTAATATGATTATTATATTTAATTTTTATTTCTTGTGAATGTAGGATTTTCAATGAACATCAAGGTCTTTGTTTCACACATACGAAAAAATAGGAAAATAGAGAAAAAAATCTAAAAAATATATGTGCACTAGGTATTGATGTCCTTATTCCAACAAAAAAGAATAAGTTAATTCATTTTGCACACAAACAAAGTTATGAGGGCTGAAGTACACCTCTATCCAAATTATAATTACTCTGACTTGGAAAATTAATTAAATATATATATGCAACAAAAAATTATGAAAAAATATCCATGCACTAGATGTTGGGGTGATAAATCTATATTTCAAAAATTAGAATTGTATCCTTTCTATAAAAAGAATTATGCAGGCCGAAGTAAACATCACTTTTTAAAAATGTTGTTTTGTAGAAAAAATGAGTTATTAAAAAATACATAAAAGGATTCACAATTTTTTTATTTTTATTTTAAAAATATAATTACAATCTACACACAAAATATCACCAATCACTAGTTTGTTTCATCTTCTAATTATTAATGGTTTAGCTGCTATAGGTGTAAGAAAGTGAAGATCTAGTGAAAAATGTTGATTTCAATGTCAAGTTTGGCCAAAAAGTGTAACCCATTATTGTGAGATCACTCTCTTGTGCACTTTCATATTTACTTTCTGTGACAAATTTAATTTCAAGCATGGACTCAAATCAAATTGTTACACCTTTAACACCCTTTAATTATTATGATTGGAAACTAAAAGTACAACTTGTGTGAAAGAACAAAGGGATGTACAAAGTAACAACAGGTATTGAGAATGAACCTATTGCTAATGAAGCTACATACAAATGGTTTAAAAAATGTGATCAAGCCTTCACATTCAATTTCATGATGTGTCTTATGAAACTCATATTTATATAGAAGCCTTGAACACACCAAATGAAGTTTGGATTGATTTAGAAAAACTCTTTAGGAAAATGGATGAAATGATGAGTGATGAGTTGGAGAATGAGCCCTAGTTCCTTTGACACCCTAGAGGAATTCTTCACAAAATTGAAATCACTAAGGTTATAGCTGAAATAATGTAGAATAGAGAAAAAAGAGGATCAACTAGTTCTTTCTATACTCTCCAAATTAGGTCCTAATAATTCTATGTTTATATCTACTTTCTATTCCACCATAATGGATCTTGGAACCATGGGGAAAATTACTTCTCTAGATAACTTCATTTTTGACTTAACTAGGGAGGAGGATAATTTAATACATATGGTCACATTGAAGTCATCAAAACCTCAAGCCCTCATTATTACGAATGAGAAATAACAAGCTTCAAACAAAAGGAAAAAAAAGTCAAAAGGACAAGGAGACAAAGAAATATGAGCACAAATGTATGAAGAAGAAATTTGACCACCACTTACATCTTCTTGAGAAGCACAACTTAGGGGCCCCTAAATCTATGAAAAAATCTTCATCAACTCAAGAATCTACTAAGGAAAAGGAAAAAGGTAAAGAGAAATCTAAGGGCAAGGCTCTAATTTCCATTGCAAGCTGTGGGTCCACTTTTAGAGGAAGTGTAAAGCTTGAAAGAATCTTAATAGTCCAACAAGTATCCATTTCACAAAAAATAGGTACCTATTTAGGATCAAGATCTCAAACCTAAAATTCTACCTGTATGAAATGGTTACCCATTTAAAATAGGAAAAAGTACCCAATTTAAAACTAGTACAAGTTCTAAAATGAAACGAGTACTCATTTATATTTGCATCATATATTGGTTCCTTTTTAGAATGGGTACACATTTTGGAGTGGGCACATATTTCATATAATTTAAAATTTGAAACCCACTATTTTTATTTTGTTTTAGGCTTGTAAACCCAACCATTAGCATTGGATCTAGAAGTACAATGCCATGAAAATAAGAGAAAATTGACTTTAACAATATGGTTGATGATTTTTGTCACATTTGTTTTACAAAATTAAAACCCAAAATTATAGATGATGATGTCTAGTTTTCAAATATGTATTTTTTTTATGATTGGACATATTTTTCTATTTATTAATTAATTTTTGAGTAAAGTGGTTCATAAATGTGAAATGACAAGTAAATTAGTATTTTTTTGATAACTTTTGCTTTTTTCTTTAAATTTTTTATATGTGACCAATATAAATATCATTATTTGCACAATTAAAACTATTTTTATGATTATTTTAGCTCAAATTATGTTGGCCATACATGAGGGGTTTTCAAAAATAGCCATTTGGGCCAATTAAAATTTAATTATAAAAATATTTAGAAAAAAATTATAAAAAAATATCCTGACTAAACTTCACCATAAAACACATCTTCCCCCAAAAGGAATTAGAAAAATAATTTTATTTAGGTCAAATTATACTAGCCGTACACATGCATGTTTTAACTTATAACATAGGACTTTAAAAAAATGAATTCTGTACATCTCATACAAAATAAAGTTTTTTCAGCTGGGTATTAGAATAAATTATAGATTTGGAAACTAGACAAATAATCTTATATTTTATATTTATAGAAGTTGTTAAGGTTATATATGCAAGTACTTCAATTTTTTATTCGAATTATGACAAACTTTGATCTTTAGGAAAAACACTTCCACTTTTTGGCCAAAAAGTAGACCCATTATCTTGCACTTACCTGCATGTATTTTATCACTTTGGGTGATGAAAATCCCACAACAGTCGTAGGGCGAGGCTTCATTTAAGTTAAAGGTGGAAAATTCACAATTTTTTTAAGCGTACCTTATCTTTTATTTAATCTCCTATTAGTGTATTAGATTACCTACACAAGGAAAGGCATGGTAGTCCACTTTTCTCTAGACTCAATTGAGATTAGAGAGATTCATAAAATAAATTTGCTAGATTTGGGAAGGGAAGATCACCAAGATAGGTTATACACCCTCTCTCACTTTACACTTGATGTTTCATTGCTTATTCATATGGAGTTAGCAAATTATGGCATGAGAGATTTGTCCACCTTAACTACCACTACTTTGAACAAATAAGTTAGCAGGATATAGTCACATGGTTTCCTAGATTTAGATTCTCTAAATGTTTCTATGAGGGTTGTACCCTTGGGAAGCATCCCAAAGATAAATTTGACAAAGGTAAATCATGGAGGGTTGTACAAGTTTTGAAACTTGTTCACAATGATGTATCAAGGGAATTTCCCCATCCATATTTTAGTAAGGCTAGGTATGTTCTCAATTTCATAGATAAATTATCTATATACACATGGGTCTACTTCCTTTGAAATAAATCTAAAGTCTTCAAAAATTTTCAAGACTTCAAGGATCTTGCTGTAAAATAGTAAGAAAAAGTCATCAAGGCTCTTCACACTGATATTGGGGCAGGTATGTCAACAACAAGTTTGAGTAGTTTTATACAACAAAGGGGATATACTTGCAACATATAGCTCTTTATACTTTCCAACAAAATTTTATTGCAAAACATAAGAACAAATCCATAAAAGAGATGGATATTTGCATGATACACTCCAAGGGCCTTACACCATAATACTAGGTAGAAGCAATCAATTATGCTTGTTATAGTCAGAATTGAGTTCCTCAAAAATCCTTGAAGGGAATTGTTGACGACGATGTTACTCACAGCAATTGTGTAGATAAATCTTCATAGATAAACCACGAAGAACCTATCTTCTTGAAAGATTGAATCGGGGCAACCTAAGGTGTCCGTATAATATAAGAGGTTGACTTAGCTTAATCCCAAGTCTCCAGTAGCCAGGTATTGACCATACTAGGTTCACTTCAGGGTATGATGTGACATTGTTGTTAATATCAAGGGGTCTATAGTTATCTCCAGTTTCATTAAGAATCATAAGCATCAAATACAAGATTTTCAATTCAATTTCATAAAATAATCTCATGAAATTGACAGATTTGCAATAATATTTCATGATCATAATTTTTTTTGCTATCACTTAAGTAGATTTAACTTTAAGCATTTAGCAATTTCATATAAACAAAGGATTTTCAATAAATTTCCATTCATTCATCTATTTGTTGGAACATTTTCTAAAATATAAACATCTAATCTAAAATAAAGCATCAAAATACAGAAAAATAAAATTTCTCCCAGTTATTCTCCATGCATGCTCCAAGATTTAATCAAATCAAATAAAATCGCTTTATACTTCACCATATTGCTTCACAACTAGGCATACAACGGTGTGAGCTATTAAAGAAGAGGGTTTAGTTTGGACATCGAGTAGGTTCTTCATGCACCCTTAAACGGTGCAACACATAGTCTTGTTCGACTAAACTAACAAAACTAGCTACAAAAGATACATGAGATAGGTAGCTATGAAATTGGCTTCGATATTGATTAAGCTCTATGTGCATACAATTTTTTAGACCAAAATGATTAAAAAAATAAGAAAAAAGAACAAAACTTAGAGAATTTTTGGCTCTTCCGACATCCTCAAATTCTGAACTTAAAATAAAAGTAAAGCAATAAACAACCTTTTATAGGGACGAGGCCTCAAGAGTTCAAACTTAAATTGTATCAAGAGAATCAAAAATAGAAAATTAAAATGTAGCATGCAACATATGCTAGTTGTCATTAGAATATTCTAGACAAAGTCAAAGCTTTGAATTCTTTAGCAGCAACAATCTTCAACTTCAAAATCTAGTACGTAACACTCTGCATAAATCAAGGCTATCCGTATTCCTTAGAATAATGGACTAGAAACTTCTACCGGGACTGGGAACAACTTGTAAAACCAAATTCAACAATATGTATTTGAGACACTTCCAGTATTTGATATCCAATACTTCCTTATATCACTTAGAGCTCCGGTTCTGGGAACCCTTCTTCTCCTTTCTTTATTTGATACTCTCGGAAAGCATTTAATATCTGATGCATGAGCTCTTTTGAAATTCCTTGTATTTCCTTCCAACTAAACTTGAGCCTGGTGTATTCTTGTGATATTGGAAGTATATTAGCATTCCTTTGCAATTTCTTTGTTCATAGTTGACTATAGTGTTTTTGCAATGTATAATCTCATCAATGACTTCCTAGGTTAACAATTGAACAAGATATTTATTTATTCTCTCAATCCACTCCTTGAAATATTTTGCTTCTTTACCCTCTTGTCCTAGTGTCCAGGGATTACAATCTTGCTATGCTAAAACTTCAATAAAATCTTGATCTTTATCAATCAACTTACTGCATTTCTCGGTGACCTTTTCAAATCCTTCTAAACATTGTACTAAAGTGTCGCCTTCCCAATTTAATTGTTTCTTCCATTTTTTCGCATAATGGGACTTGTTCTGAAATTATCTTTTTTCTTACCAATTCTTGGACATCTGTTTGAATGAGAGTTTCTACATTTCGCCTCTCAGCATCAACCTGTTCCTGGCAAAATTTGCATTCTCCAAGTCTTATCTTCTGGATTTTTCAAACCAATGGTGTGCTTCCTTATACTTCCCAATTGTATCTATAATGATTTCTTCTCCTTGCCTTACCAAATACTCAATCCATTCTTCAAATACATTCATCTTATGGTGAAGTGCTACAATAGATCTACCTGTTCTTGTGACATACGTACTGGATGCCGAGGCAATTTAGTATGTGCTTGACCAGATTGGGTTAATGATTTTACAAAATTCTCTAGGCTAGCAACCTGTTCCTTCAAATCTCTTTTCTTTTGTTTATTTTTCTATACCCTAGCAACAGTTGTTTCTAAATTCATCTTCATTTCTTCTAATTCTTGCACCTAGGATGAGTGTCCAACATTGATACTTGTTATTTTATACTCCTTAGGCGTTATCTCATGTCTATTTTTATTTGCTACTAGGGTAGCTATATGGAGTGTTCTGCCTGCATCTACATTCTTCTGTATGACATGTTTCATTTTATCTTCACCTAGGCTTAGGAGTCTCTACTTCTTGCATAAAACTTTTAAGATCCAGAGGTATCAACTCTACTTCCAATGGGAAAGTTAATTCTCTAATTAACCAATTAGGTGCATCTTCATTTTGTTCTACCTCTGTAACACTTCTTTATTCCTGATTTTAATTATGTTAAGGAACTTCTCTTACATCTTCAACTTTATCTGTTACGTCCTCTGAAATAGGAACATCTTTAGTATTCTCTGGCATAGATTCTAGATTACCGAGATTCAACACTGTCTCTTCAATTTAAAGACTTGTATTTTCCTGTCCAACCAGGTGTTCAACATCATTTCCTAGGAAATCACCTTCTTCATATCCTGTCACATTAGTATTTTCTTCATTTCTGACCTTATCACCTAAAATTTATGAAGGTTCTTCATTTTCAATTTCAACCTGGTCCTCCTTTGATTTTTCAGAGACCTACGATTTCTCATTATCATTTTGATCATTCCTCGACGAAGGATGGGAATCAAAGGTATCTCCAATAACCATATCATCAGTAGGAATCTGTCCTACAATCTACCTTATTTCCATTTCAAGAACTTCAGGGCTCCTCTCTTATGAAGCGAGTGTTCCTTTTATGAATTCTTCTTCTTCAACATTTATAGGAATTGACCCTATATCTGGAATTTCTTCCACTACTAGCTATACCATGGGTTTATCTTTAGATTTATTTTATTTTACTCATTCCCACATGGCGCCCCACTTATCCATTTGTTCTTTAATCTTAGCTTCATTTGTCTAAGAAACTTTATCTAAAACCATAGGAGTTTTTCCCAATGCCTGTTTTACAGTAGCCATATTAACTGAATGGGGAGAAGTGAATAATACTATAGCTCTCTGAGATGCAGACCTTGTTTGTGTACCAATATTTTTTGTCATCCTTGCTTCTTCATCAATTGTAGGCCTATTAATTGGTTTTGTTGAGGAAGAATATGCTACTTTTTATTTTACTTTTCCTGATTGAGCATCTTTATGTTTACCAACAGGTTTTAATGAAACTCCTTGGTTTGGAGCCTTAGGGGTTCTTTCTTCAATATGTATACCAACAGTTGCTTTACCTGTTTTTTAATTTTTCTTAGCAGGTTCCCCATGATCAAGCTCATTTTATTCTCTTTGTTTCTTTCTTGTAGCTTGTGAGTATGTGGGCCTTATTCTTTTCTTTCTTAAAGCTTTTAAAAAATTATCTATCCAATGTTGAGTCTGTAGTAGAATTGGTGCATATAATTCCTCAATAGATGTTATTTCCTTACTTTCATAATCCAAATCTAGAATAGGTTCATCATAGACTCTATTTTCATTGTAATCATTGTTCAAAACTTCACCATCATCTTCCTCCATTTGATTTGGAACATCATGAATATTTTGAACTCACATAGATTCTAATGACAATCTTTCATATTTTATTTTTCTTACTTTGTGCTTGTTATCACAATTTAGCCAATAGTCTTCTAGATGCTGGAAATGAGCATGATAACCAACTATATTCTTGGAAATATTCCCTTTTGGGTCATAATACTTTTTTCAAAGTGGAAAGTACTCCAAATTGTACATCTTCAACTCCTCTTCACATAAACTGACTACTCTAATTGCACTGCATTTGTAGTTCCCTATTATAATAGGAAATCTGAGAGAAGCTTTCTTATGAGCTGCACTATAAAGAGTTTGGGACGACTTCAACTATCTTACCAATTCTAGTAACACCATTTTATCTGTAGGATACCCAGGCAACATGAAAGGATGTCCTTCAAACCATTCCACCCTAATGTAGACTTGAAAGTGGGAAATTAAATATACCAGTCTCTAATTTTTCCAATAACACTTTGTACTTCCAAAGACAATCTTTTGGCTTTGTCGCCTTCCATTATTCTAACCAGCTTCATGGAAAACACATCATTGACCCTCTGATAATGCTCATTGTATTCATGGATAGTAATTTGTATTCAACCCTTGCTTATTTTCCCTTAAGGCGCATGAATAAATCACATATGATGACATAGAAAAACATCTAGACTTTGGAAATTCCTTTATCTGATCATGCAATTTGTCATTGATAAATCTTCCCCAATGCATGAGCATAGGACCTTCCATCAATTTGGCTATGATTACAAACATCCATGATTCAAATTTACTAGCATCTCACAATCCAACTATCCTGCTTAGCATATTTATAATATCTTGAACATTTGGGTTGAACATAGACTGAATCGGCTTTGTCTACTTTGTAATTTTCTCATGGCACCACTGTGTGTTCATAATTTCTTTGTTGTGTTCTTCGAAACTTAGGTAGGTTTTGGCTTTCACCTTCATATCAATATGGTACATCTGAGTAAACTTAGGAAGCCAAAATGTATATACAATTCCTTTCTTAGAGAGATATTCATAAGTTCTTCCCTCCTTCTCAATGACTCTTTTGCCTGGGTTATAGTGGTTTAAACATTCCATAACCAGTTTAGGGGCATCCATTGTTGGTGAAAACCCTCTCGCTAAAAGTAACCCACTTGCTATAACATTCCTTGTATATTGAGAAGCATTTTCTTGCCATGCCCGTGTGAGGAATTCAACATTAGAAAACCATCCCATATTAGTATCATTGGATATCCCACCAATTGGTATAGCTTGTGAAGTACAATATTTGAATTCATCTTCTAGTTTTGCTTCAGAAGTACTCATTTTTTGCAAGCATATTCTGCATTTTTCAAATATGTGCCTTGTCTGCGAGTTAGGCTTAAATTTAAACATTTATCTTTAACGATTAATAGAACTTTCAATTCACCTTTCGATTAAATTCAAATAAAAAATAATCAACATTTTAGTTTTTTAAGGGAAATACCATTTTTTTGAGACTTTCATGTGTGGAAATGATTAACAAAATTTATGTTATTCGAAACATACCTAGTTTTTGTTGATGTGGGCAATCTCTTTTAGAATGCAGCCTTGAAAACCTTGGTAGTTGTGTTCTTAGTTTCTTGAAATTTACCTTTCCTTGCATGCCACATTATTAGTCTCGTTCATTCAATGTCCTTTGCAAGTTTACAGTATGACGTGAAGTAGAGTGTTATAAAAGCAATTGCATGATCGAGGTATTTCCAAGTACGTGTGTAGTTCGAAACCTTCATTAATTACCTACTACAATGTATTAATTTCTCGAATAAAGGTGTGGATATGGTGAATTAGGGTTCAAATTACAAACACCTAGGTTTTTGTGCGGGCTCACTACTAGGGGAAAAGATGATGTGAAAAGATTACGTGGAACTCTTGTGTCACTTTTATTTTTATGAGGAAAATTATTTTAAGATACGTGATCATTTACAATCACCGGGATTGAAAAATTTTGGTACTGAACCTTGGAAATATTACTAGGAACGGGGACACTTACCTCCAAGCTTAAAGAAATCTAGGAGCAGATAGAGGAACCGGGAACCAAGCTCAATAGAAATAAAAAAAATGATTTAGACATTTCATAATGGAACCTTTGATTTTCGACCTCTAGCTAAAGAAAAATGAAAAGCAACTATCAAACTAACTGATGCAGGAAAAAATATGATCACCAGGATTGAAAAACTCCAAGTGATGAATTATCGGGTTGGACTAAGACCAATCAAAGATACAACATCCTTGATGCAACTACAAACAAATTGAGATTTTGGTTTCTAGTAAACTGATAAAATTTTGGGAAGAGACCAAAACACCAAATTCAGGAAAGAATAAGAACTTAAACCAAGACCAAGAAAATTGAAAATGAAACTTGCAATTTTACCAACCCCTAAACAATGCCAAAGCAAGTGAAAGATAGAGAAAAAAAAAGAAAAAAAGGGGTCCACATTTTGCCAAGGGGAAAAATGGGGCATGTTGTGAGACCACACAACAACTAGCAACCAACAAAACAAAACAAAACAATAGAAAGTCAATTCTGGATCTAAAAACCATGTTTCAACTTTTTTAATTCTTCTAATTATAAATAGTCAGATCTTCATTCTGACATTCCAATTTCACTTCATCTAGCATACAAGATTGAGTATTACTAAGCTCACATGTGTGCAACTGGTTATTTCCACTACAACAAACTTAAAGCATAGCGATTATTTGCATTGACCTACATAATTTGGAAATTCCCTTTTAAGCCAACCATGGATAGAGCTTTGTTGCTAGTCAACCGTCTATAGCCCCGACAAGGTTATCTTTGTAATTCCCCCGAACATATATCTCTACTACCAATCAAGCATCTATATCCCCGATAGAGATATTTGGATAGCCTAAAGAGTTGATTTCTTTATTTTGATATTTCGTTTGTAGCTCATTTCAACTTTTTTTTTTGATATTTCAATGATAGCTCATTTCAACTTGCAAGCACTGAAGCCCACTATTAGGTTGGGAATTAAAGTGGTAGAAAAGGTAGCCTTTTGATTTTTCACTCAATGCAAACAACAACTATCCCAAATTTCAGTAGAATGATTTAAGATATGGGTGTTTGTAGCTTAACATCAACTGAATGACTTATGCTAGCCAAAGAAAAGAACCAAACAATTCTACAATTACTTATAATTAAAGGCCTACTTGCGGTCAAAGCATAGATCAAATTTTTAGAATTGACGTTCTATTTCCCTGTTCACCTTCAAAAGTTTCCCACCACTGTATAACCTAACAACGTGACACCCAAAAAAAAGCAAATGAAACAAAGCAACAAACGACTATTTACAAAAAAAAATAGCAAAACCATTTACAAAAATTATTTACAAAAAACCATTTACAAAAAATATGACTAAAAATAATGCTTTAGAAACTGTCCATTCACATCTTCACTAGTCAAAGTTTTGGGTCTATAGGTGATATCACCTAAAATTTTAGAAAATTGATAAGGACTTGTCCATAACTTGTCAAACTTACCATGCTCACCTTTATGTTCATGGGCTTTGTTCCAGTACAAGACTAAGTCAGATATTTTAAAGGTTTTTAATCTAGCCCTTTTGTCAAACCATTATTTTACCATAAATTGATGCCTAGCAAAATGATCTATAACTCGAGTACGTTTTTCATCTAAATGCATTAATTACAACAATTGAGCTTCAGTTTAATCATCTAATCCAATATATTATTGAGCAAATTGCCAAGTAGGGATTTTCAAATTTATTGGCAATATAGGATCTACCCCATAAACTAGGTGGTAAGGAGAATTTCCCAATGCGGATTTCATCCTAGTATGATCTACCCAAAGGGAGAATTTCAATAATGAATTCCATTCTCTAGGATTCTTCTCAACCAATTTTTTAATTATATCCAACAAATTTTTATTTGATGACCCTGCTAATCCATCTCCCTAGGAATAATAATTAGATGAGAATTTTAATGTTATACCATATTCAAATGCCCAATTAGAAAACTTTAATGAAGAAAAAGTAGGGCCATTTTCACATACTAGAGCATATGGTACTCCAAACCTGGTAATAATGTTTTCCTCAAAAAAATTGATTACCACCTCTGTGGTGCATTGTTTGCTTGGACACGCTTTGGTCCATCTGGTGCAATAATCTATAGCAGTGAATATAAACCTGTGACCTATGGATGATGGAGGATTGATAATACCAATGAAATCTAGCCCCCATTGTGAAAAAGGATGCATCTCCATCACCGGCTCTAATGGTTGAGCATTGAATCTTCCTTTATCTGCAGTTGTTTGACATGTATAATTGTGTTTCACATGTTCATATGTATCTTTAAAAATTGTTGGCCAATGATAACCAACTCTTAGGATGAGGTGTACAGTAGCTAAAGGTGCTCCATGAGTTGTTCCAAACTTATCATGCAATTCCTGCAATACTTCATTTTCTTCCGTTCTATTCAAGCATCTTAAGTAGATTCCTTCATGATTTCTTTTGAATAGAGCTCCTCCTTTGATCATGTAACTTTGTGATTTTATCTTAAGAGTTATTCTTTGATTTCTTTGAATATGATTGGGGCAAGTATGGCTGAGTAAATAATGCCATATATTTGAATACCAATCTTCCTGATCTTTTACATCCAAAGTATACTGTTGGCTAGATATTTGAGGATCTATTTCTGCAATAGATTTAATCAAAGCTTGTCCCTGAACCAATTTCATAGGTATGATTTCTAAATCAATCTCTTGTAAAATTGTAACCCATTCAACTCTTTTTTCCCCAAGATCGCTTTGTGTTAACAACATTTTAACTGCAACATTTGGAACAATAGCTTTGACTATACTCCCGAGGATGTAATTCCTGAATTTTCATATCGCTTTTATCAAAGCAAAGGCTTGTTTCTCAATATCTATGTATCTTAGCTCCGCTTCTTTAAATGGAGCACTCATAAAAGCAATCAGATTTTATTCTTTGTTCTCGCCTTTCTGTGTTAGAGGGTGAAGCCACAATAGTGGTTTACAATTCAAGTGAGGAAGGAAAACTCACAAAAAATGGATACATGGCAAAAAACTTAATTTTAGGGGTTCATACGAACCTACTAGTTTGAGTGAACCCATAAGGGGTTCATTCAAACTAGAGTTTGAGTGAACCCATAAGGGGTTCATTCAAACTAGAGTTTGAGCGAACCCTCTTAATTCTTTCTCACCCAAAAACCCAACAAAATCCCTTATGGAAGGGTGGTTCGCTCGAACCCCTAGGGGTTTGTACGAACCCCCCTTATTCCTCATCCCCCCCCTGAGACACAAAAAAAACCTAAATTTTGGCACTTCGAAGCTCGAGTAGAGGATGAAAATGGAGGAATCTTCACAAACCCAACTGGAATCAGGTAGTCCTCGGAACGAGCTATCCAATGAATATAATTTTAATATGTTTTGATTTTATTATGTATTTGTTTTTTTAGTTTTATTAAACACAGGTTTTTCATTTAAAATGAAGGTCTCTGTTCTACACATGTGGAAAAATAGCAGAGTATCAATTTTTTTTTTTGAAAAATATGAGTGCACCAGATATTGAAATCCTTGATCCAACCAAAAATTTTTTTGAATTTCAATATATACAAAAAAAGTTATGCGCTATACAGTAGCGCTATGTCTAAATTGTAATTGGTTTGACTTCAAAACTTGATTAGAGAAAAAATATTCAATGAAAAACTATCTAACCAAGTGGAAGCACTAGATATCGGAATTTCAATATATACAAAAAAAGTTATGCGCTATACAATAGCGCTATGTCTAAATTGTAATTGGTTTGACTTCGAAACTTGATTAGAGAAAAAATATTCAATGAAAAACTATCTAACCAAGTGGAAGCACTAGATATCGGAGTTACAAATCTAAATTCAAAAGAATTAGAATTTTATTCTTCATTGAAAAAAAATTATGCATTATACGGTGTGCGTCACTTTTAAAAAATGTTATTTTCTAAAAAAATCAGTTTTCGTGGGAGATAGAAAAAGAAGTGCAATCTGATTCCAAAATTTTTGAAAAAAATATTTTTAGAATCTACAAAAAAAATGTGACGAGATTCTAGTTTGCATCATCTTCAAATTCCTCACAGTTTAGCCGCTATAGGTGCTCGAATGTGAAGATTTAGTTAAAATTAATAATTTCAGTGTCCAGTTTGGCCAAAATTTGTAAACCACTACTGTGGGATCACCCTAGTACTACTGCACAAGTATGACCATAAGCAAAAGAGTAAATATAAAAAGGTTTAACATAATATGGACTTACTAGTACCGATGCTTCCATAATTGCAGTTTTTATATTCTCGAAGGAGAGATTAGCTTCATTTTTCCACTCTATTTTTGCATCTTTCTTCAACATATCATTGAGTGGTTTTATTATCTCGACAAATCCAGTGATAAATTTCCAGATGAATTTGATCTTACCAAAATTTACAATTTTAATTTTTTTTACTTCCTAGGGGTTGTAACTTGAGCAACACACTCACTTTGTTTGGGTCTATTGAAATACCTCTTTCAGAAATAATGTGTCCCAACAGTTTACCTTCAGTCACCCCAAAAATACATTTCTTAGGATTCAGTGAAACTCTGTAAGTTTCACACTTTTGCAATATAGCTTTGAGATCTCGAACATGATCTCTTTTGTTCTTTGAAAATACTGTGAGGTCATCCATGTAGATGATAATACATTTTCCTATCAAATCTCGAAAAGCATAATCCATAGCTCTTTGAAATGTAGCTTCGGTACTTATCAATCCAAATGACATCCTTCTGTAAGAAAAAGTTCCCCACTTTGTGGTGAATGCTGTCTTCATCTGATCTTCCTTCACTACCATTACTTGATTATATCCAGAGAATCCATCCAAAAAGGACATCATCTGTGAACCATTAACTATTTGTAAAACTTCTTCCAGTGAAGGTAGTGGATAATTATCTTTCCCAGATGCCTTGTTAAGATTCCAGAAATCTATGCACAACCTTATGTATCCATTCTTCTTCCTGATAGGTACCAAGTTTTCCACCTAGGTAGAATGTTTGATAGGAAATATTATTTAGGCCGAGAGAAGCTTTTGGAATTCCTTATGAATCAGTGGCTCGAAGAATGCATTTATTGGCTATTGTTTTTGCCAGAAAGGTTTTACATCAGGATTTGGCGGTATTGTATGAGTAATGATGGAAGTATCCTAAGTTTTCAAGTCTTCACATGTCCATGCTATAACCTTCGAATAATCTCTAAGTGACTGAGCAATATTTGTTCTTTTTTCTTCAGTACACACCTTCCCTATAAACACATTCTTAGGATCTTCTTTAGTATACAAATTGTATAGCTTAGATTTCCCTCCATCACTTTGAGGCAAATCTTTGTGTCGAACTGTCTGATCTATGTCAAACAGTCATTCCAATTCAATTATCACTTTCAAAATATTGTTATCTTTAGCTTGAGCTAACTCTTTATCTTGGATTTTTCCATTGGGGCAATCTATTTCCTCAATTATTTGTGCTTTGAAGATACCAGAGTTAGTAAAGAATTCCAATATGTGTCAATCATCTTCAAACACCTATAAATTTGTAACATTATTGGGAAATAAGGGTAACTACACCAATTCAACTATAAATCTCCTCAAGTTTGAGGCATCTAAAGGTTCTAGAGCACTGGTGGTAGTGGCTAAAGCATTGGCTCTTTGATTAAATATTTGTGGAATATGGGTAATGTTGAAAGCATCAATATCTTCTATTAAATCCCATACTTTGTGTTGGTAACTAGACAATCACTTGTAATGACAAATGTACTGCTTTTGAACTTGTATGACTACCAATTTAGAATCACCAAACACCTTAAGAATTCTAACTTTCTTTTTGATTGCGAGCATCAAACCATGAATAAGGGCTTCATATCCTTCCACGTTGTTAGTACATTGAAATTGCAATCAGTAAGTAGTAAGAAAAGACTTACCTTGTGGGCTGATGAGTTCAACTCCAATTCCAATTCCTTGTTTCGATTTAGATCCATCAAACTTAAGGATATAGGCTTGATCATCCATAACTTGAGACTTACCATTCTTAAGAGTTGTCGAATTAGCATTTTTGGTTTGTGTAACCTTGATTTTGTCTTCGTGTATTTCTAGTTCAGACCTTTTGATCTTATCATGTTCTAGACAACATTGGCTTTCAATTCTATGAATTATTTCCAAGCACATCATGCAACTATCTTCTGCATGTGCATAATTGTGTAATCTGCACCAATCTTGCAACAAAAAACTTCTTAGTGAAATTTTAATTTTACTGCTCTTTCGAGCTTCTGCAACGATATTCTTCCAAAATTTATCATAATGACTCTTTTCTTCTTTGGAAGACTCATAATATGCTTCAATTAAGACATCTGTTCTAGGAGTTATATGGCTATGCTTTCTAGCATTGTATGTGAATACTTCTATTTTAACTCCCGAGTTTCATATTTTGTAAACACCTGGTTCTACATCAATATATAGAACTTCATTTTTCTGATCATAATTAGTGATCATGTATTTCATTCGTGGTTCTCTTTCAATTATGTTTTGATTAGGAACTCCTTTCCATGGTAACCACATATGTGAAAAATCCATAGCCGTGTATCCATTCAAATTCTTTGACCAATCCCTACTCAATAACATACCGTAAGTATCAAGTATTTTGATGACCTGAATGTCTATATAATAATGAATCTTGGGATCTGACACTAGCTGCATATGAATATTAGTTAACTCTCCGACTAAATTTACTTCAATTTTGTCAAGTTGCGTAGCTTTATTTAGAGAACTTGCCAGAGTCAACCCTAGCATTTGACATATGGACAAAGGCATCACATTAGTAGACACTCCATAGTCTAATAAACAATTATGAATATTTTTACCAAATATTCTCAACGTGAGTAAAAATGGCTGAGATTATAATTTTCCTTTGTAAAAGGCTACTTATGCATCTACCATATGAACAATATTCTTGTCTTTTTCCTTAATGGAATTATCCTTCACCTGAGATTCCTTAAACTTGATTTCCTTTGGAAGATCTTCTAAAGTATTCAAGAAAGCTTTCCTAATCATAGGTGTTTTGAGCAATTTTGATAAAGAAAGGCTAATTTTTACCTTTTTCATTTCTTTTGCTAAATAATTAGTCAAGTTGTTTTGATTAGAGGAATCTAGCTTTTTACTTCGTGAAACATTTGATGAATTATAATAAGAGGTCACCTTAGGTAATCCTGGAGTATTGCTTGATTTATCATCAAGTGGAGTATTAAAGATGTTAGGTGTAATTGACGTGGTCAATGGCCCATTGAATTTATTTCCACCATTTGTGTTACTTCTCAGGTTATAACTATGTCCTTTCTGATATTGTTGAAAAGCATGATTTTTGTCAACTTCATCCCGAGGTTCATTTTCATCTTGATAAGGAAACGTATATGTTTCTAAAGTCATGGCTAAACTGTCTCCTTCATATTCATGAGTATGACTCTTGACAATAGCAGGTGACTTGATACATTTGTAACTTTCAAAGAGTAAAGTAGAATCATATCCTATTGGAACCAATTCATTTCCTTTAGGAGGATGAGAATCACACTGTTCATTGTAATGTGTAGTAGCTAGAAAAATATCTGAAGTGGTTTTAAACTATGAACAGTCCACTTCAGCATGAGAATTTGTATTATGAATTCTACACCAATTGTTCATTGCAAGGTTAGCTAAATTCACCTTTGACATGGATCTATCATCAGAAGGATTAGTGTTATCTAAAGGTGTGGATATCCCTCCATTATTTGGTCATGTGTTCCAAGGTCTAGGTGGTCTGGGAGCATTGTATTCTCGACTTTGCGAATTCTGATTATGATTTTGAGAATAATTTTTTTGATTTCTTAATTGTGTAACTTCTGTGGTTAACCTTTTGAGTTGAGCTGTGATTTCCTTAGTTTCTTCCTTATCATCTAGAGTTTTAAAATTTTGACTTTATTGAGTTTGTGAGAAGAAAGAATTTCCATTAGGATGTAGCTCTATGATAGTTGGGCCAGGGTGAGTGACTAAATCTTGACTATTTCCTGGTTGAAAGAAAGTATTATGAGGAAATGTCATTTTAGACCATTGAAGAGAAAGTATTAGGAGTCATTGGATAATTCAAAGGGACTCCATTCACACTCGGGACAAGATAATTATTCAATCCATTTCCTCCATTTACAAACGATCCACTTCTAAGGTACATTTCATTTCTAAATTTACACTTACGACTTCAACATAGACTTCTGGTAAAGTAGTGAGAGGATTTTCCCTTCGCTTCACAAACATAGTAGTCGAAGGATCTACTACCATATAATAAACAAAAATTACGTACAAATTATCCACTACATAAGGTTCCTATAACTTAGAATAAGCCTTCTAGAACCTGTCATTAAAATCAGTTATAGGTTCTCCATCAAACCTCTTGAGTTGAGAAAATCGGTGATATAATAAGGCAAGATCAACCGGTGTTCTAAATCTGGCCAAAAATTTACTTTCCATATCTTGCCATGATCTAACTAAATTACGAGGTAGGTTGATATACCACTGGTAAAATTCATCTCTTAAGGTGTATGGGAAGAACCTACACATGCCATCTTCATGTTGAATCCTTACTCTAAAACATGTATCCTTAAAGATACAGATATGTTCTTTTGCATCTTTGTGAAGATAATACTTAGGACACAACTTGTCAGGATTTTTTGGTAAATTATACACAACAAATTGGATCGGTGACTCTACATTAAAGAAATCCATTGCTATGGAAGGCGGTGGTGATATAATAACAGTCATATTCTATGAATGCGCACTTATACTTCCAGACTTTTGAGGTCTAGATGACGTTCGACAACTAAGCTCGAGTAAAGTCACATGAGGATTACCAGAACGATATCTAGTGACCCTACATAAATCTAGTTTCAAACTTAACGAAACCAAAAGAACATTGAAGAGGCCCTCCTTCTAGTGCCAATTCCTATTGACTACGATGTTACTCGCAACAACAGTGTAGATAAAATCTTCATAGACAAACCACAAAGAACCTATCTTCTTGAAAGACTAAACCAGGGCAACCTAAGGTGTTCATATAATAGGAAGGGGTTGACTTAGCTTAATCCCAAGTCTTTGGTAGTCAGGTCTTGACCATACTAGGTTCACTTCAGGGTATCATGTGACATTGCTATTAATCTCAAGGGGTCTACAGTTATCTTCAGTTTCATTAAGAATCATAAGCATCAGATACAATATTTTCAATTCAATCATAAAATAATCTCATGAAATCGACAAATTTGCAATAATATTTCATGATCATCAAATAATTTTGCTATCACTTAAGTAGATTTAGATTTAAGCATTCAACAATTTCATAGAAACGAAAGATTTTCAATTAATTTCCATTCATTCATCTATTTTTTGGAACATTTTCTAAAATTTAAACATCTAATCTAAAATAAAGCATCAAAATACTAAAAAATAAAATTTCTCCTGGTTATTCTCCACGCATGCTCCAAGATTTAATAAAATCAAAGAAAACCACTTTATACTTCACCAGATTGGTTCACAACTAGGAATAAAATGATACAAGCTTTTAAATAAGGGGGTTTAGTTTGGACACTGAGTAGGTTCTTCATGCACCCTTAAACACCACAACACACAATATTGTTCAACTAAACTAACAAAACCAACTACAAAAGATACATGAGATAGGTAGCTATCAAATTGGATTCGATATTGATTAATCTCTATGTGCATACAAGTTTTTAGACCAAAATGATCCAGAAAATAGGAAAAAAGAACAAAACTTAGAGAAGTTTTGGCTCTTTCGACATCCACAAATTTTGAACTTAAAAATAAAAGTAAAGTAGTAAATTCCCTTTTATAGGAACAAGGCCTCAAAAGTTTAAATTTTAAGTCTACCAAAAGAATTAGAAATAGAAAATCAAAATGTAGCACGCGACATATGCCAGTTGTCATCAAAATCTTCTAGATAAAGTCAAAGCTTTGACTTCTTTAGCAGCAACAATCTTCAACTTCAAACTCCAGTACTTACCACTCTGCATAAAGCAAGGCTATCAATATTCCTTAGAATACCAGACTAGAAACTTCTACTGGGATCGGGAACAACCTACAAAACTAACTTCAATAATATGTCTTTGTGACACTTCTGGTATCTGATATCCGACACTTCCTTATATCACTTAGAGATCTGGTTTTGGGAACACTTCTTCTCCTTTCTTTAGCTAATACTCTCATAAAGCATTTAATATCTGATGCACATGCTCTTTTTAAATTCCTTGTATTTCCTTCCAACTAAACTTGAGCTTGGTGTATTCTTGTGATATCTGAAGTATATTAGCATTCCTTTGCACTTTCTCTATTTCATACCTGACTATAGTGTTTCTTTAATGTATAATCTCATCAATGACTTCCCGAGTTAACAACTGAACAAGATCTTTATTTATTCTCTCAATCCACTCCATGAAAGCTTTTGCTTCTTTACCCTCCTATCCTAGTGTCGGGGGATCACAATCTTGCCATGCTGTCACTTCAATAAAATCTTGATCTTTATCAATCAACTTACTGCATTTCTTGGCGACCTTTTCAAATCCTTCTATACATTGTACTAAAGTGCCACCTTCCCAATTTAACCATTTCTTCCATTTTTCATATAATGGGATTTCTTGTTTTGAAATTATCTTTTCTCTTACCAATTCTTGGACATCTATTTGAATGAGAGTTTCTACATTTCACCTCTCAGCATCAACCTGTTCCTAGAAAAATCTACATTCTCCTTCTAATATTCTAGATTTTTCAAACCGACGGTGTGCTTCCTTATACTTACCAATTGCATTTGTAATGAGTTCTTCTCCCTGCCTTACCTAATACTCAATCCATTCTTCAAATACATTCATCTTATGGCGAATTTCTTCAATAACATCCACCTGTTCTTGTGACATAACTAATAGATGTCGAGGTAATTCAATCTATGCTTGACCAGATTGGGTTAATGATTTTACAAAATTCTCCAGGCTAGCAACCTGTTCTTTCAACTCTCTTTTCTTCTGTTTATTTTTTTGTACCCTGGCAATAGTTATTTCTAAATTCATCTTCATTTGTTCTAATTCTTGCACCCAGGATGAGTGTCCAACATTGATACTTGTTATTTTATACTCCTTAGGCATTATCTCATGTCTATTTTTATCTGCTACTGGGGTAGCTATATGGAGTGTTCTACCTCCATCTGTATTCTTCTATATGACATGTTTCATTTTAGCTCTTCGCCTAGGCTTAGGAGTCTCTACTTCTTGCATAGAACTTTTAAGATCTAGAGGTACCAACTCTACTTCCAATGGGGAGGTTGATTATCTGATTAACTAATTAGGTACATCTTCATTGTGTTCTACCACTGTACCACTTCTTTGTTCCTGATTTTCATTATGTTCATGAACTTCTTCTCTTACATCTTCAATATTATCTATTAGGTCCTCTGAAATAGGAACATCTTCTGTATTCTTTGGCATAGATTTTGGATTACTGGGATTCAAGAATCTCTCTTCAGTTTCAAGACTTGTATTTTCTTGTCCAACCAGGTGTTCAATATTAGTTCCTATGACATCAACTTCTTCATATCCTATCACATCAATATTTTCTTCATTTTTGACCTTATCACCTAAAATTTGTGAAGGTTCTTCATTTTCAATTTCAACTTGGTCCTCCTTTGATTTTTCAAAGACCTATGGTTGCTCATTATCATTTTGATCATTCCCCAATAAAGGCTGGGAATCAAAGGTATCTTCAATAACCATATCATCAATACAAATCTGTCCTGCAGTCTTTCCTGTTTCCATTTCAAGAACTTCAGGGTTCCCTGCTTCTAAAGCGAGTGTTCCTTTTATGAATTCTTCTTCTTCAACATTTTTATGAATTGACTTAGATTTATTTTCTTTTACTCGTTCCCACATGGTGCCCCACTTATCCATTTATTATTTAATAATAGCTTCATCTATCTTAGAAACTTCATCTAAAACCATAGGAATTTTTTCCCAATGCCTATTTTATAGTAGCCATATTAATTGAAGGGGGAGAAGTGAATAATGCTACAACTCTCTGAGATGTAGACCTTGTCTATGTACCAATATTTTCTATCATCCCTGCTTCTTCATCAATTGTAGGCATAGTCCTTGGTCTTGATGTGGAAGAAGATCCTACTTTTGATTTTACTTTCCCTGATTCAACATCTTTATTTTTACCAACTGGTTTTAATGAAACTCATTGGCTTGGAGCCTCAGGGTTCCTTTCTTCAATATGTATACTAGTAGCTGGTTTACCAATATTTTTCTTTTTCTTAGTAGGTGCTCAATGCTCAAGATCATTTTCTTCTCTTTGTTTCTTTCTTTTATATTGTGAGTATGTGGGCCTTACTCTTTTCTTTCTTAAATCTTTACAAAAATCATCTATCCAATGTTGAGTCTATAGTAGAACCGATGTAGAGAATTCCTCAATAAATGTTATTTCATTACTTTTATAATCTGGATCTGGAATAGGTTCATCATAGACTCTGTTTTCATTGTAAACCTTGTTCAACACTTCACCATAATCTTCCTCCATTTGATTTGGAACATCATGAATCTTGAGAATTCGCATAGATTCTAATGACAATCTTTCATATTTTCATTTTCTTACTTTGTGCTTATCATTAAAATTTAGCCAATAGTCTTCTAGATGCTGGACATGAGCATAATAAATAGCTATATTCTTGGAAATATTCCCTTCTAGGTCATAATACTTTCTTTGAAGTGGAAAGTACTCCAAATTATACATCTCCAACTCCTCTTCACACAAATTGGTTGCTCTAATTGCATAGTATTTGTAGTTCCCTATTATAATAGGACATTTGAGAGAAGCTTTGTTATGAGCCATGCTATAAAGAGCTTGGGACGACTTCAATTGTCTTACCAATTCTAGTAACACCATTTTATCTGTAGGATACTTGGGCAACATGAAAGGATTTCCTTCAAACCCTTCCACCCTAATGTAGGTGAAAGTGGGAAATTGAATATACCAGCCTCCAATATATCCAATAAATTTTTGTGCTTCCAAAGACAATCTTTTGGCTTTGTCGCCTTCCATTATTCTAACCAGCTTCTTGGAAAACACACCATTGACCTTCCGATAATGCTCCTTGAATTCATGGATAGTAATTTGGGGTAAATGAGCATATATCAAACTACGTCCTACTTCTCTACCCAGAGTACCAATTATTTTCAACCCTTGATTATTTGCCCTTAAGGAACAAGAATCAATGACATATGAAAACATAAAAAAACATATGGACTTTGGAAATTCCTTTATCTGATCATGCAATCTCTCATTGATAAATCTTCCCCAATGCATTGACACATGACCTTCCATCAATTTGGCTATGATTACAAACATCCATGATTCAAATTTACTAGCATCCCACAATCTAGCTATCCTGCTTAGCATATTTATAGTATCTTGAACATCTAGGTTGAACATAGACCTTAGAATCGGATTTGTCTACTTTGTAATTTTGTCTTGGCACCACTGTGTGTTCATAATTTCTTTGTTGTGTTCTTCGATACTTAGGTAGGTTTTGGATTTCGCCTTCATATCAATATGGTACATTTGAGTAAACGTAGGAAGCCCAAATGTATATATAATTCCTTTCTCAAAGAGATCTGCATAAGTTCTTCCCTCCTTCTCAATGAAACTTTTGTATGGGTTGTAGTGGTTTAAACATTCCAAAACCAATTTAGGGGCATCCATTGCTGGTGGAAACCCTCCTGCTAAAATTAACCCACTTGCTATAAAATTCCTTGTAGATTGAGAAGAGTTTTCTTGCCGTTCCCGTGTGAGGAATTCAACATCAGAAGACCATCCCATATGAGTATAATTGGTTATCTCACTAATTGGTATAGCTTTTGAAGTATAGTATTTGAATTCATCTTCTAGTTTTGCTTTAGAAGTGCTCATTTTTTGCAGGCGTATTCTGCATTTTCAAATATGTGCCTTGTGTGAGAGTTAGGGTTAAATTTAACCATTTATCTTTAACGATTCACAAAAAATTCAATTCACCTTTCAGTTAAATTCAAATAAAAAATAATCAACATTTCAATTTTTTTAAGGGAATACCATTTTTTCGAGACTTTCATGCGTGAAAATGATTAATAAAATTTATGTTATTCGAAACATACCTAGTTTTTGCTGATAACAATATTTTTTAGAATGTAACCTTGAAACCCTTGGTAGTTGTGTTCTTAGTTTCTCAAAATTTACCTATCTTTGAGCACCACAGTATTAGTCTCGTTAATTCAATGTCTTTTGAAAGTTTGTAGTATGACGCAAAGTAGAGTGTTATAAAAGAAACTGCATGCTTGAGGTATTTCCAAATACGTGTGTAGTTCACCACCTTCATTAATTACCTATTACAATGCATTAATTTCTCAAATAAAGGTGTGGATATGGTGAATTAGGGTTCAAATTACAAACACCTAGGTTTCTGTGTGGGCTCACTACTAGAGGAAAAGAGGATGCAAAATGCTTATGTTGAACTCTTGTGTCACTTTGATTTTTACGAGGCAAAGGCCTTTAAGATACACGATCATTTACAATCACCAAGATTGAAAAATTTCGGTACCAAACCTTGTAAAGATTACTGTGAACTGAGACACTTACCTCCAAGATTAAAGAAAACCGAGAGCAGATAGAGGAATCGGGAACCGGGCTCAATAGAAATAAAAAATGATTTAGACATTTTATAATAGAACCTCCAATTTTCAAAATCGGACTAAATAAAAATGAAAAGCAACTATCAAACTAATTGATGTAGGAAAAAACATGATCACTAGGATTGAAAAACTCTAGGTGATGACTTATTGAGTGGGACTAAGACCAATCAAATATACAACATCCTTGATTCAACTGCAACAACTTTGAGATTTCGATTTTTGGTAAACTGATAAAACTTTGTGAAGAGAACGAAACACCAAATCTGGGAAAGAAAAAGAACTTAAACTAAGACCAAGCAAATTAAAAATGAAACTTGCAATTTTACCAACCCCCAAACAATGCCAAATCAAGTGAAAGCGAGAGAAAAAAATTAAAAAAAGGGGGTCCACATTTTTCCAAGGGGCAAAATGGGGTATTTTGTGAGACCACATAACATGAATCACTCCTTTAAAGCTTGGACATGTAAGAAACCATCAATTGAGAACTTCAAGGTCTTCAAATCTCCAACTATGATACATATATTGAAGCTGAATCACAAGGAAATAGAACCTCTATCCAAACCTTGCATCTTTATAAGTTATCCAAATGGTATAAAAAGTTATCATCTACTCCACCTGACCACACATGAGTTGTTCATTGAGAGGAGTATTAAGTTCTAAGCGAGTACAATTGAATCTACACTTAAAATTTATCCTTTTATTATGCACTCACTTGGATTTGATGATTATTTTGATGGCTTTGATCATCCACAATAGATTTTTGAGGCAATATTATTTTTCTTCTTCTTCCAATTCTGATAGCAGGGATAGTGATGAAGATTCATCTTCATCTAGTTCAAGAAATGTTTTGGAGAATGATGCTTTAGCAGGTGAGTCACCCACTTCTCATCCTCTTTGGGTGAGAGAAACACTTCAAACTATGGGTACTTGGATAGGGAATCCAATAGATGATAGATGTATATAGATAGATTATCAAAGTGGGCCATATGCTTGCTTTGTCTCATCCTCTGATTCACATACATCTCAAGATGCATTAGGCATACTTGAGTGAGATAATTATATTCATGAGGAATATGATTCCTTAATGAGAAATCACTCTTGGGACTTGAATTCACTTCCTAAGAGAAGGAAGGTGGTTTTTAACTGGATAAATATATTTTGATGGTGTCATTTTGATGTTTTTCTGTAGGTGTAGTTGATTCTAAAATTGGCTGTCATATTTTTGCATGTAGATGAAGGCCAAATTACCACATATCTAGTTTTGAGTTGATTGTCCCATGGTGAAATTTAGTTGCTCCTTCCCACTAGCCCTTTGTTCTTTGCATGAAGATCCTTTTTCCATCAAAACTTCCATGTTGAACTCAGTTTTCCCATTCAATTTCATTTTCCCATACCCCATCCTTGATGATGTTACACTAACCTCATCCAAACTTGCTAATATCACCACTTGTAGAATTTCTTCATCTATCTGAATTGAACTTGTCACAAGGATGGTGAAAGCCAAAGCGGAAACCTCTCCCAAAGAAGGCGATCCCTTCTTCCAACCTCCATTGGAAGCAAGGTCATCCTCCAACTTATGCTTCATCAGAGGATGAGGGATCCCCATAGATGAAGCAGAAGGTGAGGAGGAAGAGGACAAGGCTATAGCAAACACCACCATGATGTTCAACATGTGCACAGATTGAGAAAATGAAGGGATGTCTAGAAGGGACATCAGAAGAGGAGGCTCCATCGAGGGAGCGATGAAAACTTGCACCCTTTTGGGGTGAGGGTCATTAGCATTCATAGGGGGAGACAGAAGAAATATCGAGGTGAGGAGAACTGAAGTGGAAGAAGCAAAAGAGGGAGGCAAAATAAGAGATGCCAAAATAGGAGCTGTTGGCTCCTCTTCTGCCTTCCATGAGGTAGCTTGCTTAGTAGCTAGAGCCTTCCTCCAATTCTTATGCTCACATGCAAGCTAGTTTCTTCGACTCCAAGAACTAGAAATCATTGCTTGAGAAGGAGCAAGAGGCTCCTATTTTTCCATAGTCATGTCCTCCACAACCATTGTTGATGGAAGGGTAGCCTCTTGGATGGGATGAAGGGAAAGAAGTGAAGTAGTAGACTCAAGAACCTTGGTGGTGGGACTCTTCCCATTTACCGCTTGACGGGCATGAGTAGTAGGAGGCTACAAAGGTCAACACATAGAGGCAGATCCATGAGGGCCCTTCCCCTTACCATAGACAACAGGCCTCAACATCGTGGATAAGATAGGAAGCTCAAATACTTGACACTTGGCTTTCCACCAAGTGGGAACCATTAGACTCCCCATGCAAGGCATGGGAGTAGAAGCCAAAGGTGCCACAAAAGGGTGAGAGGAAAAAGCAGATGAAACAATAGAAGAAGAGGAAGGCTCTTAGGTGCAAGAAGAATTCCCCTTCCCCTTTTGAGAGGAGGAAGAGGTAGCCTGCTATTGCATGATCATAGAAGCCTTAACTGAAATAGGGTAAGGGGAGACAGGGTAGGTCACTTTCAGTGCTATGTCCCCATTCTTGTATTTAATATAGGTGTGATACAATAGGTCTATTCTTGGAGGAAGCAGACCGATAGGGGAAGACTAGAAGTGATCTAATGAGTATTCCCCACGTGACACCAAAGGTTTATATCTAATGTCGTGTACAACATGCATGAAGTCCTCATGAGAGAACTTCAAACACATGAACTATCAAAGTGACTATGTTCATGGAAACCAACCATGGGACACCTAGCTTCACTTTGAACAATTTAGACTTTGAGATGATATTGAAAAGAGCATTTACAATCATGGGTCCTACCAGGATTGAGAGGGTGATAGAGCCAATTGGAAGGACTAAAAGTCCATCGTGTGTACGCATTGTGGTTTTTGATTTTTCATATTCCTCCTTATGAAGAGATTCCTCTGTCACTACGCTCACACGAATCGCAGGGTCAACTAGAAGACTTGTCACAATGTTCTCATTGATGCGAGTAGGAATGTATAGAGGAGAATGATTCCTATTCATGTTTATAGGCAAGTCATGTGAGGTGAAAGTTATAGCTAATGATTTAGTCACAGGCTATGCGGGAGGAATAGGAATAAACGAAACCATGTTTACATACTTTGAGAGCTCAGGGGAAGTGGAACCAGGAGGCTCAACAATTAAGTTGGTAGAGTGGGACAAAAAGGGATTCGTGTAGATTTGTAACTCACTATTAGCCTTTGCCACATAATTGTTTGTGTTATTCTTTTTCCCATCAAGGTGGATAGTACCGTCGTTGATGCGATCCTATATCTCGTGATGCAGGTGCATGCATCTTTTAGTATTGTGTTCGAGAATTTGATGGTACTAGTAGAATGTGTTCTCTTTGTATCAGTCAGGGTAAGGTTTAGTAAGCAGTCGAGGATCTGGTAAGGTTATCACTTTGACTTTCAATAAATTCTTCAAAATGGAAGTGTATGATTCTGATAAATTCTTGGAATGTCTGTTACATTTGAGGCCTTTGTCACTAGATGCAACAACTACATTCACAATATATTTACCCTTATCAGAGCAACACAATGGACCTACCCTCAAGATGAAAGTGCGAGGAAGATCCACCAAATTGGGGAATCGTCTGTTGGTATTCTCGCAATTTGAAATAAAGATGTGCAAAAGAGGGGTATTTCATCAAAGCAAACTTCTCTTGCTAAGACCTCTACAGGTTGTCGATGAAAACTTTCTACACATCTGAGTTGGGAAAAGGATAAGATATCTATAAAAATAATTCCTGATATCAAGCAATGAAATCAGTTATCTTCTCACATGCTCTCCTTGATTACATCAGACGAGGTCTGAAAAGGCCATCTTCAGTTTGATGCTCACCTGGAATTTCCTAAGAAACTAATTCACAAGATGATCAAATGAGAATATGGAATTGTCAAGCAAAGAACAATACCATTCTAGGGCTATATCCTTAAGAGATATTGGGAGCAATTTAGCCATTAAGGCATCATGGTGGAAGAAATATACACATAGAATTAAATGTGGACACATGTGTTTGCGGATCTCCCTTACCACCTATGAGATAAGAGAGATTCACTACACATGAGTCTCTTCGTTCTCAAGAGAACCCCAGGGAATGAACTACCCTTATCCACCTCAACATAAACTAAATTAAGAAATTTCAAAGAAAGTGTATACAATTTGGCTATCAGAGAAGACTACTTCGGATCCTGAGAGAGTGAAACTTCCAGAATTCTACCTCTGACAGAGGAGATCTTAGCCAAAATATGACAACGTAGATTCAGGATGCTAGCATGATGTGCTGTTGTCCAAATGGCATGCTAGTGTCTTGAGCAATAAAGAGCTTAGGAACTTAGGTGGGCGAAAAAAAGTTTCACTTCCTAACTCAGATTTGAGGTTTACTAAACAAAATAATGAAATAAAGAACATAAAATATAAGAAAATACAAGAACTTGGAGAAAACTTATTCGCAACCAGACATATGAGTCTTCACTCCAAGCTTTGCTTTACAACCTACACACAAAATGAATGAGGGGAAAATGTTGGGTTGTAGTTAGACCCCTGCTTTGGTGTTCCCACCGCCACAGACAACCAGATAGAAAGAGAGTATAATGAAATGGACAAAGGGGGTGGTGAAAGAAAAACCTTCTTTAGGAGTAGAACCCACACCACCAAGTAGCAAATGAACAAGACATGTAAATAGAAAAGAGTGAGAGAGAGTATTACCAATAGGCCTTTGCCCCCTTTGGAAGACATAGATGCACCGTTGAATGCTTTCTAAAGAGATTTGGATGTTGGAGGGACCTTGGTCCGATAGAGCTTCGCTTGTAGAAGTATTACTTATCAAGAATGAGAGAGATTCTAGAGTCAAGTTGAAGAGATTGGATTGAATGAATGGAGACACAAAATGAGAGAAAATGAGGGGTTTTGTTGCATGCAAGGGTGGAAAAGAGACGTTACACCCAAAAACCTGACTGCTAAGACATGTGTCAAGAGTCAAGATTCAAGATTCTTCATTTCAAACTTAGAGAACCACTAGAACGCTAGTGCGCCACGTAGACGTCCATGCGCCATGCAGGCATCCTGTTAGGTCTCAAAAATGCTGGTTTGAATGAACCACGAGAGGTTGCCAAGCTCTCACGATATTATTGGCTAACTAACAAGGCCAACCAATATAGTTGAACCTTCTACTCTTAAGGCTCTACTAAACCTACGTGGGTGCACCTATATGAATGACAAATTTTTTGAATTATGCTTCCTACTTGACCAAACTATCCACAAATGGCAATTTGATGGTGGAAAGATGTGATCCTAATTTGGTATAAATTGTATATGCAATATCAAGGCAAAATATAATATGTTCAGTTAACAGATGTGAAATAAAATGGATAAAACTAAATGGATAAATAAGACCAGTGCCTTTTTGGGTAAAATGGAGTCAAGTGAAAGCTTTAAAAGAATGACTTCTATTTGGTAGAGATTCTAATTATTTGGCATATGATATTAGTCTATAACTTGTATAAACATGCAAGAATTCAATTACCAAGCTCTTCTTGGTGATCCAAATGATACTTCTAGATTACTGTGAATGACTTGAAGGATTTAATCTTTACTTGAAAGAACCAACCAATCACACCACACAAATACAGTAAATTTGTATTGATAAACTGGGGATATACTTGATATGTCAATTTAAATAACAAAGAAATATCAGTCTTGGAGACAACTTGATAATATTTTCAATTATATTAAGAAATAATTGATACCAAAAAGGTGCCACAAAATCAAATTTCTTTCATTCATCCTTCAAAACTTCATACATGCATCATGGTTCTTTGAAACATTCTAAAAATATTATATTTCCTACTATCTATTTTCTATCTAAAAATCATTTTTTTGTTGCTATGTAAACAGTGAATATTTATACGTTAGCGGGTGGAAGGACGTGTCCTTTCAAAAAATTGTTTTAAGCATAAAACACTAACAAGATTATCATTAACTAAGCTCTGTTAAGCCACAAGTGAACTCTAGACATGTGCTCTATGTAGTCTCGATGCTCGTGTGTATCTACATCTCCTAATGCATCACGGATCACGATCTCCATCATCACCATTCGTTCATTCTGCTCACATGTTTCATCCAACGTCGTATCTTTCACAGTAGTTGTCTTTAACATCTCTTGGAGTATTAATTCACATTCGCTCTTCCATGTAGCCATTTCTTTTAATTCTCCTTCATCATCACAAAATCTTGTCAATTTTTTCTCAGCGGCTTCTATCAATTCCTGCACATCCTCTTGTAATTCCTCAAAGAATCCCTTGTGCTTATCCATGATATGATTAGCATTTTCAATCCCTACATTATTAGGAGTATCCTTTTGTTTTATTTCCTCAAGTTTTTCTTGGATTCTACCATCCACTCTTCTATGTTCTTTTATTGCATCAACGTATTGTGAATGTTTTCCCCAAAGTTTATTTAACCAAGTGGTTAAAATGACCTGCCTCCTTTTGATTATTGCAGTAAGTGTTTTGATTTTCCCTTGAGAGTATGCACTTGATCCTTCCCAATGGTCCTTCACCTATGAACTTTCACCTTGGGTGAGCATCTTTGTTGGCCCCATTGCAACACCTACCAAGTCTTTTAGACGTTCATTTTCTCTCAGTATTCTCTCACTATTGGTTTTGTACATTTCTCTCTCTGTGATCAATGCTTGTATTTGGGCTTTTTTTAATTTTGCTATATTGATCCCAATTTCTGTAGTTGCAATTGGATCAGCCTCTCCAGCCTTCAAAGTCATGACATGTCCAAATGCCTTCTTAGTATCAATGACAACTGACTTCTTGTGAGGGGGATATAAAGCCCAAATCATCAATGTCTCTTCATCAAGATTGTATTTTGATCCTGTATATACTTCTACCACCTTTTCTATGCTGAGCTTGTGTGTAGCATTGTTGTCTTTTAGGAAACTATTGTTACCAATTTTTAGCATCTTGCTGAAAATTGGCATTCATATGAGCAATTACTTGCTGGGGTACAAAATTTTTATTACAAGTCATATAACCCAAGTATTTGTTCCCAGAATGAAATTATGTTGAGGAATGATTTGCAAAAATCATTCAACAGTTTTGATCAAACTGGTTGAATAATTCAGCAAAGCACAGATCAAACAGAGTTTCATTGGGGAAAACAATGTTCAGGTTGAACTTTAGTTGCATAAATTATTGTTATATAAAGAATTGCAGTTGAAAAAACAGGAATACAAGAAATCAATCATCTGATTACAAATTATGTTTTAAAGTAATTGCAATTTCATTGTTTCATTGTGCAATCAAAATAAGTGCATATAAGACAGTGAAAGGCCATTGCATATCAAAAAAATCATTTTATTGAGAAAATGTCCTGTAATCCCTCACAAGCCATGGGAGTAGCCTGATTTGTTTCTTTTCAAATGCTGAAGGAAAGAAGCAAATGCATTACATAACTAAAAATAATGTAAGAGTGAGGGGAGAAGGTGATTCGTCATTGCCTGGAATGACGAATCGACGTTGCAGCTAGCTGTGTTGACCTTCGTATCCATCTTCAGTATCGGTGTCAACTCCAACTCCAAGTTTACCTGCAAGATGAGTGGTGTTAGAGCAATGAGGGATCACATTCTACCCTATTCCTACATTACTAACATAAATGAAATGGATACTCTATCAATCATTCACCAGATAAAAGGAAAAGAAGAGCACCAAAAAGAGCTATTCATTGCTATTTTTACTAACTTGTTTGTGTTATGTGCAGGTACAGGAAACAAATCAAAAGGAAACCATGGATGCATTGCTGTTTTTACTAACTTGTTTTCATCATGTGCAGATATAGGAAACGTAACGTTGCTATTTTATTCATTAGTTTATAAAGTGAGTGGGGTAAAATGTGGCTCCCATAAGGGTGGAGCCTAGCTCATTTAAGTTGTGCAATGAATTTCAATGGTCAGTCATTAAAAGAAAGATAATGGTGATCCACAAAGCAATCGTCAGGAGTGATCATAGTTTTCAACTAATGAAATAATTCATAAAATTAGGAGTTCGGAAAGCTTCAGAAATGCCTTTATAGAAATGGGAAGTATTTGTTATATTCAGTAAAGTAAAAAGAAAAAGGCATTATGATACAAGCCAATAATCTTTGTTGAAGGAGAACATTTGAGCAAGATTTCTATTATTTCATAAGAAATTTAAGCCACATGATGCAACAAAATGCAGAATACAAAATGATCAAATACATAAGGTTGAGCCCAAGAACTTTAAGGAATGGAAAATATACAGCCATGGGAGCTCGACCAGAGAATATTTATGTTGGATATGACAGGAAACACCAGCAAAAAGAGAACAAATCATGTGTTTATATCAATGCAACAAAGGGTTAGTTCTTTCTTTTACAGAATTTCACATATATCCATGGGAACTTTCAGATTTTCAGATAAAGATATTCAGAGGCACATTTTCGCAGCCAAACCAATGAGAGTATTTACATTCAACAAGAGCAATAGGAAGTAAAAGTACCCATTTTCAGAAAAGAGCAGGGAGAGAAGTCTAAGTAAAAGATTACTCATTTACAGTAGAAAGTAGAGCTGAATATGTCATAACTACATGTGTAAGCAGAGCCATTTGACAGAGACAAACAATGGAAAAGGCTTAGGTTTTTCAGTCAATAGCAACTACTCACGTCATGAAAATGAAGTGCAAAATACAGGTCAACAACATAATGGAGTAGAAATACAAAAAATGCTCATGGCGGCCATGCTAAGCAAAAGATTTGTTATGGAATGCATGATACAGCCATACGATGCAGCTTAAAGCCATGGAAGCTCGCCTACAAGTATTTTCATGGTGACCGAGACAAGAACTAGAAGCAAAAAAATGCTCACAGAGAAATAAAATAACATTAGAGAGTATGTAGTCGCGGCCAGAAAGCTAATAACAGTTTTAAAATAGGGAAAAAATTTCCAGTTTTGAGGAGAAGCCAAAAATACGCTTCTAGAAGTGTTGAGCAGCAGCATGAAGTAAAATGCATGAAGAAATTTGTAAATCTGTGCCTGTAGAAACTTCAAAAGTTTGTTGAATGGTGAAAGGAGCTTCCAAACATACAGACATTAAGGGTTTCTTAATGGGGTCAAGAACATTTAAGCTAGAAGCAGAAATAAAGGAGTGTCAAAAGGCACAGAGGCCGCGGCTTTAAAGCCCTACAAAAAAATGCTCATAGCTATGACCTGTAGGTTCTAAAAGTTTTAGAAGCTTATTGAATGAAAGAAACTTCAACCTGCTATGCAAGGAACCAAAATTACCAGCAACTTTCTTCCATAAACCTTCAGAATGGCGCGCAAGAGTAAGAGTTTTCATCTCCCATGGTGGCAAGGCAAGAAGATACCAAAAAATGCAATAAAGACACAGGATCATGGCAATGAAAGATCATCAAAAAGTATGCCACAGTCACAGCTAAAGCTTCCAGATCTGCAATAGTGGCATCCAAGACAAAGGCACAAATTTCAGCTCCCAGCTATGGCGCAACTAGGGTTCTCAGGTGGCGACGCTCTCTCAAACAATAGGTGCAAAGTGCGAAATGAAGAATGAATATAATTTTTAGGGTTTGAACCCTAAAGAGGGTCGATAAGGGTAGAGTCATTTTTTGCCTTAGGTTTTTATTAAAACCTTTACTCTTTTATTTTGGACGTGGCATTTCATATGCCTTTTCCTTTGCATTTTGATTTTAATTTTGTAGAAACTTTATTAAGTGATCAATGTAAATTATTTTATTATAGGTTATCCATAAAATGCAAAATGGGCATTTACTCTTTCTTTATTTTTGCATTAATTCAAATGTAATTTATTTGTTTTAAGTGATGACATTATAAATCATTTAAAATAAATAAAATTTTCAAAATGCAAAATAAAGTGTCTTAGGGTGCATTTTCAAATAATAGACGTGGAGAAAAGATAAGGATTTTGAAGCCTTGAATCAGGGAATCTCTTTTAGTTTTGAGTTAGGATTGATTGGATTGCAATCAAGGAGGGATTTGAGGCACATGGCAGTTTGATACCTTCAGTTTTGAGCCTAATTTTTTGGGGTTTCTATCTGCATACGGCTCACCAGGTTGGTGAAGTTTTGACAACTCTTCTTAGAGTTGGTTGGCATTGCATGCCTTATTTGGAGGAGAGATTTGACAACTCATGGTATTTTGGAGCCAAAATTCAATTTCGAATTTGGAGACAATTTCTATAAGTCTTTCTCTTCTTGCAGTTTAGGGGTTAGTTCTTGATTTGGAGATTGCTATGAGAGCATTCACTCAGATTTTTTGTAACTCATGATTTCTTGAGATTTGTAATACAAATATCCCAGATTTTTCAACAAGAAGCTTGTCTTTTCTTCTCCAATATGTCTTGTGCAAGTATTGTGTGTAAGCTTTTAGGATAATTTTTTTGTGATTTCCATGAAATCCTTCTTTTTAATCTTATTGCCTCAATGTCTTGTTTAGATTCAGTATGTTATAGTGCAGGTCATTGACTGTGTTTCTTACATTTGTTGAATGCTTGTTATGAAAACATTATTGTTTTCTTTCAAACAAACTTCAATCATAGAAGCCTTTCAAATGAAATATTTATGCAAAATATACTTGATTGAGCTGTGAATCCTTTAGTTTCAAATTGACTTATCTTGTGAGATTTTAAAAGCAGATTTAGGTCATCTTTCACATATTGGTGAATCACCTTCTTTAGTTATATTTCTTTTAAAAAGTCCTTCTATATCTTTCCCTTCTCAATTTTTTAGTTTTACCAGAAAATCCAAAGGGAACCAGCCCATAATCTGGAGGTTCACTTCATTCCCTCGTCACCCACAACCTCAAAGTGTTCCCATGTGTCAATAGGTTGCTACAGTTAAAAGCTTAGCAAGGGTGCAAACCTTAGTTGACAACAACTATCAAAAGAGATCTAGCCCTGGGAAAATCATGACACCAGCCCTATCCAACATTTCTCTCCCTTTCTCAGGGATCATGCTTGTCATCTCTTTCTCCACATCATCCCTCAAGTTTTTTAACAACTGCTCCTCATTTCCTGCTGTGACATTGTCAACCGGTCCTCTTATTTCTTTTCCCTTTTGTTTGTATAAAAATGTTTTGAATTATGAGGTTTTCACAAATTCATCATCTGCTATAAAAGATCTATATTCTTCATGTCTTGTATCCATATCCACAGTTTCCTCAATATTTATCTCTCTGGCAGAATAGGTGTAATCTTGAGTTCTTGTCCTTGATACCTTTCCGAATGGACCTTGTGGCCTAATAGCCTCTAATACTTCTTCATTGGAAGACAACAACTCAACATCTAACAATTCTTAATCATGTTTCTCAATTACCATTCTTGCTTCTTCTACTTCCAAGTTTCTAATTATGTCATCAAACTGATAGGGAACATGTTGATACCCCCCAGAGTTTATCCTCTGTCTGGAATAATGAATATATCCCTCTAGATCAAAGTTTTTCCTTGATGGCGCTTTCCTCATGTTATAATGTAATAACTTATCAAGAATTAAATTGTATCCCTCCTTTGCTAACACAGTAAAATCACCAAAACACAACGTACTTGGCATAAAAGCTTGCTTCCCATAAGAGCTTAAGTTCATGACATTGGAGAAATCCATTTTCCTAACAATCTCTAAGTATGCAATCCTATCTGGAACTGTCCTAGGCAAAATAAATGGAGTACTTTCAAAACCATAAACCCTAATCATGGTGGCATTTTCTAAACAATACCAATCTCCCCAGTTGTGGCTAATTGGTCCGTTAAAATCCTTAGGCCTTAGACCTTTTTATTTCATCAGACAAGGAATAGTCACAAGGATGATTATAAAACTTGTACAATGGCTTTACAAAATATTCTTCAAAATGCAAAAAACTAGAATTAGCAAACCTGCTGTCCCAAACAGCAGTCCATAACTGAATAGGAAATGGCTTGCCTTCCTTATCAAATTGTGAAATTCTTAGTTCTTGGGGCCACAACCCTAACTCCTATCCAAAATATAGCACCAAGTGCATAAATAATGAATAATTTCTAAGATGCAGGAAAAATGCTCCATTTTTTATTGCCATCAACCCAACGTCAAGCTCTTTAAACACATGTGAAACATAATCAAAAGACCTGGAGTTATGATATTGAACATCCACAAAAATCACCATAGGTACAACTATCATATGATCTGGGACCTCCATCCCCAATAACCATCCCACTGAAAAATAAGTGTACTTTATGTAGGGTTCGAAGAGACCCACATGAAATGGTGGTCCCTCGCTGTCTTCCATTGGAGTCGGTTTGCCATTACACCTAATTCTATGCAGGGGTAACCTCCAAACCTTATAAATGGTATGCATTCTTTTGAATTCACTCTTGAGCTCCTCACTTATAATATTTTTATTGCATATTCCTTCTAATTTGAAAACCTTGCTTATTGCATTTTCTGACACATGTATCAATGGATTCCTAGATAGATCACATATGTCCCTATTTTTTGGATTATAATGACCAGCCAATAATTTCACCAATTTGACATCAACAAAAACATTAGGGCACACTAGTTTTCCCAAATTAAGCCTCCACGGGTTACATACTGGCTCAAAGCGATTTCTTCTATGATAGTGGAAACTGAACAATTCATATCCTCTAATTGGGGTCCAAACATCTCCTATGAACTTACATTTGTCATCCAATTTATCTACTTCTGCCTTAAGCTGTGCAAAGCACCTAGCTTTAGGTCCTGAACCAGGTAACTGGTCTATGAGATCTTGGTTCAATTTTCGCTTGGTGCCCTCTGGTCGTATTTCAGTTTTTTCCTTTTTTCCTTTTGGTTGACTACCCTCCCCATGTTTTTCTCCTTTTATCTTTTCTGAACTAGTTCCTTCCATTCTTCGAAATTTAAAATTTTTAGAGGATGAGGAACTTACTGTATTTCACCTGAAAATCCAAGTTAGACGAATGCCCCAATTGTTTTTCTCGTTCCTCTGCTCTCCTTCGCTGCCAATTCTATGAAAAAATGATTTGAATTGAGCTCACCTTGATTTGCAAAATATTTTATGCTTTGTGGCGCCATTAATGTCTTCACTGAGACATGAATGAAGCAAATTTTTTGGAATTCTCGTTGTCACATCATGTATCATATCAACAAGACATTTCAAATCTCTGGCCGATCCATCTGTTCAACGTTCACACATCTGCTAAGACATCTTGTAGTTCCCTCGACATCACAAGTCTCCCCGATAGTTTTCCTTTTTAGTTTTTTATATCGCCATGACCTTCACTGAAGAAAACTATCGCTTAGAGTTAACGAATCGGGCCAACGATTCTTCATTTCACTCCGAAGGTTCTTTGTCTCACCGAGATATTCCATTTGTCAACTTAAGTTATCAAGACCAAGTAATTGTCCTGCTGACAGAATAAAATTCGCCGTGACCTCTCTTAGATCTCCTCGCTGAGACTTATCTTATCATACACTTTTTTGTCGATGAGACCACGCACATTGTATTTTCGACAACTTTTATCTCTATACACTCAGTTCTGTCGGTATAACACAAGGAGTTAGTAAGACTCCCCGAACTCTCCCCAGCATCATTGTCTCACCGAATGAGTCTTCTTTTTGCTTTATCGGCAAGACCAATGATGGTCTCGGGTTATCTTTTGGAACCTCACTCTGATGACTCTAGTTTGATTGATACATGTTATAATGCTTTAGCGGTGGGATAAAGATTAGTTCGATATGACCTTACACCGTCATGCCGATAGCCAATGTCTTGCCGATAGAAACTGTGAACCCATGTATTCCCAACATATGTCCTCATCGGTATGACACAATTGATTTCTTGCCGATATTCTGAAAGAGATGTATATTATTATCGGTGAGACTTGCATCAATTTATGCCGATATTTTTGAAATGTTAAAGATTAAATGTCAAATGAATTTTATGGGGCTGTATGACAAAATTTAACCCGGACCTTGGTGAAAATGCTATGTGAAGAAATTTTATGTCTGTGATATGAACCTCTTTAGAAAATTAATGAGTATAAATGGTCAATGATATTTTTCAAAGTTTTACAGTTCTAACACATCCAAAGCATCAGTTTTTGAGAAATGTGTCATCAAGCTGCTGTTGCTTCACCACTAGTCCACATGGAGCTAGAATTGGGAAATTCTCACCCATGGAATTTTTGTCATTAACGTGTTTAGGTATCATAAACTCTAGACAAAGTGCTAAAATGTGGAATTGCCCCTAGGTGCAATTTTGTGACACTATATTTTTCCCCCACTTTAGTGGGCTCGATTTTGAAAAAAAAATAGACACACTAAAGTAGAGAAGAAAAAATTTCACCCGAAATTTGAAATTTTATAAATTTGTGTGCCAAAAGAAAGTGCCTTAGAGGTCACCAAGTTTGAGGTGGCCAGTACCGAAGGTTCCCCCTAGCAATCGAGCTCAACAAGAAGTGCAAGACTGGTTATGAAAGATTGCACGAAATTATTCTCTACAAAACTCAATTTTAAGTCAGTTTAAAAAATTGGGAGAAGCTACAACAGCGAGAAGAATGGTCTAGAATAATTTGATGATTCAGAAGAAAAAGATGGTGAAGAGGTGACTATATGCCCCCTCATGAGTTTTCCCCTAGCTAGGTAGGGTAAAATTAGGAAAAACCAGGGAGCTGCAAACTTTAGGAAAAATGGGCCCCAAGGGGCTATATATACCTAGGTGGGCCCCGATAAGGATCATTTGCATTATTCATCATGAGGATTTTGTTGAATTTTGTGAGAGAAAAGTCATCAAAATCCCAAGAAGATGAGATTACGAGGATCCGAGGTTGGACTAGCTACGTACGGACATTTCCGAGGGCATCGAGGTTGACTAGGTAGGCCCCAAAACAACTTCGTTAGTCATTTTTAGTAATTCTTTGCAAGTTTTTCCAATTTTAGTTGCATAGTAATCTTGGGCGTGCACATGCACATCTTTGGCATGTGATGGCATCCAAGGAGGGTGTTGGCATCTTGAGGACATGCTAGCATCCAAGGGGCACACTATCATCGCTGTTCCATTAAAGGCAGATTGAGACACCTGCACGACATGCATACGTCTATGCGACGCACACACATCTTTAAATGCTTTTTTAACTTAGGTTTTTTCAATTTATTATGTACTAATGCATACTTTTTCCTTTTTTTGTAGGATTATCCAAAGATCTGGGAGCATCCAAAAGGGTGAGTGCTACACCTAATATGAGACCAGAGAGATCACCTCACAAACGATGAGGTCACCCATCTACAACGTGTTGGTCTGTGGCATATGTACACCATGATAGGGATGTTATACCATGATTAGATGCTAATGGCGTTGATGGAGAGATGGGACATGACCACATCCAGCTTCTAGTTACCAACTGGAGAGATGATCATCACATTAGAGGATGTTTACTGCATCCTCAGGCTCCCCATCCATGGTCAAAGGGTGGAAATCGATGATAAATGCTCAAAACAAGAGCAATCAAATGAGGTCTTATACTGCTCTGGCTGGATGAATGACAGAGATGGGATCGAGCACATTTAAAATTGATGGTTCGACCAAGCTTAGACGACTTCCCCTCTGCTAAATCACATCATGGTGGTTACAGTTTCCATGAGGGTCACCATTGATGCATAATGCTTTCACTTGAATGGGGGCCTCATCCACATTATCAGGGCGATGATGGAGTGACGTACAATCTTCTCTTGGGGGCACAACATGCTGACACACCTCTACCAGGAGCTTGGCCAGTATGTCCATTATGAGTACTACAACCTCACAACACGAACACTTCTTTAGGTGTGGAATTTTTCCCACATCATGTGCATGAGTCCAAAGGGATATTTATAGGTTCAGAACTACGCTCTCCCAATGGCCCATTGGTATGAGCTTACACGATAGAGGAGGAATGATGACCTATAGGTCTTGTAGCTGTAGTTTGATACATTGATGCCATAAAAGATTAGATGGAGACCCTACTAGTACTTTTGATGGGTGGATGATTGTAGGTTCCTTTGGAACTTGCAGTGAGACCGATTCATCCTCGGTCATATAGATTATATTATTATTCCATACTACTAGAGCCAGGTCATTTGACAACACAGATGGGTTTAAACCATTCCCCCTCCTGTTCTGATATACACCCGAGTTGTGTGGAGCACGACGAGGTCAGAGGACCATCCATGCCCTACCATAGTAGATGTGGATCTCTCAGACAACAACTCTGACGATACTGACATACAACTGATGGGCACATTAGACAGTGTCGGCATGGTGGGCAGCACATCGTGCCACCCCAATTTTTCCAACAGATGTCCCCAAGGGGGATTTGGGCTTGTAGGGGGATGTGTCGCCATAGCCAGCCAAGCCAAGGCAAAGGCATATAGGCAACGACAATGAGGAGTAGCAAGAGGAGCAGGAGCAAGCCGGGGAGGCTAGGGCGATGCTGCCAAGATCTAAGAGGTGGCGGAGGATGCCATCCCCTCCATCAGCTACCCCTATTTCATCAACCCCACCAACCCTCACCACATCTAGGGCATCTCCTGACACTGATGGTGCAGGACTAAGTGCACCTCCTCCCCCTAACCCATTCTGGTAGTGAGGGGACCCAAGTATGACAATTATTTATGTTGTTTCATTTCAACATTTCTAGTTTTTATCTAATGTATATACATATCATGCTCCAATTTACACACTTCATGATACTGATATAATTTCTACTTCTGTGGTTGTAGTGGATGTTCAGGGATGGACATGGTTCTTTACTCAATGCATATCAGAGGTGGGCCCTATTGTGCCTATCTAGGGGATAGTTCTAGATGCCTACCGACTAGCTTTAATAGGATGACATGTCCACCTCTTCAAGCTGGCAGCGCCTCTCAAGATTGCATACATGGAGGTATGAGTAGAGGTGGTGTAGAGGACGACTGATGTCACCATAGCATAGGGAAAACATGACCAGCTATCAGGGGAGCTGCGGATGGCACTCATAGAGCGAGACATGGTCGTGACGAGGGATGATGCCATCAAGCAGGTGCTTGATGCCCTTCAAAGCCATATCAATGAACTCATGAGTCAATTGATAGTTGTGATCCCGGTAGATGACCAACAAATGCAGCAAGAGCTAATGCAAACAAAGATGCAAATATGCTCTCTTCAGGTAGAGATCAGGGGGATGCATGCATCCCTGTCCGGATCATGCTCGCACCATTCCAAATCTGTCTCCACTGTGTAACCCCTACCTAGGCCACAGCCATAGCCAGAGCTAGAGGGTTCCATGAGCCACATGCCTCAGCCTTAGAGAGTTCCCATTTTGTACACCAGTTTTGTAGTTGTGAAAGATGTATATACATATATATATATTTGAAGATATATTTTGTATAGTAATTGATACATATATTTAGTAGCCACTCATTTTTTGATGAGAATAGCCCGATACATGTACATGACATTTAATATATATCTATACGAGATACTGATTTCAATATTATGACATTGTGTACTTTGATGTGTATGTTTCTTTACTTTCATGTATGTTGATGCTATGGATTTTATGCACGTGTATTGATGTATGTTTACATTAGATGCTATCATGATTTAATGAACACACATGGATGTATGTTAATTAAACACAATAATGATCTAACCCCCTTAAAAGATATAATATAATGCATGGATACACAACATAGTAGGATACATGTATGTATGAAACACACACATACACATGGTAATATCATAACAAAAATAATATCATAATGTGTTGATGAATAATATCAACATATGCAGTGTTGCAACCCTTAAAGAGTGAACACCACAAACATGACACATTAGACACTACACATAGTATCGACGAAGATGCATTGCATTAGTGGGATATTTTAGAGGTGTTCCATCCAGAGATGATAATCCATAAGCACCTGAACCATAGAAAAAGATGAAAATGTAAGGGCCTAACCAGTTAGGACTAAATTTTCCCCTTTGATCAGGTAGTGCATTTACATTCCTCTGATTCTCATAGAGAACTAGGTCACCTACCTTGAAAGTTCTAGGAAGCACACTTTGATTATACTATCTCGATAATGATCGTTGATAAGCCTTAAGGTGATCGAGGGCCTACAATCGATGCTCATCAAGCATCTCTAGCTGATGCAAATGATTAGCTCAGTAAGTTTCATTATCAATTAACCCTTTAAGGGAAACCCACAAAGATGAAATTTCCAACTCCAAAGGCATGATAGCTTTGACACCATACATGAGGTTGTAAGGCATCATTCACGTCATCGTACAAACACTCATGAGATAATCCCACAAAGAATACGTCAATTGAATATGCCAATCCTTACCATTTTTATTAACTGTTTTGTGAAGAATGAGCTCAAGAGTCTTATTAGACGCTTCTTATTGACCATTGGATTGAGGATAGTATGGTGTAGAAAATCTATATTGAATGTGAAATTTCTCTAGGAATTTATTTACTTGTGTTTGAATGGCATACCATTGTCAAAAACAAGTTTAGTAGGCAATCCAAAATGAGAAATAGTGTTGTTTAAGAGAAAACTACAAATAGCCTCAGCATTCGTGGATCGAAGCAGGATGGCTTCGACCCACTTCGTGAAGTAATCTATAGCACTGATAATAAAAATGTGTCCTTTAGAAGAAGGAGGTGATATTTTTCCAATAATATCCAACCCCCATTTTGCAAATGGCTAAGGAGAGGTCTGGTTTTGTAACTCTTGTGCAGACCTGCATGAATAAGATGACTATGTTGTTGACATTGTGGGCACTTTTTAACAAAATAGAAGGAATCTTGTTCCATCGTTTTCCAAAAGTACCCCATGTGTATCAATTTCCTCACTAGGAATTTAACATCGAAATGTCTACCCCCAGAGATTGAATGGCCTTCTTTAAGGGCAAGGGGTATTTCCACTTTAGTGAGGGGTGATCCCACAATACTGGTATACAATTTTTGGTCAAACTCGACAATGAACTGATTTTTTCTAACTAAATATTCACTTTCAGACACCTATAGCGACTAAACCGTGAGGAATTTGAAGATGACGCAAACTAGTGATTTGTGACATTTTGTTTATAGATTCTAAATATATTTTTTTCAAAATTTTTGGAATCAGATTGCACTTCTTTTTCCATCTCCTTCAAAAACTAGTTTTTTTCAATAAACACCATTTTTAAGGAGTGACACTCACTATATAACGCGTAACTTTTTTTCCATGAAGGATAAAATTCTATTTTTTTCAAATTTAGATTTGTAACTATGATATCTAGTGATTCCAATTGGTTTCATAGTGTTTTATTGAATATTTTTTCCTTAATCAAGTTTTGAAGTGAAACCGATTACAATTCAGACATAGGCGGACCGTATAACACAACTTTTTTTGATGTATCAAAATTCAATTTTTTTTTTTGGATCAAGGACTTCAATATCTGGTGCACTTATATTTTTTCAATTTTTTTTTGATAATCTTCTATTTTTCCACATGTGCAGAACAAAGAGCTTTATTTTCGGTGAAAAAACTATGTTTAATAAAACAAAAAAAAAAAACATAATAAAACCAAAAAAATTTAAATTATATTCATTAGATAGCTCGTTCCGAGGACTACCATCATCCGGTTGGGTCTGTGAAGTATCCTCCATTTTCATCCTCAACCCGAGCTTCAAAGGGAAAATTTTTGGAGATTTTTGTTGCTAGAGGGTGAGAAGGTGGGAAAAGGGGAGTTCGAGTGAACCCCTTTTCCACAACGAAAAAATGTGGGTACCAAAATTTAAAGGGTTCACTTGAACCCTGGTTCGAGTGAACCCCTTTTGGGTTCGCTCGAACCAAGAGTTCGTTCGAACCCCTAAAAACCATTTTTTTTTGCAGCTTTTCCTTCCTCACTCAAATTGTAAACCAATTTTATGGGTTTACCCTGAGACATCGAAGAAGAAATCCGTAGTAATATTTTCAATAGAGGACATCAGACACAACATAAGGAACTGAAAGCTTTTGTATACGAGTGCAATCATTTTTTGTCTCATCATCGGGAAAGTTTCCAATCTTAAGGTAGTTGTAAATATTAGAAAACCATTCTCCTTAGTCTACGTGAGAACACACAAAAGCATCAGATTCAGGCTTATAAAAAATAATAGGAGATCAAAGGACCTAAATCACGAAGTGGTATTCTTTCGTATCCTCGTCCAAAGGTACTAAAGAAGAAGCGCTTGCCATGAAATCTACATGTCTATTATCCCTTCTAGGGACACTATCTATTGTGAAAGAGGAGAATCATTTAAGCAAGGACAAAGAAAGGTCTCGATATTGAGACAACTTTATTTGCTTAGCCTAATAGGTTCCCATAATTTGATTCACAATAAGCTCAAAATCACCTAGTATACGAAGATGCCTTATCTTTAATGCAATCATGACACACAAGCCAACAATGAGAGGTTCATACTCAATGATGTTATTGGTATGTAGGGAAAGTCCAATCAAAAGTAGAGAGGGACTAGCTTACCTTCGGGTGATATTAGAACCACACTTGATCCAGAGCCAGTTTGACATCTCGATCCATCAAAGTACATTTTCCATTCGAGGTCATAATTGATTACAAGAATTTTCTCATTAGGAGAAAAATTAACCTAGGAAGGAGCAAGACGAGGGAGCATTTGCCAACTGATCACCAATCGCTTGACCCTTTATCGACTTCTGAGTAACAAAATTTGTGTCAAATTTATAAAGCAACATCACCCATTTCACTAACCTCTCAATGAGGTTGGTACTAGAGAATAAATGCTTTATAAGGTCACTTACATATGTTTCAACATGAAGAAGGTAGTGCCTTAGATTCTATGTAGCAAAGATGAGAGCAAGACATTGCTTCTCCATAGAGGAGTAACGAGTTTCATAATCAATCAGGACATGACTAATTTTACAGTAGTCTGCCCTTTCTTTCTCGATATCATCATACTGAGCAAGCAAAGCTGGCAAAGCATATGGTGATGCTACAAGATAAAGAAAAAAGGGTCTATCTTGCATAGATGACATCAAAACAGGAAGATTGGCCAAATAGGATTTGATTGACTCAAAATATTTATGACACTCTTCATCCCATATGAAGCAAACATCTTTCTTTAAGAAATGAGTGAAAGGAAGGGTACGATCAACTAGTTGATATATGAATCTTTGAATTGCCTAAATCCTCCCTTGTAAACTTTGTAACTCAATGATATTCCTGGGAAGAGGCATGTTAACAATGGCATCAATCTTATTTGTGTCGACTTTAATTCCAGGATGAAAGACTATGAATCCCAAAAGTTTTTCCATGTCTACACTGAAGACACACTTAAGAGGATTAATTCTCATCTTATAAATTCAATGCCTCTTAAAAATAAGATGAAGGTTATTTACATGATCTTGATGGGTTATAGATTTCACCAAGATATCGTCAACATAATCTTCTAAAATCTTATGAATGAAGTCATGAAATATTAGGGTCATCATCCACTGGTAGGTAGCTCCTGCATTATTTAACCCAAAGGGAATAACCACATAACAAAAAGTACCCCAAGGGGTAGTGAAGGTTGTCTTGTACTGATCTAGATTAATACAGATCTGATTGTAACCCAAGAGGCCATCCATAAAATATAACAAGGCATGGCCTATAGTCGAATCCATAATCATATCTATATTAGGCAATGCAAAATAATCTTCAAGAGAAGCCTTATTTAGGTCATGAAAGTCAATGCATATACTGATACAACCATATGGTTTTCTAATGGTGACAATAATTGAGATCCAAGGGAAATAGTCAATTGGAATGATAAAGCTTGCTTTTAGCAGCTTCTCTATCTCAGTCTTAACCAATAATGCAACCTTGGGATTGATCTTTTAGATTTTCTACTTAATTGGCTTGGTGTCGACATAAGATGATATTGTGAACCACTATGTAATCATCTATATTGAGCATGTCCTCATATTTACAAGTAAAGATATTAGGGTGAGAATGTAGGAGATTGGAATGTTCCTTTGCTTCTTCCGAAGAAAGGCACTTCCCAATCTTAATCACCTTTTTAGAAGACTTAGGATCCATATATATTTTAGTAGTATCTCCCTTGTGGAGGGAACTATGATCTCCAAGATGCAATATCAGGATGCCATCCTAAACATTAGCTAGAGGGCCCTCTTCATCAACACTCAAGAAAAATTCTCCAAAATATGCCCATCCAATCAGGCGATCTATGGGAATCATCTTTTATGATGGAAAGGAGGCAAAGGGGAGTAGGTACCTGAGAATTCCTCAAGTGCTTCATCCAAAGAGAAGAAATCTAAAGATACTTTTTTTCCTTGCACCCCATCCTCTATTAGTTCAAGATGGACCAAGCTAAGTGGTTCAACCGAAATCATGTTAATAGTCCAACAAGGTTTTTGCTTAGATTGTTCAATAGAGCATCCAAAACCCAGATAACGCTTATGAGGTTTGAACTGGATAGGGGCTTGGATTCCTTTCTCAATACATCCAAGGCCTTTTTGCCCATAACCATACTGAGAAGCGAATCTATAATCAAAACCATAGTGAGTTTGCAAAAATTCAAAAGGTGGTGGTTCTACATAGAGAGATTCGTTCCACCAGTGAGCATCAAATGAATCTGCGAGAGCACAACTGTCTCCTTTACTCGATTCATAAAAAATAACCTCCTTTGTAGGAGAAAAAGTATCCTCCTCAGTAGGGGAAGGATTGGTCTCTTGAACAAGATTATAGTTTTCCTCCTCCATGGGAGTATCATCTACTTTTTCATCAGAGGCATTCAAGGTTATCAAAATCTTCAGATGAGTGGGACTTACTTTTTTACTCTCCAATAAATAATTAAGAGAATTCCAAAGATCCCCCATCATCACCGAGGAAAGAATTCGATTAAGAAGAAGTAGACGGGGAAGAATCAAGACTTTTTCTTTAGGTGGTTCATCTTTAAGGATATTCACTTTGGGGACAACCTCCATGAAGGGTATCACCGAGGAACACTTCATAGCATCAACAGTTAAGGATGAAATACAATTCTTAAGAGTGGAGACAACCGAATCCTGACTAGTAGCTGCTAACTCACAAAGGTGAAAAACTTCCAGGTCAACTTTAACTGTGACCACTCAATTATTTGCAACAAAATTTAGAGAGTGATGTAAAGTAGAAGTTACAACACCCATAGCATGAATACAGGGTCTCCCTAAAAGAAGATTGTAAGGTAAAGGGCTAGGAATCACATAAACCAAAGTAGGTAGGGTAATAGGGCCTAGCTACAAAGGCAATATTATCATGCCTAGAGCTTGGCAGCTAACATTATCAAACCCATGAATGTACAAAGAAGAATCAGATAGAGAAGATGAATAAAATTTAATCTTAGGTAGTAGGTCAATACCATAAATGTTGAGAGTCTAACCAGTGTTAATGAGGGTATGCCTAATACCAATAGTATTAACATTAACTATAATCAAAGGGTTTGCTTGCTTCTACACGTCTAGAGGTGGGAGTTCTTGCAGATATAACATAAAATTTGGTGAATCCCCATGAATATGAGCCATCAGTGCATTAACATCCATTGGCCTAGCGGAGGCAGGAAAGAGAATCTTCAGGAAGGCTTCTTGAAGCATCTCCTGATAAATCGGAGTGGTCTGAAGCAAATCCCAAAGTGAGATCTTAGCGAGAGTAGCACGCAGTTGCTCGACAAGATCATAATCACCTATTGCTTTAGTCACAGGTTTAGGTGCTGAAGGAAGACTTGGTTGAGAAGGTGGTAAAGAGTAGGAACATGAGTAGGTTGAGATATAGGAATGAAGGGTTGTTGATCCAATTTTTTTTGTTTCTTCTTGTATTATATGTGTGCCCAAAAACATTGTAAGAAGCGAAGTTTGTAGATTTTATGAACCTTGAATACAAATCTGGTGAATCATCTCAATATGAAATTCCACAAAAAAAATAATCCTTCCTTGAAGAAGGGCTAGCTGGGGTCAAGTAAATGATAGGTTTCTGAGGGCTTGGAGGAGCCACAAAGACCACCACAACATTTACTGACTCTTCAGCTTGCAAAGAAGAGGTTTTCTCAGAATATTTATGAATAGGGTCCAAGATGCTTCTAAGAAATCATCTAGAGTGTCATCATAGAAATGGAAACATTATAAAAATAAATCCAAAATCTTCATGTCAGGTTCACTAAAATGTGAGATAAGAGGGATTCATTGCAAATGAGTCTCTTCATTCTCAAGAGAATCTTAGGGAACAAATTTACCTTATCCACCTCAACATAAATTGAATGAAGAAATTGCAAAGATAGTGTATACAAGTTGGCTATCAGAGAAGACTTCTTCGGATCCTGAGAGAGTGAAAATTCTAGATTTCTGCTTGGACGATAGAGAAGCTCTCAACCAAAAGATGGCAACACGGATTCAAGATGCCAACATGACGCATTGTTGTCCAAATGATGCACTAGCATCTTAAGCAACAAAGAGCTTAGGAAATCAGGTAGGCGAAATATAGTTTCACTTCCTAACTCATATTCGAGGTCTACTAAATAAAATAATGAAACAAAGAACAAAAAATATAAGAAAATACAAGAACTTGGAGAAAAGTTACCCTCAATTGGACATCTGAGTCTTCACTCCAATCTCCTCTTTACAACCTGCACACAAAACAAATGAGGGGAAAATGTTGGGGCTGTATAGGGGCCTACTGTAGTCAGACCCCCTCTTTGGTGTTCCCACCTCCATGGACATCTAGATAGAAAGAGAGTGTAATGAAAATGGACAAAGGGGGTGGTGAAAGAAAAACCCGCTTCAAGAGTAGAACCCGTACCACCAAGTAGAAAATGAGCAAGAGATGCAAATAGAAAAGAGTGAGAGAGAGCGTTACCAATGGGAATCAACCCCCTTTGGAACACACATATGCACTATTGAATGCTTGCTGGAGAGCTTTGGCTGTTGGAGGAACCTCAGTCCAGTAGATCTTTGCTTGTAGAAGTATTACTTGTCAAGAATGAGAGAGATTGTAGAGTCAAGTTGAAGAGAGAAGCTGGATTGAATGAATGAACCCCTAAAATGAGAGAAAATGAGGGGTTTTGTTGCATGCAAGGGCGAAAAATATCCATTACACCTAAAAACTTGACTGCTAGGACACATTTCAAGAGTCAAGATTCAAGATTCTTCATTTGAAACTCAAAAAACTGCCAGGATGCTAGTGCACCACGCAGATGTTCGTGCACCACTCAGGCATCCAAAGCATCAGTTTTTGGGAAATGTGTCATCAAGCTATTGTTTCTTTGCCACTGGTCCACATGGAGCTAGATTTGGGAAATTCCAATCAATGGGATTTTTGTCATTAATGTATTTAGGCGTAATACATGCTAGGAAAAGTGCTAAAATGTTGAATTGCCCCTAGGTACAATTCCGTGACATTACACCACCATACTTCTTGAACTTTGGAATCTCCATCCCTTGGGGGATACAAGTGTTTATAATTTCTATGGATAAAGGAATATGTGGAAAGAAAGGCTGGAAATCAACTTAGAGGTGGCTTGGGGCAGGTTCGCTTGCTGATGATGTATTTGGCCTATATTCTATAGCAGAGCATTCAAAATGAGGTCATATGATGAAATAGGACCAATGGAACTACCACCAGAGCCACTGCTAGAGCTTCCAGAGCCACCAGAGCCACCAGAGCCACTACCACCATTCCACTAAGGTTTCCATTGCCAAACCCAGCGTGGACCCTAAAGTTACCACTACTAGAATTAAAAGGGATAACACTGAAATTGAGAGGGATTCTATTTAATTTGACAGTTAGAGGTGCCTCAAGAATGGGGTTGTGTTGATGGAAGGGCCCAATTCAACCATGTACATCGATGCTATAGGCATAAAAATTCCTATCCATCTTCTAGAGGTTTCCAAACCAAAACCTCAGGTAACACCCGATCCAGGGTTGTATGAAGGGACATATGTTTCCAATATATCAGTGATGCCTCAAAGAAGCTCCAGGCCCACCCAATATTTTTCCAACATGCATCTCATTACATTGAAAACCTTAGCATCCCTAGCTATATTCTATTCTTTCCCCAAATGATTTGCGAGATTCAATAACCTCTTATGTAGAGCAATGAGATGCTCCACACGAATAGTGAGAGCATCATCATCATTCAGAGGTGGGGCTTCAGGAGAAATAGGAGGGGTAGGAGTACAAGTGGTTTCCCCAAAGAAACTTTCCTCTGCTCTAGAGACCATCTCATGAGAAGTAAAACCAATAGTGACATTCGAGGAATCCATTTCTAGATGCCACACACTCCTTCTAACAACATACCTAGAAGTTGTAGATTAGGTCGTAAAGGTCATAAAGCTTCACAAAACACAAGTATGCGGCCTTCATGAGGTGTGAGAGGAAGGGTCTTGACATGGAGAAACAAATGCTACGATTTTCATTTTAGGTTCACCAAAATGTAGAGGGGGACCAACTACTCAAGGACTCTAGGTCATGGATGATCCCACAATGCTGGTTTACAATTTTTGGGAGATTCTAATTTTTGCTGAAATCACATATTTCTAGAATATATAATGATTTAAGCCTTAAAAAATCCCATTTGAAGGATTCCAATTGAAGAGGGTTTGACCAAACCACCTTAGATCAAACCCCTTGGATAGAACCTCACTAGCTTTAAACCATACCTATAATGGAATCTCCTTTACACCTATCAAAATGCTAATAAAAAACCACTTTTGATTTACTTTTTGGGGGATCAAATGGATTCATTTAAAATTTATTTTTTGTAAGTATGTAGTCCTTATTATATAAGCTTCCCAAAAAGTATAATTTTAAACAAATTTAATTTAATTATTATATTTATTTTTTATTTCTTGTGAATGTAGGTTTTTTATCGAAAATCAAGCTCTCTGTTCTGCACATGTAGAAAAATAGCAGATTATCAATTTTTTTTTGAAAAATATCAGTGCACTAGATATTGAAATCCTTGATCCAATAAAAATAATAGTTGAATTTCGATACATACAAAAAAAGTTATGTTGTATACACTCCGCCATGTCTGAATTGTAATTAGTTTGACTTCAAAACTTGATTAAGGAAAAAATATTCAATAAAACACTATGAAACAAAATGAAAGTGCTAGATATCATAGTTACAAATATAAATTCGAAAAAATTAGAATTTTATCCTTCATGGAAAAAAAATTATGTTGTATATGATGAGCATCACTCCTTAAAAATGGTATTTACTAAAAAAATATAATTTTCGAAGGAGATGGAAAAAGAAGTACAATTTTATTCCAATTTTTTTGAAAAAAATATATTTAGAATCTATAGACAAAATGTCACAAATCACTAGTTTGCATCATCTTAAAATTCCTCATGGTTTAGTCGCTATAGGTGTCCGAAAGTGAAGATTTAGTTAGAAAATATTAGTTCAATGTCCAGTTTGGCCAAAAATTGTAAACCAGTATTGTGGGATCACCCTCATGAGAGAGTCTACAAAAAAAGGATGCCCTGATCTACCTCAAGCTAGATGAAAGGTTCATAAAGGTTTAATGTTAAAGGGCTGAAAAGGAGGAGCAATCTGGTTGCTACTATCCTTTTGTAAACCTGAATGTTTTAAGGGATCAAGAGAGATGATTTTCTGGGTATGGACTGTGACTCAAATAACTTACTACCAAGGGACTACAACACATAAAATAGACTCCAACACAATGTGCTGGGGTCTTAGGGACGCGCTGGCACCCATACTGACAAAAAGTGTAAAGTATAGTACAAAAAGCCAAAAAAACCTACTAACTACCTGATTAATTTTTTTTTATGCTACGACAGAGATAAAAAATACATAATCATTGAAATAAAAAGAAGAATACTTTAACAATACTATGCTAGAATTTGACAAGAGAAAGGTGGTAGAAAAAAAACCTTCAAACCCATGAGTTGAGGTCTTCAAAATATTTACTTGACGAACAATATGCACACATAAGAATGGGAAAATGTTGGAGCTTTGTTTAGAGGAATACCTCATTCAGTCCCCTACTTTTGTGTTTCCACCTCCATGGACAACCAAATAGCAAGAATTATATAAAGATGATAAAGAAGCTATATAAATGGAAATACCAAGAAATACTAAAACAACAATATGCTATTACACAAGTAGATGATGCAAAACCAGAGTGATAGTGAATGGATATCACCTTCCGAACCATGTGCACTCAAGGAAAATAGAGGAAGATGTGAGATCGCAAGCTCTCCAAGGCCAACACTATCACAACAACAAAGAGGAGCCAAAAAATTAGCAACTTTTAGCTTCAATGGAGAGATGGTGTAGCTCAAAAGTGTGGAAGTTGATCAAGTTGAGAAGCCAAAGTGTGTAGAAGATTGAAGAAGCTAGATAGAATGAAGAATACAGTAATTTGGAGGGAAGAATGGAGGTAAAGAGTAAATTTTAAGTTGATCGAAGGGGTAGGAAGTGTTACACTTCACGTCAAATGGAGGAGTGTAATACCTCTATAGGCTCTAGAGGCAAGAATCTTTCCAGGATGGAAACACGCTGTGTAGACGTTTGCATACCGTGCTAGCATCCTCGAAAGAAATTCCCCCACCGACATACAAAATAGTTTCCAAGTGGATGGAAGGTGGAAGCGAATGTGGAAAATACATCACTGGGATCACATTTTATAAGGTAAGGGATACATAAATAGGGAATTTGCAAGGGGTGCAAATTCATGCCATTACAAGGAAATATTGTAGATAAAATAAAATCTAATAAATATTTATATGAAGATGGGTTGATAGAAAATTAAAGATGTGATGATGAACGCTATGAATAAGGAATAAATTGCTATCCCAAAGAAGAGAAGGAATTAAATGAATGTGATGAAATGGAAGAGTTTAGTAAAAGGGAAAACCTCTTGGAAGAAGGAATTGCTTGGAGAAATGATGAAAAGAAGCATTGCAACTCTTTAACAAGAGGTTCAAGGAAGTAAGAGCATGTGGGAACAACTCACATGAGTATATATCAAGTAACAAAAGAAGAGAATGAGGAGAGAGAAAAAATATTAGAGGAAGAATGAGTTGTGCTATGTGAAACAAATGATGGACTGATTTCAAAATTAGCCTTTGAATTTGAGAAGAATGTAGATGTGAGAGTTTGTGAAAGAAGATTCCCATTAGATGCCATGATTAAATAAGAAAGTGTGTTGGTAACAAAAGAGGAAAAGAAAATATGCATAAGCATGAATCCCATATTTTGTTTAACATTGATATATTTTCAAGTGACATTGAAGGAAGAGACAAACAAACCCTCATGTCAGAGGATAATACAAAATTGAAAAATGTGATGGAAACTAATACAAAAACTCAATTTGTTGATTTAATGAAAATATATATAGCTAGAAAAAGAGAAAGAAGAAGAATTTAGTAGCAGTGACATGGATGTGATAATGAATAATGTTGTGGTAGAGAAAAAACAATAAATATAAATGCATTTTTTTTAAACAATATTTTATTTATAAATGATAAGAAATATGGAATAAATGTAGCACTTGAGTAAGAGAATTTGAGGGTCTCATATTTGATAAGATAATTGAAGACAATGACTATGATATCCTATTGAGAGAATATAATAGGAAGATAGTTTATTTGAAAGATAAAAACTAGATGAACATGATAAGATAATGGATGAGATGAAAATAGGAGAATATGAGTTATATGGTTATGCTAACATTGTTTTAAATGCATCTAGAGTAGAAAATGCAACAAAGTTTCATTTAGATGACACAAAAGAGGGAGAGATCCTCACGGTAGAGGATGAATAAGAAAATAATGAAAATGTAGTTGAAGCATGTCTTAGTGAAGGTCTGAAGATGTTGACAACAAGGGATGAGTGTAGAGAGGACATTGCAACAACAAAAAAATGAGAGAAAACATAGGTAAAAGCTAATAATTTTCATTTTTATGATGATGTTGAGTTATATGGATATGAGATGGTGAAAATAGAAGAATATATGAATGAAAAGTTAGTGCAGATAAAGGAGTGTGGAAAAAGAAGTGAATGAAGAGGAAGTGTATATGGATTATTTCCATGTTTTAGTACAAACTTATATAAAAATTATGTAGTGAAGGTTAGTGAAAGAGGTAAAGTTATAATTGTAGTTAGTCCTTTGAAGGAAAAAATAATATTGAAGAAAATGATGTAGAACCGAGTATAAGGGAGAAGTATAGAGAAAATGATGAAGATGAAAAAGAGAAGGAAGGAGGTGTGATTGTAATTGCTGAATCTAAAGTGTTTACAAATGTAGAAGAGTGTTAAGAGGAAGAAATAAGTGAGGAGATGAAGATGGAAATTTATGATTTCTATTATATTTATAATGTTGATGTGTATGCAAGTGTAGTGAAGAGAGTAGAAGCAATAAGTGAGAGAATAGTTTCAGAATTGTGTGATGTATTTTCTGGTTGGTATGAAGTAGGAAAGGTGAGTGTGTATCAAGAAGAATGTGAAAGAAGAGAGATGGGGAATTTATATTTTCATAAAGTGAATAATGTCAATGTGAATGCAGGAGAAGTGGATATGAAGGAGGAAGTGAATATGAGATTTTTTGATGAAAATATTATTTATTGTAATAAATTTTATGTAGGTAGAAAGTTTTATTAGAAAAAAATATGTGGAATGATGTTAAGAGAATATTATAGGTAAAAGAGGATGGGTTAAGGTGGGTTAATTCCAAAAAGATAGGAAGACGAGAGAGGAATTTGGTGGAGGTGGTCAGAATTTGGTGGGATAAATCCCACAAGAGAAGAGGAGGACAAAAGTCTTTAGTGGAGGTTGATGGTTTGTGTCAGGTTGAAACCCACAAGAATAAGGAAAAGAAAATGGAGAATATTTTGGAGGAGGAGGTTGGGATATGGTGGAAAAATGTCCAAAAATGAAGAAAAGAGAGAAAAAATTTTGTAAAGGAAAAGAGGGTTTGCTCTTGTCAAATGTTGGAAAATGAGAAAAAATAATTTTTTTAAAGGTACCCATCACATCATTAGAGTATGCTATATTTTGTTTACAAATTGAAAGGGTAATTCTACTACATAAATCCATTTGTGAAATTTATGCTAAAAATGTCTTACTCGGTGTGTTTAATGCAAGAGAATTCAGGCCTACAAGCAATATTGCATCACTAAAAAAAATTTAGGTTTCCTTTTGCTTTCAATTAAGTTTTAGTGTGTTTCTATTAGTTTTTGGGGTTATTGCTTTTAGATAATTTTAAGATTCAATTTGGGAAAAGAAGGGCATCACTTTATAGAGGAGCTTAATGGGCATCACTTTGTTGCTCAAATTTAGTGAAGAAAAGATGAAAATTGGCTAAGTTATGAGAATGAGGGTTTTTGGTCTACTACCAACCTTTTGTGGAGTTTTAGTTTGCTACCATCCTTTTGCAGAGTATTAGTTGTCTACCAACCTTTTAAACTTTATGGTCATGATTTGACTTGTAGACTTTTGCTATGTAACTAGATTTATAGGTAAAGTAAAGTGAATCAAATTTTATTCAATGAAATGGTATCTAGATGAACTTTTGTTATTTGCAAGAATCATCCAACCAATTGGATTTGTAGGTAAACACAAATCAATTGGACAAGTGCACTATTTGAAAGGTTCGGTTCAATAAGGAAAGGAATTTTTGCATAAAGGACAGTGTTGATATAAATGTGATGCCAACTAGGTACAAATATAGTCCTTTGCAAGTAAAGCTATCTATTTAACAAATCATACAATATTGTTTGGATGGATTCCAAACCTATGCAAGTTGATACAATCATGATGCCAAGAAAGTACCAAGTGCAATGATTCTCTATTTAACTAGACCTATACAGATTGCATGATTTTTTTAGTGAACTAAACATGCAGGGTTCTCTAATCAAACCAAATATTTGTGGAAACTCAATAGTGAACCAAAAATTATGGGAACTTGATAGCAAACCAGATATGTGAGGTTTTCTAACTGAACATATAGAACTTCCACTTGCTAATAGTTTTTGGAATTTCCACTTTCTATTGGATTTTATTTATTTTTATAGTGAATTAGGTCCTATAACTACTATATCATGAAATCATCGAGCTTCCTATGACCTAAAATATATAAAAGGGAATCATGGTGATCTTTAGGGGAGCCTTTTGGGAAGGAGAAGAGCCTTTGGAGAGGAATAAGGTAAAAACTATAACTAATGTAATGAAGTTGGATGAAGAGAAACAAAGCATGTTGTTTAATTCATGTGTGGAAGTGTGATTAGGCTGCAAGGTTGAGTGATTTTATTGGACCCATGACCTTGACTCCATCACATTTGAATATATTGCTAATTTTATTAAAAAGGATATTGCCACATGGTGATAAATTTTCAAGTCTTTCCTATAACTTATCCATACATCTCCTTATTTGTAAGAATATAAATACTTTGAATGTGTTCATGAGATTTGAATAATGATCACAATCCTTACATTACATATGATAGTGATGCATCTATTGATGGTGATACTAGCTTTTTTGACAACATATGATGCTTCTTTATTTAATGATGATGATATCCATCATATGGCTAGTGATAATTCTTCTTTTGTATGCCCTATGATCTATGCATTGCCATGTGAGAATGCAAATCATCCTCAATCCTCAATATAAGAGTGTACAATCTTGCATGCAACACCTTTCACCATGCATAATGCACACAAATTTAAGAATCATCCCATTCCAAAAAATTCAACTCTCAATATATTTTTGTATGTGTGTACAACTATGAACTATTTCATATTCCTACATGCATCTCATTACTTCATGTTCTATTGATGTATTTCTCAAAACTATGTATTTTAATTTGAAAGATATCATAAAAATATTATATATCCATCTATGCATCATGTGCCACCCACACAATACCAAGGGTCATGGTGCATGACTTCATAAGATACTCTATTCGACTCACTCCACATAAATGTTCCTACACATTTTAGCACACATAACATGTCTAGAACTTGACATAGAACATTACATAACAATCTAGTGTAGATTTTGGACCCATTTCATGATATACTAACTATATGTGTAATAAAATACCATAATTCTAACCTAAATACTACATAGGAGGCTACTTGGTAAAAGAAAAGCAATGGATATGGTTGGCGCTATGATATCTTGTAGACCTGGGTGGCCCATGTGATGAGTGTAGCCTCCTCTCTGCACCAAATATGCACCACACAACCTTCAATAATTGATGACTTGGGAATAAGGCGATTTCTATGCTGTAGAGGAAAATCTAAATGCATAAATACCTTGCTTAGGGCAGTAAGTAGATCAAATTATAAAGATGAGAACACTTTGGAAACAAGTCATTAGGTTCTTGAAAGAAGCAAAGCTTTCTCCAAAACCTAGATTCGAACATGTTCTTCCATTGGCATCAAACTCCAATCATTGTGCTAGCTTGAATAAATTTGAAATTTTCCTTGCAAATCTAAAAAATGGATGTATTTTTGGTAGATCTCTTATCTATTAATTGCTTTCTCTCTTTACTCTAAAATAATAATTCATGTTTGTAGTGGAACATAGAAATAAATTAAAGTGTAGGTCAACTCATTTAAACTTAATTTTTGGGATTAATTTACTACCAAGTCTCAGGTTTGAATTCATATCTCTGAAATTTGAGACTGAAAAAATGAGAAATCAAATTTAGTGAGAGAAACACTTGGAATAGGGTGCTAGTGCCTTTGTCCAACCCTTTTACACACATTCAAATTTTATTTGGAAGTTTAGGGTCTTCTTAATTAGGACTTATCCAAAATATGAGTACTTGTCAAGGTCAATTTGGCGACATATGATTGAAAAATCACTTTTCTATGGTACCATTGGCACATTCTCCTAGGTTGATAGGAAATTTCAAGGTTAGGCTGTGTCTAAAATGCATTAATGGAGAGGTTACTAGAAAGCAAGTTCTAAATAGAGCATGAAATTGTACTTTCACCTTAAAGGGAGTATAATTTACGATGCTACATAAACAATATAAAACATATGATGAAAATAAGAAAATAAAAGAAATCCTACTTGGAAATAATAGTGAGAGTTGACCTTGAGTGTGAAACCATGAGTTTTATAGAATCCTCATGATTTTAACCTCAAAATTAACTAAGGATCTTCACAAAATAACTTGAATTTGACCAAGGATGTAAATGATCAATTTTCTTCAATCACCTTAAGCTCTAAGCTAAATATTTCAAATGCAAAATGTAGGAATGAGAGAAAAATTACTATAAAGTTCATAGCTACCTATGCACACCTAGTATTGATGTCTTAGTTCATGTGGATCATAGGTCATGGAAAGAACCTCAAACTAAGAACCAAGTTTGGGAATTTCAAGGTACCCTAAGCTTACGGAAAAATAAAATAAATAAAATTAATAGAGAAAGAAGTGGGAAATGCATGAGACTTGGAACATAAGTCCCAAGTTCTATTGGTTACTTAAAATTATGAAATTTTGATACAACTATAGGAACCATGTTTTTTTAGGAACTAGGAACTTGTTCCAAGGTCCACGCGGGACCCAAAAGATAAAAAAAGATAAAACCTTAAACAAAAGGCACACAAATATATGAAAATAATGACCACAAATAGATCAAAAACCTAACAAATAAATATAAAGATTTCAAAAATTAAAAAATAAAAGAAATGAAGAAAATAAAAGGGGTCCCTAATTTTTAAGAAAAATATGGGGTGTGTATACAAGGCATAACATTTATGACACACATATTCTTATTAGACCTCTCATTAAGCTAAGAACAACATCCTTTCATATGAATCTAAAGATAAGATCAATAGTATATCCCATAAATGAATCTAATTAACATTTTACACACTTGTACAAGTTGTAAATATGCATGAGATTATTCTTCAACAATCTATTAAATTTTCCTCAAAAAAAATATGTCCTATTGTATCACCGAATCATGAAAGAATGTAAAATTAATCTACCTCTAAACTATTGAGAATAAAAAATTATGATGAGTATATTTTTGGTCTTTCAAGTCCTAAGCCCGTGCTTGCTTTGATGGGTAGCATAGTCATAGCCTACAATTACAAATCATACATGCTTGTGTGCACACACAAATAAGAGATAATATCCTTGTACAACTAAATATTCTTAATAATATAATCATAAATAAGCCAAAACCCACATGAAATAAGAAAAAATAAATACAAAGACTTGCAAAACATTAGAATGCTATCACACATTCATCTAAATCTTCACATTTAAAAAATAGTTTAAATATAATATATAATAGACTAAATATCATTAAATATTATTCAAATTATCATTATAGTAATGATCAACATTTTAAATAATATTTAATGATATTTAATAATTGAACATATAAGATTCTATACTAAATATTAATTATTAATAATTATTACATAATAGTTTAGATAATAAATTATATTAATTATAATTATTAAATATATAATATATTTAATAGTCTATAATAATAATTAATATTATTTAAATTATATTTAAAAGTTATTTAATATTATTTACAAACAATATATTATTAATAATTAATATTATATATTATTTGTCATTAATAATAATAATTAATTAATGACTATTGTTTAATAATTATTAAATAATATTATGAATATATTAAATGTTATTACAAAATAAGATTAAATATTATTGTTTAAATATGCTATATAATAATTGAGGACATTAGTTACAAAATAATTACTTTGCTGGTGGTGCCTTCAAAAGTTTGAGAAGAGTCTAAGTATTTATGAGCAATAGAAATGAATGGGGAAATGGAAACGAGGTTTGCTAGCGGCCTTCACATGGGACCACACACTAGTGAGTATGCTTAGTGTGTGTTGTTTAAGCCCAACCCGTTGTTCCCTTCAAATTTGTGATACGATCCTTACAACACCATAATTGAAATCAGAGATCACACTTTATAATCCTAATTTGAAATATAGATGAGTAATCATACACCCTTACAAAACCATGAACAGATTGAGAAGCTTGAACCACAACTTTATGTCCTACACTTGCTTCACCATAACAAAGCCTGCTTTCTCTCCAAATTGATTCACTTAAAAATGTTTTTTCAATTAGAAAAGTAGGGGAATCATACAAATATTTTTTAAACAATTACAAGAAAAGGATAACATAAATCATAACAAATCGATGTTGAAGTCCACGCTGCTTAATATCTCGCTATGCTTCAATGCCTCGAAAAAGGAAATATATCTTCACATCACAACTGCGGCTAACACCACAGCTATTACGATGTTAAGTACAGTGGATGCAAAAATGGTCGAAGCTGAATTGTTCTGGGTGGGATTCGAACTCGGGGTCGCCTCTGTAGTTGGAGCGCCGGAACCGGTGGCAGAAGGGGAAGTAGGAGGGACCCCTGAAGCTGTCGGAGAAGGGGAAGTTGTAGGAGCCCCTGAACCTGCACATAACAGTCGAATATCAATAACAATCATTCTACACCCTCTGAATTTGCATCTCTATAGAAAGTAAACAAACAAATTTTTACCTTGGCATTGGCTGACAGGCGGCGTGGTGACTTTGCATTCGGCGGGCAGGGCGAGAGCTCGAGTCTGGTTAATGGGCATCCCCAGCGAGTTATTACCAGTGAGCAGTTGGCAGAGACAGGGAGCATTTTTCTTCACAACAGAAGCAAGGGAGCTGCAGCACCCCTGAGAAGGGGTTGTCTGATTTCCCGTGATATAAGTGAGACAATAATGCGATCACATCATAGCTTAGTGATGTTTTCAATAGTCGAATCACATTATATACCATGGGATTTATTTTTGGCTACTCTTAAGCTCCCATGTGTCCATACACATGCCCTGCTAAACCTTATTTATTGAAAGGTCTAGCACAATAGATTTTAAAGTTGGATCTCAATCTATCCAAGTCAAAATTATAATTAATAGAACACACAATCGATTCTAATTAATCATATAATCCTAAAACCAAGGTGCACAATGATAAATAAATGAAACATGATGAAATATACTACAATATAATAATCATACAACCTTGAGTCTAACATAACTTAGAACATGATAGCCGAATTAAAATTAACATATATATTTCCCATAACAATAGTCATGATGCTTATACGGAAACAATCTTTATCATTTATTGTTTAAACCTAAAAATACATTCATCGTTATTAAATTGTAACATATTAGCCTTCATAATAATTTCACAATAATGATATATTATTGAAACATGTGATTATTTAACAATAATGCAACAATCAATCAAGATTACTAGAATTAAATATATCTTGAGTTCTTATTAGTTAACATATTTCAACTAACAATTACTATACCACATGAGTATAGGATATCTATAGATTGTGTCATTTATTCTATCATAACATGAATTGCACATTTAATCTAATTAGAGAAATGCACACATTATACCAAAGAATCATTCTATTTGTTGGGGTGAAAATGACACTGAGAGGGGGGGTAGGGGGGGCGGCTGAATCAGTTTCTTAACATATTTTACCATTTTTTAGAAAATAAACCATAACACACATTTGTTCTCAATATTTCAATGATAAGTACATTCATGAACTGAAATCATTCATAAACTGAAATGAGAAATGTAATTGCAAAAAAATGAACAATAAAGAATTCTCACAGTAAAGCAGAGAAACCACAAATGAACAATGAGACACAAGATATGCCGAGTGGAAAACCCTCTTGGGGTAGAAAAAACACTCCTAAACTGCTACCTTTCAGGCTCTTATTTGAAAACCATTGTTAATAATGCCTTATAGGCTAATTTTTGAGCACCAACTCAAGGAGCACCAACCCCTCATTTTGAAACACCAATTTCAAGGAGCACCAACCCCTTTTTCAGATTACAAAATTACAATAATATATAGGATCTCTTTGTTTCCCAGATAAACTCACAAGAGCCTCTCAGTTAAATACCCATAATATCCTCAAGGTTCTGAGTTGAACCTTCAAAATACTAGGCATAATTAAGCATCAAGACTTCTCATCCTGCATTTTTGTTTCTCCAGATTTTCTATTACAGAGTTATCACATATGTCTCTCATGAATAGACAATACAAAAACTTTGTTCAGTCACATAATATCTCTCACATTACAATAATGTATATGTTTTCTCTTTTTAACCTTCAACATAGGTATATTGGATAAGACAAACTTTATGTCAGTTATTTTCCAGGAATACCAGAGATACAGTGAAATATGCACCAAGAAAATGATTCTTGTTACAATGTGTGATAGAAAATGCATTTTAAGAAAATGACTCAGAACCCATCAAAGGCCGTGAAGGGTGGAATCTTCACTAGAAAAATCAGTTGTTACAAGTATACAAATCAACATATGCACCAATAATATCACTTTCAGATTTGAAATGATTTGAATGAACAATAATACCCACTCTCATCTATTAGCAAAAGAACCTCCAATATAATAAATGACAGGTGGAGGAAGAAAACAGAGAGTCAACAAAAATGCTTCAAAATACCCTTTAAAATGCAAATGAATATCACTGCAAGGGGTTGTAACTGAATCCACTTCATCATGAATTCAGTGACCCAAAATAATCAGCACTTTTGTAATACCCACGAGGAGAGATGAAAATGTAACCAAAATATTATCATACCATTTTGACTCAATATCCAACAACCATTTTCACCTATGCAAATTCGAGCAAAAAAAGAATAACTTCCCTTTGAAGACATTCACCAATGAGAGGTAGGAATACCTGATAATCTCAATGAAATTGAAAAAGAGCATGATAAAATTGTTGTGAGGAAATTACCGATCCAGCTAATCGAAAACCAACATATCTCCTTCCATGCTCGAGCCCTCACCCAAAGAGGAACAACAAACCAAATCACCAACCACGACATAGCTCTTACAGAGAGCTCAAACATCTATCATTTTGGTTGCAGCAAGAAGAATCAACAGAGTAACGACTGTTACTACCTATCCATGGTGGCGACAAAGGTAAGGGTTTCAACCCTTAACAAAAGCATGATAAAAAAGAATGAGTTTTCCCTAACTTCCCTTTCATTTCCAATCGATGAAAAAACCAAAACATAATGAAGTTTGAAGTCTGACAGGATAAACATAGGTAATAAACAAAAATCATTATTATTTCAAATCCACAGTCAAGGGTATTCACTATGCCGACACAATAATCTCATTGATTATTGCATTCTAAGTGCCGATTCAACACTTTAAGTCAAAACAAGGAATCTCAAAATACCAATAAACAATGATGGTTGTCGATGCAAATTTTAATATGACTTTAATCAAAGTCATTCACTATGCAATAAGGCCTAATACCTTTGCAAGTTAACCATTTAAAGATAATTCCCAAAACAACATTACCTTCGAGCCATAAACATTACCTTTAGATGCCGATTATGATGTCAAGCCTCGTGCATTGGAGTCTCCTTTGATAACCATATATATTGTTAAAAACATATGCCTTAGACAAATATGACATCAAACCAATCTGAAACATATGAACTGGATAAAGACTTCATGTGTACCAATCAGTGTGTCATAGCCGGTGACACCAAGATAATGTGAAAGAGCCATGAAGATATGAAATGACAAAACCATCTGAAGAAAGTATAACAACCTCATATACCAATGATGCCAAGAAGATATAAGCAAATGAATCAAGTACAATGCACTAATATCAGATGCCAAGATCAACTTGAAAATGATCCAATACCTTGTAGCTATGTATGAATTATGATTCCATGAATCAAATGTTATCTCACTAATGAAAAAAATGTGTCACATATCTCATTAAATCTGTCAGCCCAAGATAAGAGTGCACAAATGTATAAACAAAAGTATACCTGAAAATGAATCTGCTAGTATGAGTATGTCACAATGACTTGTAAACATGTTGAATATACCTATGGCTGTCATGATAGCAAAGACACATATCTAAAGCTTATGTATGTCCTGACATAAAGAACACCATGTCAAATTTCTGTATCATCAAGTAAAGAACTAAAACTGAAAGATCATACCATGAACTAGGAGTATCACCATACGATCCAACAGTAAACATCAGGAGCCAATATATCATGAAAATCTTGAATCACCATAAACATGAGTACCAAAAACAAAGTCTCTGAATGAATATATGAGATACCAAAGAGCATGCCAACAGATTTTGTCATCAAGGACAACCAAAGACAACTAAGAAGTCAACAAACTCCCCCTTTGTCCTTGATGGAAAAACACAAATTACTCTCCCCCTTTTTGCCTCAATGACAAAGAAATGCAATGTAACCACAACAGAGAAGCCAACAAAGAACTGTATGAACCAACTGCAAATAAAACAATAAGAGCAACAAACTAAGAAGACAAGAGAGTTGTGAATGAATAAATGTTGTAACAAGCTCCCCCTAAGCCAAAACTGGTTGAATCAGAGAAGTAAATATTGAGAGATAACTCCCAATCGAAGTCTCGGCCTTTCAAATAGTTCTTTAGCTAAAGGCTTAGTAAAAATGTCAGCAACCTGTTCTTGTGAGGCAACAAATTGTAAACAGACCTCATTAGCCAACACTTTTTCTTGAAGAAAGTGAAACTTGATAGTAATTGCGTTTAGTGTGAGAGTGCATAACAATATTTTTGGAGATATTAATCGCACTAGTGTTATCACATAGAATAGAAATAGGTTTAGGAACTTCAATACCCATATCAGATCTAGAGTTTGTGCCATCCAAAGTAATTGAGTACAACAAGAAGTGGCAGCAATATATTCTACTTCAGCAGTAGAGAGCGAAACAGATTCTTGTTTCTTGTTGTGCCATGTCACTAATCGATCACCAAGAAAGAATGCAGCACCACTGGTGCTTTTCCTATCATCTAGACAACCAACCCAGTCAACATCAGTATATGCAATTAATGAAAATCATTGCTTCTAGGATACCAAAGACCATAATCAAGAGTGCCCTGAACATATTTAAGAATTCTTTTAACAACAGTAACATGAGATTCCTTAGGAGATGACTGAAATCTTGCAACCATGCAAATTGCCTGCATTATATCAGGTCTAGAAGCTGTTAAATATAACAAGATGCCAATCATTGACCTATATTCAGTTGGATTTACATCAGGAGAATCATCAACTTTAGTAAGTTTGTAGCCTGTAGCCATTGGAGTGCTAACTAGATGACATTCATCCTTTTGATATTTCTTAAGCATCTCTCTTGCATACTTTGTTTGAGAAAGACATATACCAATTTCAAGTTGAGAAATTTGAAGACCCAAAAAGAAAGTTAATTCTCCCAACATTGACATTTCAAACTTAGATTCCATAATCTGAGAGAATTTTTTACTTAAAGCAATATTATTGCAGCCAAAGATAGTATCATGTACATAGATTTCAACAACCAGAATATCAAAAATTTCAATCTTAACATAAAGATTGTTGTCAACACCTCCTCTAACAAAGCCATTAGAAATCAAATGATTATCCAACCTAGAGTACCATGCTCTAGGTGCTTGTCTTAAGCCATATAGAGCCTTTTTCAGCCTGTAAACATGATTAGGTTTGTTTTTGCAAATAAACCCTTCAGGCTGTTCTATATAAACTTCTTCATCTAAATAACCATTCAGAAAAGCAGTTTTGACATCCATTTGATAAACAGTGAATTTCTTGAAAACATAATAAGCCAAGAATATTCTAATAGATTCAAGTCTAGCAACAGGTGCAAAAGTTCCACCAAAATCAATACCTTCTTGCTGAGCATACCCTTTACAGACATACCTTGCCTTGTTTCGAACAACATTGCCATTTTCATCATGTTTATTTCTGAAAATCCATTTACCACCTATGACATTCTTGTCATCTGGTCTTGGGACTAACTCCCAAATCTGATTTTTCTCAATTTGATCAATTTCTTCCTACATAGCATTAAGCCAACATTCATTAGTGAGAGCTTCATCATAATTTTTTGGCTCAAACTGTGTAACCAAACAGAAAGCTTTAAGCTCAACTATGTGAGATTTTTCATTAGATTTAGCAGTTTTTCTTCTTGTTTGAACTCCTGCATATTTATCTCCAATAATCTTATCTTTAGGATGGTATCTAGCAAGAGATTTTTAAGGAGTTTTAGACACACACTTTTCAAGACTTGTTTCATCATTTTTAGGACTTGTTTCAACAAGTTTAGGACTTGTTGATTCAACACTAGGCTTTGTTGTTTCAAATCCTTCTGAATTTATTTCAAGTTCAAATTCTTCTTCCTCATCATCTTGCATAGGTTCAACATCTAAATGTAGTCTTTCATCAAATTTTACATTAACTACTTCAACAATCTTATTAAGCCTTTTCTTAAGACATTTATAGGCTTTACTATGAGCTGAGTATCCCAAAAAGATACCCTTATCATACTTTGATTGAAATTTGCCAAGATGATCACCATCTTTCCTAATAAAACACTTGCTTCCAAAAATTCTAAAATGCTTCACAGAAGTTGTTTTTCCATGCCATAGTTCATAGGAGGTGTATTTAGATTCCACCCTAAGTTGCACTCTATTCAAAATGTATACAACTGTATGAGCAACTCTTTCCAATACATATCATGCAACTTAGCCTCATCTAGCATTGTTCTTGATGGAACTTTTAAAATTTGTCACAAATTTTGCCTGTTTCTATGGCTTGTCTATTCTTCTTTAATGCTGGGGGATCAAATGTTAGGGTTTAGGGTTTTATTACCCCTATTTAAAACTTATTTTCATCAAACAAACCCTTGTGTTATAATTCTATGTTGACTTATCATTGTGGGTTATCGGTCGCTTAATTATTTGGTGGAGCCTTTTGATGTCATGCTGTTATCGGCCCCTTCTACCTCACCTATCTATTTCTCCACGTACGGGTTTAATATAAATTTTGCTTAAATATGGGTGGGCAATTTTCCAATGTTTAGAATTTAGTCTAAAAATTAGTGCCTTAAGGGTCGCCCCCCGCATTTTCCTAGTCGGTCCCATTATTATGAATAATTGTGTTTCATGTACAGATTTGTGGGCTGTTGGATCGGTGGGTTCAAATATCGATCGTTCCTCGCAGACCTCACAGGGTTTCTTGATGACATCACAAAGGTTGTGCGAGTGTGCAAAATGATGCCACCTATCGTGTACGGTGAAGTGGGTCTGGTCCAGATCCGCTAGTGCTGCTAAAAAGCTATCAAATCGATGACATCTGTTTAAGAACGGGGGTTGATGGGGATTAATTATGACAGTCCCTCGCCAACCTTGCATGGTCGAATTAATGTTTTTGAAAATGCTGCGAGGCATGCAAGATGGTGATGTGTGGTCTCACTCGATGGCACAAGGTGGCTAGTTGGGGCCCGCTACTAGCGTGTGTGTTTCTAACTATGAGGTGTGTGATTGGCCGCTGGGATTTCCAAATGGTGACGTGGGGTTTTCAATGATGTTTGACTCAATCTTCTTCGTTCGACGTGCCAAATCCTTATCGCATCAATGGTCTCCATTTAAAGTTTTGATCCAGCCATGTGATGACTGTTTGCGCTCTGCAAACTATTTTCATTAATGAGGCAAGTATTTCGATGGATCTCATCCAGATTTCCATGCGTGCGAGCAATTTTATCCTGGAAATCATGGTGGGTTGTACCCAATTTTCCATAAACTTGGAGATTTTCAGTGGTGAAATCAACGTCAGCCACTAATCGCTCGCTTGCTCGTACTGCAATTTGAGCACTAATGTTTTCTGCACCAGCTTGCTCAATAAATGCTTGCTAATTTTTCATTAGCATCATTGTATTTTTGAGTTTGAGTTCACTTGTTTAGTGATTTTTGTTTTTATAGAGTTTTGAGCTCGCGAGCAAGATGGGTAAGTCAATTGTTTCTGGTTTGCCTTTGCGTAGAAGGGTAAGGATGTGTGCTAAGAATTCGCAGTAGGAGGTAACACCAAATGATTCAGAGCACTATTCTTGGTGCTCCTCGAGCTGTTGATGAGTGTGTTGGGTCCCTCCCTACTCTCATCAGGATTAGTCCTCGACTCAAAGGATAGGTTCCACGGGATGAGGTAGTAGCCTATGCAAAGGCAAGAGAATTTGATGAGTGCGGCGAGGAAGTTGAGGTCGAAGTAAAATCTGGGCAATATGAGTCACCCATTGAGCTCTCTAGTGGCTCTTGTGGTGAAAGTTTTGACACTGTTTCAGACTATCGTAGCTACCTCGTGGCCCTGACTGAATTGGTCGGTGCAAATGAAGAGGTCCTCGCGGAATCTCCTATTGCTGCACTGGCACCATGCATTGCTTCTGGTTCTGGTGTTGATGCTGACAAGGGTAGGGTGATGCTCTAACTTCATACTGAAGCAAGGATGCAGAGCGGTTGCTTGTATCGAGGCCGTGTGATTGTTCCTAGTGCGTGATGGTGATGTAGTTGTCTGGGTCTTGTATTTTTCTTTGGTGTTGTTGCTATTTTTTGGGTCGGATGTGGACATGTGTGAAAGTGATGTGGTGGTGTTTTGTTTCAATCGACTGGTTACAAAGGTTGTAACCATTTTGATTCCCCTTGTTCGTTGTATGATTGTATTTGATGGTGGGGAATTATGAATACTGTTGAAATTTCATTTGGTTGAAATGAAATTAGGTTGAAATGTATCAACAATGGATCCTGATGCTTGTTTCTCTCCTGGTCTATAAAGGAGATTTCAAGGCTCATTGTTGGGGTCGGATATTTTTGAATCCTAAGGTTTAGGTGGTGTACAGTGAATGCATACAATGCAGAATCTGGGAAGGATTAGCTAGTAAATCATTTTGGGCAAGGTATGTACATGGGATAAGCGTACTATGCTTTATGTAATTACTGATATCGAAAGAAATCTAAAAAATTTAAGACAATTGCTCTCCTGTGTGTGTTATGACAGGTTGTGAATGAAATTATCAAGGGTTTTTTCATTTATATTCAATGGTATATTTGAATGTATGATTCACTTTCTTGATTTAACATAATGAGTTAATCAAATTCTTGAAACAAATTTATAGGTCTGTGGTAATATGCTAAGGATTTGATAAGGAGTGTTGTTTTGAATGTTGAAAGTTCTTATAATGTAAGGCATTGTGAGGATAGTTCAATGATATCAGGGTTAGATCTCATGTGACTCCTGCCCAATTGAATGAGTCACTGGTTAATTCATTCAAGGTTCTTTAAGAATTCAAAGCAGTCACCCCGAGCATGTGGGTTCAAGGTTAGAACATCTTAATTTCAAATCTTATCTCTCTTGAGATGCAAATCTCACATTGTATCCATTTTCCTAGCTTTAGATAGTTGTTTTTACTCAGTGGTTTGCCAAACCCCTAGTAAATGGTATCTATTAGCACTGGTAGGAATATATCTATGTACTGAAGTGTTCTTGAGGCATGAAACATCATATGAACACAAATAGGAACACCCTCATTGGTTTCACAGAACCTAAAGTGTAGGAGATCTCAGTCTTTGACTGAATCTTGTTAGTTGGCCACTAGCTTTGTGAATTCTTGAACATAGAGGTTGGCAACTTCTTAGAGAATTACAAAGCCTAGTTGGAAATTAAAAACACCAACAAAATGGCGACTTTGTTGGGGATGACCTCAAAATTTTTAGTTGTAGATGGTGCTATTATATCTAGTCATTATAATCTTGACATATTACTTGTAACCAGAGGTTGAATATTATTGAATTATTTTCCCATCCAAGTCACCAACAGAATTGTGACTCTACTGGGGAGAACTTCTGATAAATTTAAATAAAAAAGGAATCTCAAGCGTAGATGGTAGTATCCTAGAGTTAAGTATTTGGAGAATCTAAACTTTAAGTTTAGATGTTTGAAGGTTTAAGACCTAAAAGGGTTGGTAGAAGCTCAGTGTCAAATCATTTGAGCATGACTCTGTTGTGGAAGAAGACCCAAAACGTGATCTACTCTTGAAATAATTTCATATTCATTTGAAATTTGGTCCTCTATTAAAGAGGTGGTAATTCTATCTAAAGAACCAGTTGATATGCAAGGAAGAGTTCCAGATCTGCAGAATTCGCAGTTAGGGAGAAAATGTTAACAAGAGCTGCTTAACTTCCAAGTATTCTCATAAAGCTAAAATGAGCATTATTTTGTTTACGAGAAGCATTCACAACTTGGGATGATGAATGGTTCCTAATTAGATGGATTAGCATTAAGAAGGGGACAATTGTAGTTCTTTCCATACTTCTGATATGTAACCTGTAATATCTATAATAGTTGAGGAGTATGTTCATTTTGATTTATGCCTCTAAGAAGGTCTTAAGGCATAAATATTCAATCTATGTAGAATGGGTAAATGCAATTGAAATCCATGTATTAGTTTTGTTTTGATTGAATATGGGTATAAGAAGGTTTCCCAGTGAAATGGAAAGTAAAAGTATGCAGGGAAAACAAGTTTCACCAAGCCCTCCAAGGGATTTTGTGATTGAAAGGTATATGCCATTATTTTTTAGTGGTGTTAGAGGTTTTCCTAATTTGATTCCTAAGAATGTTAGGAAGTATTTGCCTAGATTCAGAGGGAAAAGTTCAGAATTAGCCTCTAAGCATCTGCAAAATTTCATGGATGTGATGGGGGATTATGAAGTCAATCATGAGGATGTTTTCATGAAGCTTTTTTTTTAATCCTTGAAGGATGATGCCAGGGATTGGTTCTCATATTTGCTTGCATGTTCTATTGCTTCATGTAATCAGTTTGTGACAAAATTTATTGAGAAATTTGGTGAAAGGGTAAACCCAATTATGGTAAGGAAAAGGTTTATGGGAATCCACATAGGAAAAGATGAGTTAGTTCCATCTTTTAATCTCAAGTTTCCAAAGATTGTAAGAGAGATAAGACCAAATGAGGCTTAATGTTTGGTTGTATATCTTGGTGCATTCAGAAAGAAGATGAGTTATCTATTAAGAGACAAAGAACCTACAACCTTATATCAGGCATATCAAATTGCTATGAGCATTGAGAACAACATAAAATATTCAATGATGAAAGGGTATCTAGCTGCAAGTGTTGGTTATCCCAACACACCTCATGCAAATACAATTCAAGAGTCAACTAGAGGAGATAATTGTCAAGATAGCAATGCTTTGGAAATAGTGTTGTCTCCATCATCACAGTATGAAGATCATAGTGAGCTTCAAGTTGAACATCAATAAAATTTGAGCACTATTGATCAAGTCTTTTGTACAAGAATTGTATGAAATGAAGAGATAGGAAGGGGAATCACCATTCAAATTGTTTTTGAGGTTTTTGGACACCTTGATAGAAATCCCCAAAGATTTTAGACCTGAGGACTCTATGTGCATTGATCTATTTTGTGAGATCTATGAGTCTGGGTTGAGTACTTTGCTTGAATAATTGAAGCATAGTAGCCTTGGCCAGGTTCCTGAATGGATAGAGATTGCAAAATTAGCCAAGTGTGGATATGCATAAAATTTGGATGACACTTGTCCCTTTGAGGAAATTTAGATAACCATGCAAATAGTTGAGGAGTAGGGTGATGGAGAAGTCAACAAGACACAAAGTGTTTTTTCATGTCATGACGTGATTAGTGATTACAATGTATATGTTACTGATGTTTTGTTACAAGCTAGTGATTATAGTCCTAGGAGTGATGATTTCTTCTCCGAAGATGATATGGAAACATATTCCTTACTTGAGTAGTGCAATGATGTAGATGCTCATGATGTCACTTGTCTACAAGTGAAGGAACAAATTATGTGTGATGAATACCTGGAGTATACTCCAAGTTCGCTATCAATGGAGCATGTTTATTATGTGAATGATGAGGAACTTGAAGACAAAGATATGTGTGTTCAGTACTTTGATCTTGAGTACAATACTAAGGATGATAAACATATTGGTGAATGTATTGGTGCCATTATTGTTCCTCATTATTAGTATGAATCAGAGACGTGTTTGTAATGAGTCAAGAGGATGACGTTGTGTATAGTGGTGAAATGGGAAATTCATTTTGGAATAATCAAGCAAGGAATTGTGGAAAATATATGGGTCTCGAGTCAACATTATTATCCATTGATGACATTGAAGAGTTTGTTGATTCACATGACAACAAGGTTGCAGATTGTGTTGATAATGTTGAAGTTCTTGATCCATGTATAGAGCAACCTAAAAATGAGAATAATAGTGAATTTCATATTGATGAGTATGCATTGGAACACAATTATTTTTTGTTTGATACCCCTCATTTAAAAATGGACTTGTTGTCACCCCTTGAGGTGAGCCTTTATGTGACGAAGAGAGGAAGTGTCAGTTTTATTGCTGGTGAAAAGTTTTCAGCTTGTGTTGAAATTTTCACTTATGAATTAACACATACAATAGTTGGTGTGGTACATGAGGTGGCCAGTGCACATAGTTGTCTTTCTATTTCCCTTGTTGATGTTGGGTTGCTAGAGCCTATTATTGAGGTGTTTCGCATGGAGTTGGATGGTGATATGAGACAAGAAGCAGTGTATTGTGAGGAACCTGAGATGAATGCAGTCACAAATTTCTTGGATGAAGATGTGGCCTATGATTCCCATTTCTATGAAATCAAGAAGTGTTCTAATATACCTGAACATAGATCTTGGTAGCTAGCCTTATGTTGTAACCATCAATGTGAGAATGTCCCAGAATATGAATCTTAAATTATTTTGGACATTTCTGAGCTTAAGCTGCATGACACACCATAGATTGTTTATGAGAGTTTTCATTTCAAGGTGCACACTGATTTGAATGTCAAATTTCAAATGGATTGTGGAGGTTTTTATCTCTCAACTCAAGACAATGAGCAACCTACTAAAGGAAAATGTCATAATGGTTATAAATTGTAGTTGGTGACTGCTTGCATGTTGTAGATTGACAAAATTGTTGGTGAAATTGGAAAGCACAATGATATAATGGGGCATGCCCATGACCAAGCTAGATTTTGGGTGGTTCATGACAATGTTCTCAGACTTTGTTTACTACAGACAATAGAGAATTTTGTTTTTGATAGGGGTAAACTCTGTTTTTCCTTGTTTGGGGGCCTAGGGCCACCAAGTTGGATGTGAAGTAAGTTCTAGTACAACACAGGGGGAGCATTTTTTAGGGCACCCATTTGATTCAATGTTTGGTATACTTCCCTAGAGATCTAGGTTCTTGCTATGCCCACAGGGGGCATACATCCCCAGTTGGAGCCACTGATGGAACTTTTCAAATTTGTCACAAATTTTGTCTGATTCTATGCTTGTCTATTCTTCTTTAATGTTGGGGGATCAAATGTTAGGGTTTAGAGTTTTATTACCCCTATTTAAAACTTATTTTCATCAAACAAACCCTCGTGTTATAATTATGTGTTGACTTATAATTGTGGGTTACCAGTCGCTTAAGTCATTGGTGGAGCCTTTTATGTCATGTTGTTATCGACCCCTTCTACCTCACCTGTAGGTTTCTCCACGTATGGGTTTAATATAAATTTTTCTTAAAGCTGGGTGGGCATTTTTCCAATGTTTAGACTTTAGTATAAAAATTAGTGCCTTAAGGGTCATCCCCACATTTTCCTAGTCGGTCCCATTATTATGAATAATTGTGTTTCATGTGCAAATTTGTGGGCTGTTGGATTGGTGGGTTCAAATCTCGGCCGTTCCTTGCAGACCTCACAGGGTTTCTTGATGATGTCACCAAGGTTGTGTGAGGTGTGTGAAATGATACCACCTATCGTGTATGGTGAAGTGGGCCCAATCCAGATCCGCCAACGCTGCTAAAAAGGTATCAAATCGATGACAACCTTTTAATAATGGGGGTTGATGGGGATTAATTATGACTGTCCCTCACCAACCTCGCACGATCAAATTAATGTTTTTGAAAATTCTATGAGGCATGCAAGTTGGTGATGCATGGCCTCGCTCGATGGTACAAGGTGGCTAGTTGGGGCCTACTACTGGTGTGCGTGTTTCTGACTATGAAGTGTGTGATTGGCCACTGGGCTTAATGGTGACGTGGGGTTTTCAATGATGTTTGACTCAATCCAAGTCGTTCGACGTGCCAACTCCTTATCGCATCAACAATATGCATTTAAAGTTTTGATCCAACCATGTGATGACTGTTTGCGCTCTGCAAATTATTTTCATTAATTTCACAAGTCTTTCGATGGATCTCATCTTGATTTCCATGCGTGCAAGAGGTTTTCTCCTTGCAATAATGATGGGTTGTACCCAATTTTCCATAAACTTGGAGATTTTTAGTGGTGAAATTGACGTCAACCACTAATCGCTCGCTTGCTCATACTGCAATTTGAGAATTAATGTTTTTTGCATCGACTTGCTCAATAAATTCTTGCTAATTGTTCAATAGCATCATTGCATTTTTGAGTATGAGTTCACTTGTTTAGTGATTGCTGTTTTTGCAGAGTTTTGAGCCTGTGAGCTAGATGGGTAAGTCAGTTGTTTCTGGTTTGCCTTTGCACATAAGTGCAAGGATGTGTGCTAAGAATTCACAGCAGGAGGTAACACCAAATGAACAGAGCACTATTCCTAGTGCTCCTGGAGCCGTTGACGAGGGTGTTGGGTCCATCCCTACTCTCATCAGGATTAGTCCTCAGCTCAAAGGATAGGTTCCACGGGTTGAGGTAGTTGGCTATGCAAAGGCAAGAGAATCCGACGAGTGTGGCGAGGAAGCTCAGGTCGAAGTAAAATCTGGGCGATATGATTTACCCCTTGATCTCTCTCGTGGCTCTTATGATGAAAATTTTGACACTATTTCAGACTATTGTAGCTACCTCGTGGCCTTGACTCAATTGGTCAGTGCGAATGAAGAGGTCCTCACGACATCTCCTATTTTCACGGTGGCACCGTGCGTTTCTTTTGGTTCTGGTGTTGATGCTGACAAGGGTAAGGTGATGCTCTCGTTTCATACTAAAGCAAGGATGCGAAGCGATTGATTGTATCGAGGCCGTGTGATTGTTCCTGGTGCGTGATGGTGATGTAGTTATTTGGGTCTTGCATTTTTGCTCTAGTGTTGTTGCTAGTTTTTGGGTCTGATGTGGACAGGTGCGAAAGTGATGCAGTGGCATTTTGTTTAGGTCGACTGGTTATAAAGGTTGTAACCATTTTGATTCCCTTGTTTGTTGTATGATTATATCTGATGGTGGGGAATTACGAATGCTGTTGAAATTTCATTTGGTTGAAATGAAATTAGGTTGAAATGTATCAACAATGGAGCCTGATGCTTGTTGCTCTCTTGGTCTATAAAGGAGATTTCAAGGCTCATTGTTGGGGTTAATTTTTTTTGAATCCTAAGGTTTAGGTGGTGTATAGTGAATGCATACAATGCAAAATCCAGGAAGGCTTAGTTAGTAAATCATTTTGGGTAGGGTATGTACATGGGGGGTGATCCCACAATAGTGGTTTACAATTTTTGGGCAAACTGGACACTGCAATTATTATTTTTAACTAAATCTTCACTTTCAGGCTCTTGTAGCAGCTGAACCGTGAGGAATTTGAAAATGATGAAAACTAGAGTCTCATCACATTTTGTCTCTAGATTCTAAAAATATTTAATTAAATTTTTTTTTGGAATCAGATTGCACTTTTTTTTCCATCTCCCCCGAAAACTGGTTTTTTTCATAAATCAACATTTTTAAAAAGTGATGCTCACTGTAGACAACATAAATTTTTTTGTATGAAGGATAAAATTCTAATTTTTTTGAATTTAGATATGTAACTATGATATCTAGCACTTGAATTTGGTCTCATAGTTTTTTATTGAATATTTTTTCCTTAATCAAGTTTCAAAGTCAAACCAATTGCAATTCAGACATATGCGAATTGTATACAACATAACTTTTTCTGTATGAATCGAAATTCATTTTTTTTTTTTTTAATGGATCAAGGACATCAATACCCAGCCTCAACACATTTTTTGAAATTTTATTTTGATAATTTTCTATTTTTCCACATGTGCAGACCAGAGATTTTGATTTTCAGTGAAAAATCTATGTTTAATAAAAATAAAAATAAAATACATAATAAAAGCAAATCATATTAAAATTATATTCGATGGATAGCTCATTTTGAGGACTATCATTATCTAGCTGGGTTTCTGAAGGTTTGTGCATTTTCACTTTCAAATTGAGCTTCAAACAACAATTTTTTACAAAAAAAATCTATTTTTTGAGAAGCTAGGGGAAAAAGGGTGTTCGGTCGAACCTTTTAATGTGGTTCGGCTGAACCACATTAAAATAATGAGCGAAATTATTTTAAAGGGGTTCAATTGAACCCCCTTGAAATTGGTTTGATCGAACCCCTCCAATATACATACGAGAGTCAAACTTCTTTTCCAGGGATTTTATGCATTTTTTCGAGCTCCTCTGTAAACGGCGTTTTCCAAGCAAGCTTTCAAACGTGTCGACTGAAGAAGATAAATAACAGGTGAAAAAGTGTTTTATATTTTTTGAAAATGTTTTGTGACAGATTTTTTGCATTTTGTAGGAGAATTTGTTAGCTTAAATCAAACATTTGTGTTTTGAAGAAGAAAATGGGACAAAAAGCAAAAAGAAAAAACAAAGCTCAACGAATTTTTTCAAAAGATAAAGAAGAAAATAGACGCAAACAAAATTTGATAAATTATCATAGAAAGAAACAAGGTACGTGTTTATTTCTTCTCTTTCTCATCAAATATGGGTAAATTTATTTACTTACAATAGTGATTTTATCATATGTCTTATCTAGCAACAAGGAAAAATGCATCCAATAATTGATATATAAGAAAATCGAATGTTGTTCATGTTTCAATTTTTTGAAAATGAAAACTCAAATGAATATCATCAATAGGTTCTATAAAACTAAAATCTGCAAGTTATCACTAGATTTTATGAATCCTTATACTAAATGTTTTAATAGTTTTGATCTACAATATATTCTCTTTATTTGTATTTTTTGTAGCACCCAATTTTGCATAGATATCTATGTGTATGTCTTTTAAATCTTTATATTTATTTCATCCAATTGTGCATCATCAATTATATAGATATGGTAGAAACACCATCTTTCACCAATATTTCTCCCTCTATCAAGTAGTATCTCCCTTTGTATCAATACATGAAAATGAATAGTAGGGAAATCATTATGTATAACCAAATTGTATTAAAGAATATGACACAAGATAATTCAACAAAAGAGAATTTTTAAACTCATCTAAAAAACCTAAATAGTGATAATTAGTTGAGAAGGTGGGGATAACTCAAACACCCCACAAACACACAAAAATTAGTAAAAAATATAAGTAAATTATAATAAATAGAATCATATTAGTTAACAATAACTATTTTTGGATTAGGATAGATTTAACAAGAAGTACGATGAATATACACATAAAGCATACATTAAATAAATAAGTTTATATGCGAGGAACATATAATGTAGAAGTATGTATCTAAACTAATATTTTCTAAATTTTCTAACACATAATCTAACATAGAATTAGAATATTCTTTATAAGAGTGAAATAATTCATAAAGAAATAAACATATATTGATAGTAAAAAGAAAGATGTATTGAATTTGATAACCTAAATAAAAAGTTGAAAGTTTTAACTAACTTTATTTCTAGATTTAAGATTAAAAACATAAAAATACTATCCAAAATAGATAAATCAACAAGTGTAAATGGTCTTAAATCTAAATTGGTTTCACCTATATAAACTATGCAAGCTTATTTTTCGTATTAAAAAAAAGTACTATGTTTTTATTAAACAAAATATTAAAAATGGGATTTAATTGTAAACAAAGAAAAACCTAGAATGAGAGTTGAGAAATAGATATCTCATCATGATAGGAATCTAGAATTATGAATCAATAGAAGATAATAAAAATTACATCATGTTTCCTAGATGGTAGCATGACTACATTAAGGTCTATATGCCTACATAGATTTTTGTTGTACATAAAAAATACCAGTTTATACAAAATTTGAAAATCTATAAAATAAGACTAAAATACACAACCAATAACAAGAAACTTTAGTAGAATAACATGATAAATTTGTTAAAATAAATTAAATGATATAAAATGGTCATAATGTTATTTAAACCGAGCTCTAAGATAATATAATTATGATAGATAGGAAAAGATACAAAACCTCCATATGAAGAGATTTCCAAGAATACATGTAGCTAGTGCCACAAATGGAAAGGGGTGAATTTTGGTTATCTTACCAATTATATTGTCAAATCCCTAATTTGGTATTTTTAGCTCCACAAATAATCAAATAAAAAGACATTATATTAATATGGTTATGCTCTTATCTTATGTGCATCTAGAACTAAGACGAGTACAACATAAAACATATATATAATCTATAGCAATAAGTGTATCCCTTAGATATATAAAAGAAATAAAATTGAGAAGATGGATCAACATGAAAATATAATAGTTCAAACTATCACATGTTGTAATGTACACTCATATTTTTTATGAAAAATAGTCATGAGTAATGCACGTGTTATTTTCTTCATGTAATACTTGATAAAATTATTGTGTACTATAAAGTGTATTTTTATTGATTTGGGGTAATTTTAGTTAAATGACTCATTTATCTATAAGATGGGAGGGGCAAGTTTCTTTAATTTTTTAGCATTCTAGTCCTTACATATTCCTACTCTTGCATACATAGATCACATCACATAGTCCTTGTATGTACATATATATCATTTCACCTAGTTCTTGCATGTACAACCCCTTGTATATATCAAGATCATATCACCTAAGTTCCAAGTTGCATACATTCCATGAATTTAGTCCTTTGCATATTCATCATTGATCAAATAGAACCCTTAGCTCTTGCACAAGCTGGAAACTACTCTTCATAGGTCTCAAAATCAACCCATTAAATGCTATCTATCACCCACATCACTTAAGGTTTATCATAGACTTTCAAGTTAGGAAACATGTCGGGTTATCCTTGCTCGTCTAGGAAAATCCTTTTGGAGTCCATCATCTCCTACATACCCTCTCTTGGTAATTGGTCCCTTGTGTTTATCCATCATATCACAAGTCAATCCTTGCATCGTAACCAAATTTGGACCTAGAGTTGCATTTGACCTTTTGCATTCTTAACTTATCATATCATATTGGATACCATTTTCATTGAATTCTAGGCCAAGGTACATATTCCTACTCTTGCATACATAGATCACATCACATATTTCTTGTATGTGTATATATATATATATATTTGTTGTTTTATAACTTGAAAATTAGATTTTGTTCAGTATTAATAGATAGGGATTGAAGGTTGAGACACAAATCCTAATGATCACTCGTAATGGGTACCTTATCTAAGAAAAATAAAATATTTAAATTTACTAGATCTTGACTATCTACTTAGGTACAAAGAGGCTCATAGACTTACCACACTATCTAATAACATGCTATTTTTTTTATGGAAACCATAACATTCTTATATGTTATATAACATGATTGAATTATAGAACTTATAGTAACAAGTCTAAAACTTAGTTACTAGCATGCATAAATTTAATTGCATTAAAACATGAAAATATAATAGTTCAAGCTATCATGTTGTAACACACTCATATTTTTGATGAAAAATAGTCATGAGTAATGTGTGCTATTTTCTTCATGTAATACCTGATAAAATTATTGTGTACTATAAAGTGTATTTTTATTGGTTTGGGGTAATTTTAATTTAATGAATCATTTATCTATTAGATGAGAGGGGCAAGTTTCTTTAATTTGTTAGCAATTTGAGTTCAAAATTAAATCACTTTTATTTTCATTTAAATATTGAATCATTTTTTTAATTATAATCTAAAATTTGAATCTGTTGACACCTCCAAACACTCATCTCTAAGTTGAAATAAATTATGCACGGTAAATTTAATGTTGAATGAAATGCATAAAATAAACCCCTCAAATTCTTGTTTTAGCATGTGTCCAGCTGGAATTAGCTAAATGTTATTTTAATTGTTTTTTTTTCTTTCCAACTCGCATTTTACATGCATTGGTTAAAAAAGAATAGACATGAAAATGCATATGGGTTAAAAAGAACAACACACTTTGTTTCTCATTGGGTTTAAAATTAACTCTTCGATAGAAAACACTACAAATGGTTAAAAATAACCCCTTTGCTTGACAAACACTACAAATGGATAAAATGAACCTTGTGCATTCTCTATTTTTTCACATTTTGATTTTGGTTTAAAAAGAAAACCATGCGAGTGTGATCTGAAATATTCATGTGCTTGATTGAACTATGAATATTTTGGTTCATTTTTGTTAAGCCTTAGATCTTGGGCCTGCTTTGGTGGGAAAAAGTACTCACCCCAAAGAGACTCAAACCGGGAAAGCACTAAAGCCAAGTGATGCCCAACCGGTATATAAATTTGAATGTTAAGGAAAGCTTAGCATTACAGAACTTCCTGCAAACAAGCAATTGAATCCCCAGTACCCTTGTGGTGCGTCGAAACCTGCAAAGCCTAACCTCTGCAGACTGGGATGATAATGCCTCTCGCGTGGCCTTCTGAACGGGTGCTCAAAATAAATCCTTTGTTTTAGAAAACCACAAACCTTCTATTCTTTGGTGTAGCAACGGTCGTTGCCAAGGCACCCGCACCTGCGCAGTTCTTAGTAGAAATGATCAATCTACCATGGGAGTTTCATGGAGATTGGAAGCTTGGTTGCCCTGAGAAGTGAGTGCAATGTAAGGGGGAGCCCATGGGGCTAAGCTTCTGAAATTCATTCGCTAAGGATATGCAGTTCATGGGATCCATAAGAATATTGTCCTTGCAGCCTTAGGATTTTTTTTTGTAAATGTCTTCTATGTGGTTGATTTTCATTCTTTACAACACCACATGTGTGCCAACTATTTTCAGACAACATGAACAAATGAACACCATCCTCCAAATCTGAATCAACATAGTCAAACTATCAAGAGTCCCCTAACACCACCCATGACACTAAGTCACAAAAACCTTCCATTAGTCATACCCACCCTAACCTTGACAAGGGAAACCAACAATCCACATCATATCCTAGTCCTTCATTCATGTCATATCCTAGTCCTCCAATCATGTCATATCCTAATCCTCCATCCACATCATATCCTAGTCCTCCATCCACGTCATATCCTCGCATTATAGCCAAATTTGGACCTAGAGTTGCATTTGACCTCTTGCATTCTTAACTTATCACATCATATCATACCATTTTCATATATCCCATCTTAGAATCATATCCTTTTCATTGCATCCTATTCCTTACATATTCCTACTCTTGCATACATAGATCATATCACATAGTCCTTGTATACATATATATCATTTCACCTAGTTCTTGCACATGTACAACCCGTTGCATATATATCAAGATCATATCGTGCCTAAGTTCTAAGTTGCATACATTCCATGAATTTAGTCCTAAGTTGCATATTCATCATTGATCAAATAGAACCCTTAGCTCTTGCACGAGTTCCACTACTCTTCATAGGTCTCAAAACCAATCCATTTTTTATCTATCACCCACATCACTTAAGGTTTATCATGGACTTTCAAGTTAGGGAAAATACCATTATCCTTGCTTGTCTAGGGAAATTATTTTGGAGTCCATCCTCTCCTGCATACCCTCTCTTGATCATTGGTCCCTTGTGTTTATCCATCATAACACAAGTCAAGCCTTGCATCGTAACCAAATTTGGACCTAGAGTTGCATTTGACCTCTTGCATTCTTAGCTTATCACATCATATATCATACCATTTTCATATATCCCATCTTAGAATCATATCCTTTTCATTGCATCCTAGTCCTTACATATTCCTACTCTTGCATACATAGATCATATCACATAGTCTTTGTATACATATATATCATTTCACCTAGTTCTTGCACATGTACAACCCCTTGCATATATATCAAGATCATATCATGCCTAAGTTCCAAGTTGCATACATTCCATGAATTTAGTCCTAAGTTGCATATTCATCATTGATCAAATAGAACCCTTAGCTCTTGCACGAGTTCCACTACTCTTCATAGGTCTCAAAACCAATCCATTTTTTATCTATCGCCCACATCACTTAAGGTTTATCATGGACTTTCAAGTTAGGGAAAATACCATTATCCTTGCTTGTCTAGGGAAATCCTTTTGGAGTCCATCATCTCCTGCATACCCTCTCTTGATCATTGGTCCCTTGTTTTTATCCATCATAACACAAGTCAAGCCTTGCATCATAACCAAATTTGGACCTAGAGTTTCATTTGACCTCTTTCATTCTTAGCTTATCACATCATATATCATACTATTTTCATATATCATACCATTTTCATATATCCCATCTTTGAATCATATCCTTTTCAAATGCATTTTTTCCATGGAATTCTTAAGTTCAAGAATCTTTGATTTCATTTGATTTCATATGTTCAACTCCACTTATATATCACCATCTCTCACTTTCTTTGCACAATATTTTGTGACATGTACAAATGGCTCAACAAGAAGGAAGTTCTCAAGCAGAAGTTGAGCCCAATCTAGATATTGGACCAAATGAAACAGTTGAAGAACACATGGACCTTGAAGATAGGGAGGAGGCCCGAGCTCAAACAATGCATGTTGGAGAGGGGTCATGATCACTTCCTTCTACACCAATGGATGAGCATATAAAAGTAGCTGAAACAGTGGGGAAACAAATTTCTTATAGAAATTTAGATCATTTACTTGAAATGGATATGGAGAAACTGAAATTTTATGCCAACCAACCTAAAAATACAAGTAAGAGGTCAATGACTAAATCTCTAAATAGAATAATACATGATCATTTCAATCATCTTTAAACACTTGAAAAAACCCAATTGTTATCAAATTTACTTCTTCGTGATGAGCTGAAAGAGTCATTACAATTGTTGGGTGTACATTCTGCATCGAATAAGAGGAAACACATGAGACTACAAAAAGATATTGTTGAAAATGTAAAAAATGGTTTAGATTCCATTGGGAAAGGATCTCGATCAGTGGATAGAACCATTGCAAGAAAGGTGATTTTGACATCTGTTTTAAATAAAGAAATATCCAGAAAAAGAAAAATTTCAGCACTTTCCACTGAATTTGGTTATAGTAGAACCACACTAATAAAATATGAGAAAAAGAGAAAGGTTTTAGATGATAGTTCTAAGGGCAATTGGGCAATTATGTGTAGAGTTCCCTGTTCTGACAGGATTGAAGATGCTGTTAGGAACTTGATCTCAAGTTTTTGGAATGATCAGACCCGTCTGTCATCAAATACTAGAGATTTTATGAGGCACATGATTGGACCTGGTATTTATGAAGAACATATTAAACATTGGCTAGACATAACACAACTTGAGATGTATATGAACTTTTGTAATATGTATCCTCATATAAAGATTGGGAAAACAATGTTTGAAAGGTTAAAGCCATACTATGTGAAGATAAACAAGTGTTTTGAAACTTGTTGTTGTCATTATCACATTGAATTTGATCTCCACTATCAGGTGTTTCAAAATATGAGAGAAGAAAGATATGGTTTTCAAAAGGCACCTCCTAAACAGGTAAGTTTGTTCATAAAGGATCTATTATGTGATCATGAAAATGGACTTCAAATAAAATGCATAAAAGGACTCTGTGAAACATGTGGAAATTTGGATAAATTTCCTTTAACAAATGAAAATGCTGACCTAACAAAGACAATAAATTGCAAAAGTTACAAGTATGTAAAGTTTCAAACAAATTTTGGGAAAGAATCCACAAGGTTAAACTATGTAGAAGAGGAGATACCTATTGGGAAATTTATGGAAGATTTTCAAAAAATGATACAACCATACATACAATATTCCTTTTATGCTAAGTGGCAAGCACATCGATTTCAAACATTAAGAGATACTTTCCCACTTGGAACAGTTCTATCAGTAGTTGACTTTGCAGAAAATTACTCTTTTGTACATCAAAAAGAGATTCATTCAGAATATTACTTTTCAAAGCAGGTCACTATTATGGTTCATGTGTGTTATCACTATGCACAATTGGAATTAGATGGTGTTGAGAGTATAGATGAACAACAAGCCATCAAGAAAGAATATCACTTTTATATTAGTGATGATAAAGAGCATGACACACTTTTTGTACAACATTGTTTTACAAAATATTTTTTTGAGAATTTGAGAAGCAGGGGTGTAAAATTTTAAATTTTTTTTTGTATGGTTGGATGGATGTGCGGCACAATTCAAATCATCATGGCCATTTTATGCACTTTCTAGATATCATAAAATTTACAACATACCACATGTTTGGAGTTTCTTTGAGAGTGGGCATGGAAAGGGTGAGCATGATGGCGCAGGAGCTTGCATCAAACGTACTTTAAGAAAGCATCAAATGAGTTATTCAGAAGATCATATAGACGATGCACATGATGTTGTTGAATGGTGCAAGAAACACTTTGCATCAAATGAGGTCAGCACATGTTCAAGAACAAACCAAAACATTCCACATAGAGTGTTTTGGGAGATATCAGGTATGTATAAATTACATTTAAAAAAAAAAAAATTATTTAAATTTAAAATTTACACACATATTTATATACACACATGTTAAAGTTCACATAAGTTTTTTGCAATTACATTTATCTAAGTGTGGATAGAAGATCGATGGATGGATGCAAGAGGGTAGAATAAACAAGATCTTTGCATTGTGTTATGAGTTCAGATAGTCACCCTAGATGGACATTATACAAGAGGGATTACTCTTGTTTTTGCACTAAGTGCATTGTAGGAAACTCTCATGCATGTAACAATGAAGAACTTGAATATGTTAGTAAATGGGATATGGTACCACTATTCATTTCAGACACATATGATGAAAATGAGGATGAAAGATTTCAAGACATTCCTTTGATTTCAATTAATTATGACCATATTTCAGGATTGGTTAGAAAAGGTACATGTGTAAGTTTTCAATAATTTAAATATTAGATAAATTTAATGATCTTTAACTTGTCTAGAGGCAATTCTATTTTTTTAGAATTTTATAGTGTAAATTTGGTGTACAGGAGATGTTTTTGCAGTTATAGTAGAGCCTGAAAACATAGAAGGTGTTAGCTATTATTTACTGCGTTGCACATAAGAGAAGAATAAGCTAACACGACCTGAAACAAACGATGGAATGTTATTTCCCACAGGTGAGTTTGAATTTAAAATTATATATATACATTGTGTACATGTGTAAATTATCTTAAAAACATTAAATATATATTGTACAAACCTTGAGCACGCAAATGCTGTACACATGCACATGTATTACCTTAGGTTCATGTTTACCATGTAGGTTCTGTTGTTGTGCAAGGGATATATCTAAGACAAGTCAAAGTTGTTCAACATGGGATTCATTTTGTGGACTATCAAGTTGATAACAAGGTATATCAATATAGTCACCTTATAATTGCTACCGCCCTACATCTTCATGCAGTTCCAAATGCACGCGGACGAAAAAAATGGAGACTAGATAGTGATGACCATAAAAAATTTTTACATGTTATTCAAGAGTGGGTTGAACTAGCATGTTTGAGTTAGATTATATCCATGATTTTCAAGTTCACTTGTACATGTACATACATGTTCAAGATGAGAACTTATAGTAACTTGTTTGAACTCTGGATTGTTTTAGTTACTTATAATATATGTTGATGACAAGTGTTTTAAATTTGGTTGGACACAAATTAGGGGTTGAAATACATTGAGAACCTTAAATTGAGTAGATATTTCCAATTATATATTTGTTCCATGGAATTCAAGTACTTGTTATGTACATAATGTGCAAACCTTGTCATAAAAAAATTCATTGGAAGAGTGATGGTGGGAGTAGAAGAAAATTTAGTGTTAGTTTCAATGATCCCCCAAATCTAGCATGTTTATTTATTTATATCCTCAATATAATGTTGTATTTATGTATATAGTTGTATATATTTAATCAAGATGGTTAATAAATTATAGTTAATTAATTTCTCTATTGAAATGTAACATGTTAAATATTATTGCAAGTATCTATATTTAAATAATTGTTTAATTTAAATTATGAACTTTATTGAATCATTGCATCATATTGGAGATTATTGTCAAGTCATAACATGGACACATGATTTCATCTTCCTATTTCCTATTAGGTATATTCCTAGGACAAAACCCTATATTTATATAGATCAATTTGAGGCTTCTCTTGTGAAAAATATATATTTATCTAGATATATATTAATAGGGAAGAGGGCTTTGATCATTTATAACATCTTGCATGTTAGTGACGATAAGAATAGGAATTTGAAACTCTTTAAGAAAGATACCAATTGTTTACCATAGTTCTTATTCATGTTCACTAAATACTAGTTTTTTACCATAGTTCTTATTCATGTTCCCTAAATACTAGTTTAAATGAATCAAGTGGTAATCAAACAAGTTATTTCATTGTGGAGTTTGTTGTTATTTAATGTATAGATATGCAACATATCTAGTAATTTTAGAATTTTGTTACAAGTCAAAAAGATAATAGAGGTATAATTTGAATTGAATTTTCTTAATGTTTCAAAGAATAAAATTTATTTGTTTATTTGTTCTTACTTTCTATCAAGATTTTAATTTCATCATTTCTATCAAATTTTAAAACTAGAAGAACATGTCCTTGAAATTAATAAATTATAGGCTCAAGTAAATACACTCATTTATAAAATATCATTAGTTTACTTGAGCTTGGGAGTCATTTATTTTATAAATTTTGATTGCTTACTAAAATTTATTCAATGGGCATGCATGTGCAAAATATTTATTGTGATCAACATGAATGAATTTAATTATAAAGTGGCATTCATTTCCTAAAATTCTACTCTAGAGAGATCAAATGAATATATCATATAAGGAAATGTAAGTTGTAAGAGATCATCGAATAAGCAAATGTATGTATATTGAATATAAGCGAATGTATACATATATCATATAAACATGTAAACATATCAATATTGATCAATGTATAAACATGTAACATGTTATAAGCAAAGTTCCAAATGTATGTATATCATAAAAGAAAATGTAAGTTAGAGATCATCGAATGTGGAATACTAAAGATCATCATATAAGATCATCATATAAGGAAATGTCGAATACTAAAAATCATCATATATAGCAAATGTAAGTTAGAGATAATCAAATGTCAAATACTAGAAAGATCATCATATAAGCAAATACATCTAATATGCAGGGCCTAATATGAATGTTGACTCCTAGTCGAACGACCATCTGAATGAGAATGGTCCTGCTTTGATGGATGTGCTAAGCCCTGCAAATAAAATGGTGTACAAAATGTGTTAAATACATATAATTTATATTAAATATGTATCTAGATCTATGCATGTACATATTCATGTACATATACATATGCATATATAAAAATTTAAAACTCACATGTCCACTAGCATTAGATTTATCCATAGAGTCACATCGATGTGCACGATCTGGAACAAGGCTACGAGTGACATTAGGCATGTCCACCTATAAATATATAAATTCATATATATTAGTACATGAATATCTAGTTAAATTAAAACTAAAATTTAAAAATAATTAAAAAGGAATTGAAACATGCACATGCACACATACATGCACATCATCTGATATCGGATGAGCTGAGTCCTCCGAAACAACCGCCTCCACCATATCAACTATACGGTCAAGCGACATACCAATATCTGCATCCATCTGATCTATCCCATGTCGTGCTAGAAATGATGAGTGGAGAGGACTATGTAGGTGAGATGGCATCGGCGATAACGAACCAGAACCAACCAACATCTCAATAAAACCCATAGTCTATGTAGCTATCGAATGATCAGATGGTGGATCCTGGCGTGCACTAGTGTTGGGTTGAGAGTGATGGGATCCTGGAAGTGAACGACCTCCACGTGCCAAATGATCTCTAACATGCTCTATACCAATCCCATAGTTTGATGCAATGGCAGCATATTCCTCTAAGAGTTCCTCAGCCAAACAATGCAAAATCCTGCGTGCCATATCTCCTGTAAGTGCCTCAAGATTTGTGGGAGTAGGGATGCCTGCTGATGTGAAAGGATCCATGGTGGTCCACTGTGCTGAAGATGGTGTGGGTCGGGGACATCTAGACATCAAATACTGACCTACACGATCAGTAGATATCCTAGTGGTGGCAGCTGTAATGTCACCTATAGTATCAATTGCTTCCTTTTGGGAAGCAACGACAACCTCATCTACTATGGGGGCTAGAGCTGGGGTGAGAGTAGGAGACCTCTCACCAACCAATACCCTAAACACTGGGGTCGGTCTATCTGCTCGACGATAAGTGGGTCTATCAGCAATCCTACCACGCCTCTGACTAGCATATGGTGGAATGTCCAGGTACTTGACTTTGAGGCCCAAATGGACCTCAGCATACAATTGCTGAACAAAATATAATGGAATCTGGTCATTGTTTGGGTATTGACCATGTGCTGTGAGAAATCGTGGGTAGATCAATGAGGCCATATCACAATCAACACATCTAGTGACCTAGTATCCCCTAACCTTACGTGTACTTTGATAAAATGGAAAAAAATTAGTTTTTATCATTTCTTTGGTCACACTATCCTGTATTTGTTTAAGGGGAACCTCACCATGTACTTCTTCCTGCATGCGGGAAAGAATAGCAGCTACTCTATCTGGAGAAAATGCACTTGTCCTCTCAATTTCATCGCTTAGTTTTTCAAGACTATGCAATATTGACATGCATGGTTCAGAATATATCCCTGGGTTTGCATTTTGCGCTAATGAGTCTTTCAATTTATTAATCTCATTAGTGGTATTTGCAAACAAAGATTTCAGAGGTGGAACATTTGCATTATCCATGTTATGTATGTATGTGTACCTAAAGGAGCAATGAGACTTTAGTTTAAATAATATATCTAGATATAAGGAATAGAAATCTAAAATAGTTCTAATAATTCATCTACTCATCAATAATATTTCCATACCATTAACACAAAACATGTTCAACATCTATCATAGTTTTTAATAATCAAAACATTCACATTACTAGATTGCACAAAAAACATAATCTAAAACAATTATAAAATTTAAATTTACAAGTGTGTGTGTGCACTCTAGAACAAAATGTGTCATTAAAGACAATTTAAAAAACATTGATAAAGGTTGCATCTAAGATTTATTTCCTACAACTAGTAATAAAGGGAAAACATTATTACTTAACATTGAAAATAAAAATGTTGAACATGAAAGCGAAAATGTTGCAAAATGTTATGAAACACCTATTGAAAAGAGTATCATCACAGAAAAATAAGAATTCAAATTTAGAAATATTTTTGAATAATATAGAAATGAACCCGATATTAAAATTATACTCCATGATCCAATTGTTGATAATATTAATAAAATTGATAACACACATAAAAAATGAAAGTCATTGTATCTCCAAGTTACTTAAGAAGAGAGAGGACCTTTCCGAATTAGAATACTAACCAAATTTTACAAGAGTGTGGTACAATTAAAATACCAAATTTATCTAAGGACTTCTTAGATTTATTTTAATGTGTTAGATACAATGATTGCAATTTTTGTAAAAATATGTTTAAATGAGAAGCATTTACAATGCGGTGGGTTATCAAAGTTTATATCATGTACCCATGATGGAAGAAAAATGATCTGGGAAATAAAATGTTTGAGAAAAAGATATATGAGATAGTAAAATACAATTTGAAGAGTGGAGGTGAAGATTCTAGATGTGAGTTGGTCACAAGAGAAGCATTGCTAATTTTATTTCTGATTTTAAGAATATTTTTTATAAGTATGCAATACATAGCCACTATTCTTGATGGTTAGTTAGATCAATAGGTCAAGGTGTGCAAGGATTTTTCCTAATTGGAACTATTATAGATCTATAGTCAATTTTATATAAAATTACACGTTGCAGCCACAAAAAGAAGTTGAATCATATTAATATTACAATTCTATTCAAATAAACTATTATTGTTCACATCACATATAGGCATGCCCCTAATAGTAAAAAACAAAATAAGAAGATAGTTAGGGAGCACAATTTTTACATGTTAGTGATGATCAATATCATTCATCATAGTATGTACAATATTGTTTTCAATAATTTTTTGAGTTATTACAAGAAAACATTGGTATTATAAAGGTTCAAAAAATCAATATTTGGTCAAATAATTATACTGACTAACTCAATTTAATCTTGTGTATTCATATTGGTTTAGTAGAATACATGCAGAGAAGGTTATACCTTGTATTTGGATTTTTTTAAAAGGTGGGTTACCTTCTTCATGTGGAGGAATTGTGTGAATAATGTCATTATGTGGTTCATTGTACGAAGTTTTCTCTTGATGAGGAATAAATAAATACTTGGTAGAATAGTAACTAATATAATCTACAAAGTGCATAGTGTGATGTTTTGAAGTTCAATATATTGTAATAAGATTTAGTGGCATGATAGGAGGTGAAGGGATAGAGAGATTTGGAAATGCTAGAGGAATTTTATTGTTAAGTTGTACTATAGCAAGATCCACAAGAGTAGGACCCTAGTTGGCAATCTTGTGATCCTCATAACTTAAGTATTAATTCATTTATTGCTATTGAAGATATCTAGTTCTCTATTTTTTTTTTTGATAGTTGTAGCAAAATTTATTGATTATCTTTATGTTATGGTTCTATTTTTCTCTCTTTCAATGATTTTGATTATGTAAGAACAAAAAATGATTAGAATAAATTCATTAAGACTACTAATCTGGATAATTTAACATATGCTCCACATATGCTCAACCTATGCTCCTATAGAAATGGCGACTTTGTATATTTTGAAATGTGTTTACTCTATATAATGATGTATGAGTCATTTTCTTAATCTTGGGGGTGTAGTGTATGAGAGTCTAGAATTGGATCCAAGATGGAGATTTTGTGTGATGAGAAGTGCCTTAGATCCTATCATCATGTGAGGTCCACTATAAGAATGTTCTTAGTTTGAACACTATTTTTCTCTCTTTACAAAACCAAAATATATTGGGAATCATGAAAATAGTGGTGACTACACTATAATATCAATCAAGAGAGGCAAGTACATCAATCCTACAATAGTAAGTATGCTCAAAATTTGACTCATAGAATATGATGTCATTATAGATTTCATTATCTAAAGTTTTCTCTTTATGAGGAATAAATAGAGAATAATTGTCCAATAGTGCCTAATGTAATGTACAAAGTACAAATAATTTGATGTTTTGAAGATGGATATCTTAAAATTTTAATTGAATTATTTTTTGTAGAGGATGTGGTGTTGGGTATTTTTCTTGCAACCATCTAGATATTAGGGAAATCTACCATAATGTCCTAGTCTAGGAATAATGTGGGCAATGGGGAAGTAGCCTATATATTTAGACTAAGGGGGAGAAAAATTAGAGTAGATAGAATGACTTGGATAAAGCCTCCTCCTCTTCTTTGAGCCTTACTAAGTTTGGAAGTTTATTTCCTAGAGATCTTAAATATAGGAACACAACTAATTTAGTATAAGAGATCTCTAATTTGGTACTTAGTTCAAATGATGTGACTCTAGATATAAGCAAGCTACTCATCCCTATATATATATATATATATATATATTGTGTTTATCACAATAATAATTTACCTAATATTTATATAGTATCATATAAATCCTATACAAATACTATGTATTGAATAACACTCTCTAGGGATTTAATAGCTTTAAATATTACTAAATTTATGGATGATGGAATAAAACTTACTTCAATATAATATGACACTAACATATATATTTTTATAAATTCTTTCTAAATGAATAGAATGTCCAACCCTCAACTATTAAATTTATCTTGAATACATGAAACCTTAATGAATTGAATAAAATACTAACATTCAAATCAGTCTAATGCACTTGGACTTATCATTTAGAGCTTACACTCTCAAATTCCCTTTTACCCCAATGATGCACCCTAATTGATAATCCACAATCAATTTAAATTCCCCACATATTATTTTAGAAATTTTTCTCATCCTAGCATGAACTACATGTAGTGTAACATAATTTTATAGGACGTCTTAGATGCAAATTAATAAATAATTAATATAAATAACAAAAAACACAAACTCAAAGATTCCATGAATCCATAAAAAAACTTAAATAAAAATGGAGGTCCATAATACACAATTATAATAAAAGGTTTCTTATATGACCTTAATAAAGGACAAATCATCGAGATGTTGAGATTAATGTATTCTATATGACCTTAATTTTTTTATAAAAATATAAAAGGCCAAATGTTTGACTCTGAAAGATAGGAAAAGTATTCAACTAGGTGTTGGGGTTTGTGGGAGTATGAAATAATATACTAGGGAAAAATAAGGTCGAATCCTCTAGCTTTATATATTTCTAATTTTTGGAGAATGAAAAGATGATGTTAGTAGGTATGTCTCAATAGGTAACTCTAAAAATTGATGATGTTAGCATCATATAAAGATGGCATTATCATGATTTTCACATCGTGAAATAAAAGATGGATAAAACTTTAGACGCATGGAATCAATTCTAGAACTCTAAAACACAAGATTTTTTTTTTACTAGTAGAGGATCAAGATAATAGGGGTTGGAAAGGGATGGTACTTAAGGATTATAACTTGACTAAATTCCCAATACTACAAGGAGTAAATACAAATAATAAGATTGTGAAGTTGTTGGGGAATGATTGAAATGACATGATGGTTGAGAGATGAAAAAATTGGTGCAAAAATACTTAGACATTTGGATTAAAATGGATTGGGATTTTTAAGTTTAAAAGGGAGTGGTATGGTAGGATATAACCAAGTCTACAATCCTAGAAAATATAATACTTGAATACAATAGAGCTAAGAGGGGTCAAAGAATATGGAGACAAGAATGGTTTGAATGGAAGATCAAGCCAAACACTCTAGAAATAGAAAATATTCTAGGTCACTAAGAAACACTAAGGATTGGATTACTAGCATGACAACCGCAAAAAAATTGAAGTCCAATAGAATCCATACTTAGATAAATTTAACAAAGGTTGAAAGTGGATTATCAAGATTAGTTGAAAGATTATACTTTGATGATGAAGCCCAATAGACCAATGGAAAAAGAAAAATGGAGATGGTAGAGATGAAATATTGGTATGCAAATCCATCAAAATAACAATATGGTAATTGATATAAATTCATGAAAATGACCAACACAACTTCACACATAGGATATTTTTTTAATTTTTTAGAAATTGAAGCATCTTGAACTTGTAGGGGACATCACCGAGTAGATATTTGAAAAGAATTTAATAGACGAAATTATAATAAAATTCAATAGCCATTCTACCTCTTCCTTACTCAATCACCTTAAGTCTAGATTCCTTCATGATTTATTTGTAATAAGCCTCCTATAATCACATGTAGATTTTTTATTTTAAGGTGCAAAGATGTATTTTAACTAGTATTTAAATATATAAGGAATTAATTACTCATAAAATAATTAGTTTTGTTAGCATATGAATCATCCTTTGTTATCACATCATCTACATAATATTGGTGTGATCAACCTAGATCAACTTGTGTTATGGGTTTAATTAATTTCTGTTCTTTGGCCAACTTCATAGGCATGTTTTATATGTCAAATTATTATAATATAGTGGTCCATTTTTCTCTTTTTTTCTCTTGATTTATTCTACTAAGAAAGTCCTTTACTACTACATGTCAAAGAATACTACAACTACTTTACTATTGAAAATGTAATTAAAAATTAATCAGAACTCACACTAAAGCATAATCTTGCTTCAAATTTGGATAATTTATCTTTGCATCTTTGAATGATACACTCATGAAGGTTACATGCCTTTCATTTCCTAGGTTTCTCATTTGAGTAAGAATGGTTGTACAATGTGGTCAAATGAAAATGAGTATATGTAGAATAGTTTAGAATAGTTTGGGCTTGTAACCAATATAGGGGATTCAAAAAATGATTTCTTGATTTATTAAAATGCCTTAGCTTACATTTTCTACTATATTTTTGCATATTTCATCATCTTGGCATTTAGTGGCCTCATTATCTCTACAAAACCTATTTCTAATTTCTTTATAAAGTTAATCTTACCAAACCAATAATTCAATCCATTATTTCTTGTTGAAGGTTGTGAGAAGATCTTGTTTATGCTTGAATACAAAAATGGATTGTATACCTTCCTTGTTTAACTGTCTTTTCTTTCTTTGTCCATTGGAATTGCATATACAAAAATGGATTGAATACAAAAATGAATTGAATACAAAAATGGATTGTATCCTCAACTATTCATATTCTTTTAAGTTCTAGATAATAGATTTGTTGAAAATGCTTTAGAAACTTTTGCAATTCATGCCACGAATTTTGCAATGAGCTATGGAATAGTGCAACCAACCTAAGAGGATGTGTTGGAGGGTGATAGAGGTTTCTTCTTCGCTGGTTCGCTTGAAGGTGAATGTTTGTGCTTGCTTTTTCTTCGCCGCACACACTCTGTTTGCCGCACGCCTCTGTCACTGTTTGTCGCTTGGTGAAAATGACAGGGTTTTTGTTTCTTTAATCTCTATTAAGGGGATTTGGCCGAACCTTGGTTCGCCCGAACCCTACAGTTCGGTCGAACCCCTTTATTTAATTATTTTCGTGCACAAGTCAATAGGGTTCGACCGAACACATGGTTCGGTCAAAATCTGGGGTTCAACTGAACCAACATAAAGGTTCGGCCAAACCCCTTTACTTTGTGTAGAGGGAAAAATCAACTTTTCCCTTCCTCCACAAAAGTCTTCACCACTTATGTGGGTTCACCCTGGGATAAGCGTACTATGCTTTGTGTAATTACTGATATCGAAAGAAATCTAATTTAAGACAATTTCTCTCCTGTGTGTGTTATGACGGGTTGTGAATGAAATTATCAAGGGTTTTTTCATTTATCTTCAATGGTATATTTGAATGTATGATTCACTTTCTTTCTTTAACTTAATGAGTTAATCAAATGCTTGAAACAAAATTATAGGTTTGTGGTAATATGCTAGGAATTTGATAAGGAGTGTTGTTTTGAATGTTGAAAGTTCTTATAATGTAAGGCATTGTGAGGATAGTTCAATGATATATGGGTTAGATCTCATGTGACTCCTGCCCAATTGAATGAGGCACTGGTTAATTCATTTAGGGTTCTTTAAGATTTCAAAGCAGCCACCCCAAACATGTGGGTTCAAGGTCAGAACATCTTAATTTCAAATTCTATCTCTCTTGAGATGCAAATCTCACATTGTATCCATTTTCCTAGCTTTAGATAGTTTTTTTTACTCAGTGGTTTTCCAAATCCCTAGTAAATGGTATCTATTAGCACTGGTAGGAATATATTTGTGTATTTCAGTGTTCTTGAGGCATGAACTATCATATGAACACAAATAGGAACACCCTCCTTGGTCTCACAAAACCTAAAGTGTAGGAGATCTCAGTATTTGATTGAATCTTCTCAGTTGGCCACTAACTTTGTGAATTATTGAACATAGAGGTTGCCAACTTCTTAGAGAATTACGAAGCCTAGCTGGAAATTAAAAACACCAACAGTTCTAGCCATTTTTCTTTTACTATTCTATTTTTATGTTCAACTACCCCATTTTGTTGAGGTGTTCTAGTGGCAGCATAGTGTCTCTTAATACCATGTTGATCACAGTAATCAATAAACTCCTGAGAGGTGAACTCACCTTCTTTATCAGATGTTATACATTTGAGCTTTAAGTCTGATTCTTTTTCAACCATTTTATGAAATATTTTAAACCTTTCAAAAGCTTCTTATTTGTGTTTGAGAAATGTGACCCAAACCATTCTAGTATAATCATCCACAAATAGCCTAAAGTACTTTTCACGATTAATAGACCTTGTTCTAGTTGGTCCACACAATTCTGTATACACTAATTGTAAAGGTTTTGATGAAGAATGTTCTTTTGTTTTGAAAGTGACTCTAGTTTCTTTACCACTTAAAAATTCTTTGCACACAATTTTTTTTGGTTTGTTAAGGACTGGTAAACCTCTAACATTTTGATTTTTGCTGATTCTAACCATATTTTAAAAATTTATGTGTCCTAGTCTCTTATGCCACAACCAACTTTCTTCAACTTGACCCATGAGACACACACCTTGATTATTGTCATTTCCAGATGTGTCAAGAAGATTGTAAAAATTTCCTTTAGTCCTTCTTCCAGCTGCAACAACCTTTCCAAGCTTGTTTTTAATCTCACATCCTTGTGAAGTGAATATAACATGATAACCACTATCACAAATTTTACTAACACTTAGAAGATTGTGCTTTAGACCTTCCACATAGTACACATTGTAAATAGGAGTGTCCTCATTTAGAAGAAGTGAACCTCTACCTTTGATTTGTATACCAGAATTATCACCAAACTTCACATATCCACCTACATAATCTTCTAGTTTGATGAATTTATCCTTGTCACCTGTCATGTGGTTAGAACAACCACTGTCTAGGACCCATATGTCCTTTTTCTTGGAATGAAAGGCAGTTTGGACTAACATAGTTTGCTCTATGTTTTTGATATTCTTAGGTTTCCAAACCATTTTGGTTTTTTGTTGTGTATTTTGCAGATCAACTTTGCATTGCTTAACAAAATGACCCAAAGTATTGCATTTAAAGCATCTGATCTGTTTAGCAAAACCAAGGTATTTCTTATGACCAAACCTAGGTATCCTAGAATTGATAAGCCTGCAAGAGCTCACTTTATGGCCAAATTTGTTGCAGAAAAAACAATACCCATAAAAGAAAGGGTTGAATTTGTATGATGTTCTGTTATTCCTAAAAGGATGAACATGATTCTTATCAGAATCAAGATGATTTGATTCAAAACTTTTGTTTGCAGCAACATCTTTTTGCTTTGCATCATCATTTGAACATTCACCCTTCTCAAAACCAATACTAGTTTTATCCTTATTCAATTTCTGCTTGCTAAGCATGCCATTTAGTTTTGAAGTACTTTCATACTTTTCAATAGTCTTCCTAAGATCAACAATTTCATGTTCAAGTATTTGAATTTCTTGATCTTTATGACTTATACCAACACGAAGACAATCCTCAACTCTCTTGGCTTCTTCAAGCCGAGTCTTCAAAGAGACCATTTCTTGATTTGAAGTTTGTTCTTGAGCAAGAATTTTCTTTTTGAGTTTTCTAATCTCTTTTAAAGCACATTTCAGTTCACCTTCTAGATCTACTTCACCATCTTCATTATCATTGTTGTTTGTATCTTCTTGCTGAATGATTTCAGCCATGAATAATGTTTCATCTTCTTCCGCTAAAGAATCTTTAGATTTAGTGTTTGTTTCATCTTTACTAAACAAACTCTTCTTCTTTTTGAAGTTGAATTTTTGTTAAGGTTTATAGGCATTTTTCTTAGGCTATTTTTCAGATTTCTCATTGTCACTATTTTGATCACCATAGGGGCACTTTGCAGCAAAGTGGCCTATTTTTCCACAATTAAAACACTTAAAGGGAAGTTTTCCCTTATATTTTCCAGATCCCTTTTTAAGCTTTCTAACAAAATGGGATTCTTTAGAATCAGAAAATTCTGACTTACTAACCTCATCTTTTTCTTTCTTTTCAATGTCAAAGGTAGTTTCTTTTCCTATAGAATTGTTTTTATTGATTCTCATTTCATAGGCAGTCAGAGTACCTTGTAAAATATCTAAGGTAAACTGGTCAAAGTGTTTCTTTTCTTCAAGAGTAGAAACCTTAGCTTCAAATTTAGGCAGTAAGGTTCTAGTGACCTTATTTACAACATCAAATTCTTTTACATCTTCTTCTAGCCCTTTCATAACATTGATAACTTCATCAATTCTCAAGCAGTAATCAGCCACTTTTTCATCATCCCTCATTTTTAATTCCTCAAACTAATGTTTTAGAGTAAGGACTTTTGACTGTTTAACTTTTTCATTTCCTTGATAAATGGTTTCAAGTTTATCCTAGATTTCCTTAGCAGAAATGCAGTGCATAACTTTAATGAAGAAATATTTAGTTAATGCACACAAGATAACATGTTTTGCTCTAGCATTAGTTTCATACTTTTTCTTTTCATCAACAATTGTGGGTAATGTGGCTGGTACAATGTACCCATTTAATACTATGTTCCACACATCGAGATCAATAGAAATCAGATATGTTTCCATTCTGATTTTCCAGAATACATAATCCGTTCCATCAAATAATGGAGCTCTAGTCACAAATGTGCCTTCATGAGCTTGAGACATTTTAAATAGACTCCAAGACCAGAATCAATCCTAGGTTGTTTAGACCTATCAGAGGACCCTAAGCTCTGATGCCAATTGTTTCCAGTGAAAATGACACCGACAGGGGGGGTGAATCAGTGTCTTAACATATTTTACCATTTTTTAGAAAATAAACCATAGCACACATTTGATCTCAGTATTTCAATGATAAGTACATTCAACTCACAGTAAAGCAGAGAAATAAACTGAAATGAGAATTGTAATTGCAAAACAATGAACAATTAAGCATTCTCATAGTAAAGTAGAGAAACCACAAATGAGCAATGAGACACAAGATATGTCGAGTGGAAAACCCTCTTGGGGTAGAAAAACCACTCCTAAACTGTTGCCTTTTAGGATCTTAAGAACTAATTACAAAAGTGATTTTAGTTTTCATTGTATATCCTTCATTGGAGAGAATGTAGGACATGACAATAAGAAGTATCAATGACCACCTCGTACTTTGACTTGGTAAAGGCCTAAAAATTGCCTCCATTATTTGACTCCACAAAAAAGCTCCAACAAGGCATTGGTGAAAGAAGACTCCTAACTTTTCAAATTTCTTTTCCTTTGTCAGCTATTATATCCACTTTTTAACCTTTTGGATGCTTGCAAATTGCTGCTACAGGTTCTTAAACTATCCCTTTATGCTTGCAACCTACTCAATTGCCCATCAATACCTTCTTAGATGCTTGCAAAATGTTGCTACAGGTGTCAAACTAGCTTTTTTCCTTCCCAACTGCTCCTTTATGCTTTAAAACTGCTAATTGAAAACTCTATCTGTTGTCCTATGTCAAAAAAAAGCAATTAGGCAATTACTTCATCAATCTTCATCTAACGCAGATCATAATTATGGTAACTACTAACCAAATAGATATGCACTACTGACCTTGTATTCTTTGCTCAAGATTCACTTATAAAGTAAAACAAAAAGATACAATAATCATTTATAAATCTACATCTCTTTCCCTCACAAACTAAACAAAATAAGATAAGATATGAACATACACTAACAAAATAAAACCCAACTGCTAAAATTTTGTATGTATTGATTTGTTTCAATAAGTACAAACCAAAATTTTCTCAATTTTATAATCCGTACTTCTTCCATTGCAAGTGTAGGAACATTTGCTTGTACAGACATAGATTAGTCATATTAGTTCATACAATGAAACAAACAAAACCAGTGGGGCAAAGTAATTACATGATTTGAGAGGGGTTCTAGATGATTGTGTAAGTATTGAAGTTGGCAGTAGGGTCAAACCATAAATAAAATTGTTGCTCCCTATCTCCTTCACCTTGAGAGTAGATGTTGGTGTGCAAGATATATGGTTTCCCTAAAGTGTTTCCCAAGAACTCTATATCTATCTCGTTGTGTGGCTCTCCACCAGAATGAAACTACACCACTGATTTTGTTAGCCGACCATAAAATTAAGAAAGCAAAATCCAAGACTTTAGAGGTAGATTAGACTGTCAAGTTATCCATAAATATGGATGATGATTGTATGGAGGGGGAAGTTCATATATAGACAGAGGTTATAATGATGTGTTGAAGATTTTTTTTTGCAAGTTTTATGTGGATGGATGAAAGTTCACATAGACATAAGTTATAATGATGCGTGTAGAGACTTTGTTTTGGGATTTTCACATGGATGGAGGGAAGCTCATATAAACATAAGTTATAATGATGCATGTTAAGAATCTTTTTGACACTGGATATTCACTCCTCAATTAAAATAAATAAATAAATAAATAATACAACAAATTTTATTTTTAGCTGGTAGACTACTTATAGTCTGAGATTTGAGACTAAAACAAGTCTCACGCCTACAAACCACTATTGAGTCATTGGAAAAAAAGTTTAAGCTGTCATTTAATGATAAACCATCTGTTGTTTAAAAGTAAAAGCCTCCAAAATATCAGGCAAAAGCCTTCAAAATCTCACTTATCCAGATAAACATTGATTAGACAACTAGATGGGAACATTATATTTTCAGTTGTAGTGTTTTTTTTTGTCAATTTGATAGCAATTACATGCAAATAGAATTTGCAATGCATATGTAGACAAACACATACTCTTTTAACATATTAATCTAAATATAATTTTCTATCGAAATAATGCTTGAACCTCTTTTAAATTCAAATGCTAGTATATAATTTTTTTAGAAAATCCATTACTCTAATTATTAGTGTCCAAATGAGAGAGTCTTTTACTCACATAAAATGTAGTAACTGTGCCTAAAAAATTTCCGGGCACTACCTTCATACGTATATCGAATTTCCCAAACATAAATTCCTACTTTGATTGAATTAACGAACCTGTGAAAGATCACTGAAATCAAAAACATATAAAAGCATATCCTAATGCATTGAGCTAAATTGCATAAAATATACCAACGCTCTGATTGAGAGTCAGCTGCAAGTCCTGGCCATTGTTGAGTATATAGCATGTTCATTGCCCCATTTGACATCTACATCTTCATAGAAGTTGCTATAAACCATGGGAGTTGCAGTACACATGAGTATAAACACAATGGATTGCAAAGAAGTGGAACAAGCTATATCTTCGATCACCTATCCAAGAATAAAGTAATTTGCATATTAATACATTTAATAGATGTATGTATCCTTAAAACGGTTTCATGAAGTTGCTAATGTGAAGCAAGAACATGAGGATTAATAGATGTATGTATTGTAAGACCCCTACATTTTTCTCTTTTGACCAAATAGTGTTCTGTTGGTTATGTCTTATTCTATGTTTGTACTTTGAACTAGAACTCAGTTGCTATTTGATCGTTATCTATAAAGTGATGCAAATGTTATATTTTGGTGTGATGGTGTATTTTGCTGATGCATCATTATGGCATGCTTTGGATTAGCATAGTGGATAATTGAATTAATGATGTTTACGCTTTTGATCATATTAATGATGCTAGATTCGTCAGTTAGTAATACTATATTGGTGAAGGGGACAAGATTGCATCACTTGCTTGCGAGCACCCTGCAATCCCGAGACTCCCTCTTCATGGTGTTCCTTATTTATGACATGTTTATGCATGTGGATATACTCTTTATTTGTAGGTTTACAGGTACAGGACATCAACTCCACCTGGTTCACAGGTTTGAGCATGTTCAATATCCAACGGTATTCGATTGGGAGATAGCAGCTAGGTTTTCGACACCACGTCATTACCCTAGTCCTAGTGTGTTGTCGGGTGTTGTCGAGTTGTGTTGCTTTGTATATTGTTCCCTCTCTTTGTTATCTCATTTCAAGTTGAAAAGGGTAATTAAATGAAAGTATGCATTTAATTGGTGGATTGAAATTGATCTGGTATTATGTTAATAATGTAATTTATTTTATTAATTAATTTAATTTAATTAATAAATGATTTAATCGTGGATTATATTTATTTATCAATTAATTAAACTGATTGTGTTGAAATTGGATAAGTTCATTTTGAAAATTTTGAATTTTATTAGGTGAAATTGAAAAATGAAAGAAAAGGTTTTAAAAGTCAATTTAGAAAACTTAAATTTAAAAATTGAAAAATTAGATATTTTTCTATATCTGTATTCTGAAAATTATGGCAGTGGTTGAATGAGATATTTTTGGAAATTTTCTTGATTATGGAATTTTCCTTCACAATTTTAGAGGATGAGGATTTGAAAAAAAAAAATGGAAGGAGGAGGAATTGTTGGATTTTGGGGGCTTTTGGATTGAAGCTATAAAAATTGCAAATCTGAAGAGGGAATCTATTGAAGGAGTTGGAATTTGAGGAGGAACTCAAAACACCATAGTCAACCTCCAAATTTTAACCCAGGTTTTCTTCTTGCTTGATTTTGTGCTCATTTTGGGAATTTCATGGTTTCATTGGGTTGTTTGAAAACCTTTTAATCCTCAGTTTGGGTTGCAAAGAAAACCCATCTTGGATCTGGTTTCCAAAACTTAAACTTGTATTTGAAAGTTAAATTTCTCAAAAAAAAAAAAAATACTCTTTGCTGTAAATGTTTATTTTCAGTATAATTTATTCAAATTATTTCTCAATTTGTGTGAGGTTTTGTTTAAAATATATATATATATATACATATATATGTTGTAAAAAAAAAAAAGTAAAAAAAAGGAATTTATGCTGTTAAAAATAAAGTTGAAAATTCCCTCTTGCAAGGGTTTGGATTTCAAAATCCGTAGGTAATTGTTTGTTTAAAAAATAAAAAAAAATAAAAAATTAAAAGAAAAAGATTTGTTTTGTTGGGGGCTGGGGCTCAACCCACAGCCGCGCCAACCGCCCCCGCCGTCGCACCTGTGGTGGCTTGGCACCACCACCACCACAGTGGTGGTCGACTATGCTAAGCACAGCCGAGCCACACCTGTGGGTGCGGCTGTGCAAAGCCACTGACCTCCCTCCGCCTTCAGCGCTGCCTCCACCTAGTCTAACACACGCCGCTCAAGTAAAAACCCACGACCAATAAGCCGCTGCTGCCTCCTTTAAATGCCCCGCCGCCACTGTGTTAAGCGCAACCCTAAATGGAAAATGCCACCCCTGCAAATAAAAACGCTGCCACTGTGAGGAAACCGCAACTGGGATAAAACATGGAAATGACGCCCTAATCTGCCCAATAATCCTTATGCACGTGGCCCAATACAAACAACCGCCCAGCCCTAAGAAGAAATGTGCGGCCCAAGGCGTGAATAGGGTGTGGGTTTAAAAATAAAATAATACTAATAATAAAATATCTTTATATTATTATTTAATATTATATATATATATATAATATTAGAATATTATTATATGTATATATTAATCATGAATATATATATGATTAATATTTTATATTATATGTATATAATGTTAGGAAATTAATTTAAATCTTTCTATAGTTGAGTTTATAATTTTAATATACATATATATATATATATATATATATATATATATATATATATATATATATTAAAATGAATGAGTGAAATAGAGGCATACTTTAAATGTAATTGTGAAATATAAACTAATGTGCAAAAGTTCAAATTATTGTTTTGATTTAAATAATGCATGATTTAAATATAATTGGGAGAATGTTAAAATCATTATGCCATAGTCAAGTTAGTGCATTTATTTTTAAAAATAATATTATTTGAAAGGTCGAACATTGAATTTAAAGGAAATGTGTTTAATGGCGAATTAATTGATTTCGTTTAAAATGATTTGGTATGCAAAGCGAACCGTTAGTTATTTTAAAGATACATTCTGAAATTATAGAAGTAAATGTTTTTTTCTTATTATTTAAGGCAATTAGGGAATTAAGTGTTAGTTTAAATTTCATCTTGTCTGAAAGAGACGTATGATTAAATCAGTTTTATTGAGCAATAGATTACTGATGTTATTCAAGGAAATGGATTTAATATATCCAAATTAGTATAATTCCTTGCAACTTGCCTTCGTGATTATTTCCTCTGAGTTCATGTTTTGGGGAAATGGGTTAAGTGTCATTTAATCTGTAAGTCTTCTAGAGGACCCTAGAGGTTGGGGGTTGTCGTCTTGTGATGTCAACTATTTTTTAATTCCCTTGGGTAGTGCATGAAGTTATGTCAATGTAATACCCCGGTTTCTACGAACGAGAATGTTTTGCGCCTCTTGAGAAAGGAGTGGTCATGTAATCTTGGTTGTTGTACTTTGTACCCTTGGTGTTTGGATGGTATGTGTGTTGTCAAGTAGAAGAGTGGCTTCCATAGGGGCCAGAGCTCGGAAGAGGTAAACTGGATAACCTACGGGGGTGGTTTAAACAAGTGATAACTAAATCAAAACTTAGAAGATTAGGTGGTACTTCTCAGTAATCAAGATAATTATGCCTCACTCATAAACACAAGGGCTCATTTAGACTTGGGATGAGTGGGAAGGCCTGAAATGGCAAGGTCATCTATCTTGTCCGTACGAAAGGTATTTGATTCCGCATGAGTGAGTATGGGGGCCAAAAAATTCGGTAGAGGCCACTAGGATAACCCTTAGTGGGGGTTGGAGCCTAGGAAGAATCCTAGAGGATAACCCATGACGAGATGTGTGATGACACTCTGTCTAGGACAACAGTCAGTATTTGTTTTCGCTTGAGTAAGTATGAGGGTCGGGGATCGGTTGAGGCAACCATCTTGACGATCCCCAGTGGGTAACTCATGTACTTGTTTATTGTGACCATAGTTGGTATTTGATTTGGTGGGTATGGTTTCCTTAACATACCTGATGTGACCATAGTTGGTGTTCGATTAGTTTGTGTATGGTTCTTTTAACATACTTGATCTGCTTTATTTCTGGAAGCAATGTGACCATGTAGAGTTGTACTTGTGTGGTACTCGTGATGCTCTTGAGTTGTACTTGTGATGTTCTTGTGTGGTACTCGTGATGCTCTTGAGTTGTACTTATGTTGTACTAATGTGGTACTTGAGTTGTACTTGTGATGTGCTTATGTGGTACATATGATTGGATGTGTCAGTTTGGTTTGGTGGTGATTAGCCTGTGTCTAGAGGTAGATGGTCTTGACTAGGATTCCTGGTCACTATCTCCTAGCACGGGGGGTGGGCCTTTGGGTTCCACTTGGTTGGGTGGCGTGCACCTGAATCCGTTGGGTTCTATCTTCATGTTCAAGTGGACAAGACTTCCAGTTGGAGAGCTCGTTGGATTCGGTATCAGTTCTATTTTATTTCATTTCAGCTATCTTGTGAATTGTTACCCCTCATTGTTATCGAGGTGGAAGGTTGTAATTGTAATCTTTATTTATGGACTTGCCTCTTTCAGGGAATGAGTGTTGTAACCTTATTGTTTAAATTATGTACAATGAATTGGAAGTTATCTCTTATGCTTGATGTAAATTATCCTAATTGGAATGCATATGTTAAGTTATTATTTAAATAATTGACATGGTTTATATTCATGTTTTTTGTTGAGGTTCTTTATGACCTTAGTCTCGTAACCTTAGGGGATGTTTGCAATGAGTAGCGAACTTGTTTATTAATTGTACTTAAACAAAAAAATAAAATTAGCCTATTTAAGTAGTTGTTTGCATCTTCCTCTAGGGTTGCGTGGCGGGGTGTTACATGTATCCTTAAAATGGTTTCATATTCTTAAGCATTATGTGGTATTTTATGTTTTATAGTAAGCCCGTTTATTTCAGATGCACCTCAACTGTTGAATTTTTTTGAATAATTTCAGATTTTATTAAAGTCAATGAGACAGTTCTTCCTCTACAGGCTACAAACTATGAGAATGAATTTAAGAGTAAGGGTTACAAAGATATAAAAGTACATTACAGCCTCTCCTTTTTATCTTGATGACAGACATTCAAAAAGCAATGTTTACATAAATATTTTATTCTTGATATTTTCTCTCTAATGCTATGTAGGGAAAATCCTGACATTATTTTTAACAAAAGACATTTAGAAGAACCTAACAAACTTTAATTCCTAATAAAATACTTGGTCCATAAGATCGTCTCACAAAAGAAAATAAACAAACAATATGTATCAATATATAAATTTCAACTTGACATTTTCTCTCTAATCCTATGTAGGAAAAATCCTGACATTATTTTTAACACAAGAACAAACTTTAATTCCTAATAAAATACTTGGTCCATAAGATCGGCTCACAAAAGAAAATAAACAAACTATATGTATCAATATATAAATTTCAACTGAAAATTTGTGTAATTTCAGCTTGTGGAGAGTTTAGTCTTACTTGGCAATTTAACTTAAAGGATTAATTTTGTTGTTTTAGCCGGAGCCACTAGTGTATTCAATAAATTGTAACATACACAAAAAAGAGTTGGGCACAAAATCTTCCAACTAATTTACACATTCAGTAATTTAAAATGTAGGGAAACCCATAGTCACAATCAACCAAAGTTCATAAATAGGTTTGATCCTTTCCCAGACTTCTTTTCAGTACAAACGAACATGTAACCCACAAAGAATAATGAACTCTTGTATAATAGCTCACCTTACGGGCAGTTGGTGTGGCTTGCCTTGGTACACTTATACTATGAAATCCAATTCTCCCCTTTTTCTCAGCAGTTTTCAATATTTGGAATGAGCACATCAAAATTTCTTCACATATTCATGAGGGGCAGAGCTTATCTTCTTTCAAATAGCTCCAAAAACTGCGACAACATCACATTTACTCCATCACAACAATCTCCCAATTTCTATCAAGTTCTCAGCTTTTTTCATATAACCAACTTCAAAATGAGTCTTAATCACAGAGGAATCATTGACCTCATTACCAAAATTCCTCATAAAAAATAAAGACATCTTTTGTTGTTTCTTAATTTGATTGCATGCAAATTTTTAACATAAATATTTCAGATCACACTTCATGATCTATTTATAAAATGATAGAAAGCTCAAGAAAATACAAATAAAGAAGTCTCCTCACCATTTCAAAATTGAGACGTCTCAACATCATTCTAAGAAAGATAAGGCGCCGGATGAACCTTCACCATCCATACATTTTGTTTCCTTTGATTAATCAACCTTGTTGCCCTTGAAGCAATTTGCATGTCTTCACAAACACATATTTTACTGGGTAAGATTATCATAGAACAAATTCTGAACCTTTTAGTGCATGCACAAACAATATTTACATGGTATGAAATCTTAAATAAGACTATACGATTCTTTCATGCTGTTATGTGGTAAGTGGAAAATTTCCACATATATATTCGATATTCAAAGTCACATGGTTTCATTTTATGCTCAACATCTGTCCTTAAACACTAAACAAAACATGTATAGCAACTCTGCCTTTTTCTAAATCTCTACACAAAGAAAACAAACTTTTGATATATTTGCGAAAGCAATAAGGAGAAGAGGATAAGGATCAAAAATAGTGTACTGATTGAAAATCACCTAATCAAGATCCAACTCTACAAGTTTACCATTCTCTATCATCATCTTAAATAACAGGTTACAAATGACTACGTATAGTTTAATTTGTCAAAAACTACAAACCAATTAAACAATACTAATAAACCATAAAACCACGAGAGGAGAAATCAATGCATTATCAAACATAATTGAGTTCCTTGTGATTTACTTGAAATCTCTTAATTAAAGAATATTTGTCACCCAAATAATTGAATAGATAGCTTTCATATGAAATCTTATAATTAAGGATATATATCAGAAGAAGAAAAAGAAGATGATGATTATGACAAAGAACATGATAGAGAATACAGCAAAGAAGACTCATATCTGTGATTTTTAAGATAAAATTTGTGAGACAAAAGAAACCATTTTAATTGTATAAAGGAGTTTATTAAAAAGTCCATCAAATTATGATGATGACAACAACAAAGAAGATGATGGAGAATACAAGGAAAAAAGCCATATCTGTGATTTTCAAGATACCAATTGTGGGAGAAAATAAACCACACATTGAATTTATTAAAAAACATCAAATTATGATGATGATGATAGATTAAAAATATTATGGAGAATATGAGGAGAAGCCATACCGTTGATTTTTAAGATAAAAGTTGTGGGAGAAAATAAACCACTTTGAGTTTATTCAAAAACATCAAATTATAATGATGATGATAAACAAACAAAAAAGATGATGAAGAGTACAAGGAAGAGAAGCCATATACTTGTGATTTTTAAGATAAAAGTTGTGGGGGAAAGTAAACCACTCTTTGAGTTTATTAAAAAAACAACTTATTATGATGAAAATAGACAAAAATATGAAGAATACAAGGAAGAGAAGTCATACCTGTGATTTGTAAGATAAAAGTTATGAGAGAAAATAAACCACAATTTTACTATAAAAAAGATCTTTACTGAAATAATACCAAAACGTAATATTTACTAATAATACCTTAGATTTATAAAAAATATGCAATTCTTATGTTTCACTTTCTATACGCTTTGGATGCTATTGTTGGATTGTGTCCTTCTTTTTAAGCAACATTGAATGATTCCTTTGATAATTGCCTTCCCTTGAACACCCCATAACAATTAATATTTTTCCTGCCTATGAAGGTGAGGAGGTAGCCTCATCTAGACATTTTATACTATTTGGATGGTATCGTTTGTAGTCTCATAAATAGTCAACACAACATCTTCAAGCTAAGAAGTATGTGAATTTTTTTACCAACCTACTTGAAATATATTTGATTGCTTCTCAGTTTAGCTTCTACCTAATAGAGTCACTGTTTTAGTTCTTGTACTCAGCAAGACTTGATCTGCAATTGACTTATTCATAATCATTCAACTTCACTAGTAGATTAACGACTCATTACTCAATTGAGTTAAAAATATCACACTGACATGATTGAGATACAAAGGTGAATGGAAATAATTGTTTATATTTTTTAAATGAAAATATTAAAGTGTCTTACCTTGTCAACTTTGACTACATTTTATCATTGAAAGACAATCACTGAGACATAAAATCTTAATTATATGAATTGTTACTGAAATGGATATGTATAGTGAGTTAAAGGAAAATTTTAATTCCTTCGCTCTATAAGGGAAGCAATAGTGCAAATCTTGGAGAAAGCCATGATGTATATATCCCTCTAAAAATTTTTTGTAGGTGGTGATTGGAACTTCCCTCAAAAGTGTTTTGATTAGGAATAATTAAAAACAAAGTTTAACCCAAATACCCAATCAAAATATTTAAATGAAAGAATTAGAATTAGAATGGATTTTAACTTTTCTACTGATGCTTTGCTGAGGGGCTAGAGAAGATAACCTATTGTAACATAACAGCTAGTCCAAGAGCCTAAAATGTTCATCATTCTAATTTCTATCATCTCCTTATTTCCATATGAATGGTAATTCTTTAAGAGGGAAAATGTTCTTCCAGATGCTATTCCTTCCTGTATCCATGTAATTAAATATTAAAACCACTTTCCATGTATTAATCATGGTACTAATTATGCACTCGACATTACTAGACTATTCTCTTACAGTTAGGGAGATGAGACCGCGTATCAGTCCTACCTTTAAAGCAACCTTCAGATATTGTCCATGGAAGACTAAGAGCTCAATGGATGAGGGATTTAACTTTAAGCCTTTCTTCAACTGCTCCACTAGTTATTCTAGTTTCTAAGTGAGTCGATGTACCATGCTTTTATAAGTACCCATTAAAAACAAAAGAGCATCATAGTGAAATAATTTAATTTCTTTATGTTTCTTCCCAAAACACAGAATCCTTTTCCTTTTAAATTCACTAAATATTAATAACATTATCCATTGATAAAACCCACAAGAAGGTTTGGGTGCTTTTTTTTTTGTACAATTTGTATTCCTTTTTTTTTTTGCATGTGTGTAGAACACTAGCAGGCTGCCTAAAATGATAGATGTTAGTGGAGCAGCAACAGATACCTAGAAAAGCTTGGAGTTTTTCTTGCTCTGTTACATCATAAAACACATTTTACCTACATGAATAACAAAGGAGTGCTATCATGTTTGGAACAACCTTGTTGTTTGATTTGAGAGGATAAGGTAAAGTAGAATGGGTTGTCCCTAACCAAATTCTTATAGACACACTTCCTATTTTCAAAACCTAACCTCAAATATAGTTGGGTATATAGAGGATATCTCCTAGTTGGGTTGTACATTCTAGATATGACCTATCGACCATGCTTGGTTGTGATGTATCAATAATTACTTATCCCTAGGAAGTTACTCACCTTGTGTCCCAAGAAATAGATTTGTATACCATGTATTCTCTCCCCTTTGCCTTTGAATGACCTTGGATGACCAAAGTGGTTAGTGCATCCTCATGGGCCCTACATTCCATACCTAAACAAAGCATATTGGTGGGATCACAATCATTCACACTCCTACTTGGATAATCTAGGTTGTTCATGTGCACATGGCATGTTTTCTTGTGTGAAACTCATAATCATTACTAAAATCCAAAAAAACATTTACACAATCCACCCTAAATCTACAATCAAACATTGAATTTGAGCACCCAAAAATCCTCTTGCAAAGGTTGAGATCAAAATCCATTATCCTAAACACATCTCCAAACTTAAGTCAAATCCAAAGCCCATCACCCCAACCATAATACAAGAACCATTTATCCTAATCATAATCCAAAAATTCAAATCCAATCCCTAAAAATACACCTTAAATCCCAATCCTATTATCTAAATTAAACCTTAAACCCAAACTTTTAAATCAAAATCAGAACCTAAATCCAAACCATAATCCTATTTCTATATGTAAAGTTTAAAACAAATCCATTCACCTTAATCCATATTTTCATAACCAAATCCAAATCAAACAAAGTTCATTTGAAACCTTAAACCCAAACTTTTAAATCAAAATCAGAACCTAAATCCAAACCATAATCCTATTTCTATATGTAAAGTTTAAAACAAATCCATTCACCTTAATCCATATTTTCATAACCAAATCCAAATCAAACAAAGTTCATTTGAAAATGTTTCTAAAATCTAAACCTTAATCAAACCCAATCATTATCATTAGTTTTTATTCACTTAATAAATTTACCTATTTTAAGTAAAAATAAACTATTCAGATCAAAGTCAAACCATCTCATAAGCCTCGATAAATCTTAAAAATTTGACATCTTAAATATAACTATTCAAACATCCAAACCAAATAAAATCTTAATTAAAAGCTTGCCTATGTTAAATTGGGAAATAAACCATCCACATTAAACCAAACAAACTTAAGATCTTGATTCTCAAACCACTTTCAACTCAAACCCATCCAACATTTGAAACCAAAGCAAAATCAATCCACCTTGTAAAACCTAAACAATTCATGTATCTCAAAAATTGTGGTAATTTTTCCTATAAATGCAGACCTTCCACAAGAAGCACCAAAGAAAATGTTCTCTTATGGGAAATCAAAGAAAATGGTCCCTTATGTAATATCAAGATTGCAGAATAAGCTTACACCAGCCAACCGCATTTGTATGTCTACCAGGGAAGGCTGCAAATCAAAGAAAACCTGTTGTTCAGAAATTGTGAACTGTTTCTATCATCTATCAAATGATCCTAGAAATCTATTTTTCTTTTTTGAATTAGCTCCCTTTTCTTATGCCTCGAAAGATTTCTTTCACTAGTTACAATTTTTTTCTCGGGAATGGAATCATGGTGTATTAGTTTATTGCATTTTGATTTAAGATTTTCTAAGGTTCATGTTATCAAACCCATTCTATGCATTTTCTGAGATCATGGAAATCCATGAGACTTCATCTCAGTTTTGTCTTTGCATGTAGCCACCTTATGCTACTCTATATAGGTAAAAATTTGTATGAAGAGTTTCTTATACGCTTTAAATCTCGAAAACATTACTACTTGTTTGTTTGTTTTTGTTGTTGGGGATAATTTTTGTGTTTTGCTATGCTGATGGTATACTCTTGTATTTGGGGTCTTCATTAGAGTTTTTGTTGAAAAGCAAAGGAATTTGTGCTTAAGCCACACGTGAAACACCCAATTCAGCATATTAACATGCCTAGATTTTTATGCAATGGGATAAGGTCTACCAATAGAGATTCACTTTTTTAAATTATCTCTTTTCTTCATATATTTTGTTAAATTATCCAGGTTTCTAGATGATTTTGTCTAAAATTCTGTCATTAATCTTTGAGATCTATTCTTATCTATTCTTGTAATCCTCACATATTATCCTATGAATACTTTGGGGCTAGTTTTTTGGTTTTCATTATGAACAGAGTTATTTACATATGCTAAGAGCAATATTCATTTTTCTTAAGAAAATTAATGAAAACTACAGCCCACACTCCAAATGCAAATGTCTACAAAACTCTTTTTTTGTGGTGCATTCCTTACATTACCCGTCTCCATGTTTGTGTGTACAGTTAAACTCATCAACGGTGAAATTAGCATCTTAACAACAAAATTCATCAAGAAATACAAAATGTAAGACAAAATATTTATTTGTGTAGCAGACTTCATGCTCCAACGGTGGAACTAAGACTGCTATAATAAAATTTATTATGACTGATTACATTTATTGTTCGCAGATGAACAGAATATCCATTGGTTAGTAGGTATGGCCAGCAGTCATATGTAACTGACATAACTACAAAATGAAAAGTCCGAGTGTAATGTAAAGGGCGAAAGGCTGTCTAGAGATGCTTTCGGTGCTTATCTCAAGTTTACTGACATGCTTCTAGAAGAAGTCTTAATTTTCTGTAAATTCCATTTTATTCTTAATGTATTTGATTGATTGTTTATAGTGAATTCCACATTCTTCCACATGGTATGAGAGTGTGGTGACAGATGTTATGAAAGTGTGGTGACAGATATTTGTGACGATGTTTATAGTATATACTCTATACGAGAAAATGATTTTGTACAGGCTTATTCAACATATTTTCACTGATAAATTGCAATCATTCATTCCAACATGAAGAAGTCATGTTCACAGAGTGGCCAAATTGCACCCTTCATGTGTTGGTTTCCAATGTTTTACAACACTCTTATAGCTCCTAATCAGCTATATGCAGCTATAGACAGAAATTCTAGTTATTTACTTAAAAAATGTAGTATCATTAGTCCTTGCTAGTTTATACCAATTATGCTTAATGGGTGTTGTCAGATATTGAATTTTTCCCTTTTGAGTCTCCAACGTTGCATCTATGGATGAATGCATGCATAGCTGTACTTGTATATGGAATGGATTTATCTCCAAATGCCCTGGAATCAATATGAAAGCTCACTGAATTTAAAAACTATAGATTAGGTGATGGTGATACTGGGGATCCCAAAACATAAAAAATATGCAAATTATATGTAAATTCAGGAAAAAATACTAGTACACAAGAGTAAACAACATCAAAGAACATAGAATAATGCTAGAGTATTCCCCCAGGCCCTTAAAGAAACCTCTACAAGCTAGAAGAGAAAAGGACGTCATTTCATTTCAGCTCTGAGTTTTCAACAGTCAAGGATCAAATCCACAACTGCACATTTGACTCTGCAGGTGTGACTCTATTCTATGCAAGTTCAACCCTACAAGTGTAGATTCAACCCAAAAAGTGCAAAATCAACCCTGCTCTTTTGTAAATCTCTATCTCTGTCATTTTCCCAGATTCAACTTACTGTTCAAGTTTTGATTCTTGCTAATTCTTGTGGATCAATAATTAAATTATTCCCAAAATGTACCTTCCTTATTTCCTCCCTGATGAGGGAAAGTTGTCCCAAGCTTTTTAAATGAGATGAGTAAAAAAAATCTGTAAGAGTGTTGACAAAGAACCACTTGACTGTAGAAAGAGGTTGGCTACCAAACAAGCTATCTACACTAAAATGAGATATATAGCGCGAATATGGGCGGCTTTAGAGGCACCTAAACGTCTGTCCATTTTAAACCGTTTAAAAATCACATTAATGCTGGAGCCCAAAATCCTCTAATGAATCAAAGATATGTTCAGAAGCGTTACACAGCACAGATGGTTAGGTGAACGGCAACACCTCTCTCTTTCAACACCGTTGAGCATCGCAGTCTCTTAATTTCCATTTAAAAACCCCCGTCCGCACAACTGCCACATCACAAGATACTAATCTGTTCTGATACAATTATCAGCAAGGTGCCTACTACTGTAAAGCACAAGAAGATTTGTTTTCAGTTTAAGAACAATGGCAGGATTAAAAGCAAGAGAAGGAACAAAAATCTCGTCGATTGCGATGATTTTGAGCGTGGTAACACTGATGGCTGGTGTGGGAAGGCACAGGGCAACGGCACAGTCTGACTGTAACAGTGCCCTGGTGAGCTTATCACCATGTCTGAAATATATAACGGGAAATGAGACGAGCCCTTCTCAGGGGTGCTGCAGCGCCCTTGCTACTGTCGTCAAGAATAATGCCACTTGTCTCTGCCAGCTGCTCACTGGTAACAATCAGCTGGGGATTGCCATTAATCAGACTCGAGCTTTGGCTCTGCCCGGTGAATGTAAAGTCGCCACGCCGCCTGTTAGCCAATGCCAGGGTAATTTCTTTCGGTTTAGTGTTATTGAAATTAAATTTGAAATCCTAATTAACAGGGCGTATATAAATGGTTACTGATCTTCAACTGTATTTTTTTTCAGGTTCAGGGGCTCCAACTACTTCCCCTTCTTCGATCGGTTCAGGCACTCCAACTGGACAGGCCACCCCGGGATCGAATCCCAGTGAGAACAAATCGGCTTCGGGCAATTTGATGTCCTCTGTCGCCAACGTGTTGATGGGAATGGTAGTAGCTGCAGTTCTGATTTGAAGATAAACATTCAACTATTGTTAGAGTTGAGTCGAGATATGGAGTAATGTAGACTTTCGCATAGAATGGGTTTTTCCCCGACTGGGACTTTCGTTCAGATTGTTATTTTGAAAGCAGGGAGTAAGGATCTCACGCACTGAGATTCTGGTGTGTAGTCATTTTCGATGTTCAATTTTGAAATTCTCTGTATTGTAATCATTCTTAATTTGAGAATTTTTTGGAGTGATAATAAAATTATGAAAATGTTCGACAGTAAATGGAATCTAAGAAACAAATCTATGAAAGATGCAGTAATGAAAGATATAACAACTTAAAACTTCCAATTTATTTAACTTTTTAAGTTGTTAATACAATTTATAAAGTATAATGGTTATGGAAATTGGTGCATTAGTTCTTGTCATGTAGTGGTTTGTTTTTATGTTTTATTTTTTCCCATTTGAATCTGGTGTGATTTCTTCCACCCATCTTTTTAATCATTTTAATGTGAATATGTATAATATTATTCTATAAATAGTAATAAAGACACTTATTTTTAAAAAATGATATAATAATTAAATATAATTTTATTAACAAAATTATAAATGAATGTAAGTTATGTCATAAGATTGTGAAATAAGAAGTAAATTTACTAAGGACAAGTGTATTGAGTAGTTATCTAGATAAAAATGGATTATAGCATAATACATAATTTTACACTAGATTTGAAATCAAGTATAATAGATATAAAATTATTGATGAATACATTACAAATCAATAGTACTTCTCAAGATGGATGTTGCATGCATCCCATACTACATGTTCACCACTCTCTTCAACATTCGACATAATGATGATATATGTTTTTTAGAAGATCACAAATTTTTTGTAAGGTGCTTGTTGTCATTTATGTCTACTATTATTTCTACTAAGATCCTTCTAAAGCCTATTACCAAAGCCTTGCGAAACTATTAAGGGATTTTCTTTGGACATCCTCTAAATCAGGAATACATTTTCATGGTTTCTTTAGGATTTTGTTACCTTCTAAATTTAGGACCCTAGGCTTATTGATAACCATTGTTAATAATTGGCTTTAAGTACCAAATATATTAAAAAAACTCTTGAATGTGGTGAAGCTTACATGATTATTCTCCAAAATTATGTTACTTCTCAATTTCCTTAATAAAGACAATCTTGGAAAGGTCTTAGTTTTTGTTCATATCTTATTATGATGGAGCTAGTGTGCATTTAGGGAAATTTCATTGCCTAGAAGATATAAAAATCTTGTGAAGCCATCAAGCCTTGACTACATTAGAATTAAATAAACTTAGACAATAATTTATATCAACCAACAATCTCTAGTGATTCTCCTATGATTACTTGCTAGGATATGAACTTAGCCATAGGTCCTTGAATTCATGTCTTGAAGTTTTTTCTTAGAGGCATTTGCTTCATTTCAACTTTGTTTTCAAAACCATTAGAAATAGGATCCCTTGATCAAGCTCTCTAATTAGGATCATGAATCCTTGTAGACTAATGTAGACTCTATTCCTTTATATATAGTAGGTTTACTAGACCCTGGTAGAAGGATTAAAATTGTATCTACACACTTTTTTAAAGAATTACAAGCCTTCTATAGGCTACTCAAATATTTATTCACATCTATCAATGATTCAATAACTCAATGATAGGTGGAATCTTCAATCCATTGCCACTTAATCACAACACAAGTTTGATGGAAAGTTCAGTCAACTACTTTGAAGAAAAAAATTACTTATTTTTCTTTCTATCTTCTTTATTAGAGTCTCTTCATTGGGTATTGTTTGATTCATATGGATGATTTTAATCTCCACTATGTTTTTTGTGGACACCTTGAAACTCTTAAGCATCTTTTCTATTTTTACCCATGAGCTAAATTTTTTTGGATTTGGATTCATGATTTTTCAAGGATTTTTGGTTTAATCTATTCTCCTAGCACATGATTCTTCAAGGTGGGTAGCCTAAAATGTTAGTTAAATTTAGTTAAATTCACCATGCGTTGAAAGTGGAGAATTTATTTAGTACTTGAAAAGATAGAAATATCATAATTTTTATTTTTTGGATCTTCTATGGATTCTCATTTTTCATGTATTTTAAAGCCATGATATGTTCCAATGATCTACTATAGATTCAAGTGTGAGCTACTAAATTTTCTTTGTAATTTGCTCACTTACAAACTCTTATAGAGCATTGGGAAAGCACTCCATGCATTGTTGCACAATTGCCATTATCTCCTTTCAACAAAGATCCTTTTCCTTCTTGAGGGTGCCAATGTGGTCATAGACATAATGTTTGTTCTTAAGACCACTCTCATGAGTTTTCTTATGGTTTACATAGGTCTCCTTATCATTGAGCACATGGTTGGTCCTCATAGACACATGGCTATTCTATTTCTTCTCAACCTCATAATAGAGATACTTTTGTATGACCATTTTAGTGGCACGTACCCTTGCTTGGCTCTTGCCATTTCTTTTGTTGCTACAATTCCTATTGATCAAGAAGAAGAGAAAGGAAAAATAGGTGATAGCACAATTATGAGTTGGGATCCAATCCCTAATACTTAAGACCTCCTATGTGGCTGGGACAATCCTTCTGATAGAGACACGCCTCCTCATCCCATTAAAATTACACTAATTGCTAGTCAATTTAATTGTTTTATATATTTTACTTAAAATTTATACGTTAACTTTTAAATTTTTTATTACTATTAAATCCATATTTTTTATGGACTAATACATGCTTCTTTTTAATAAATTAATATAAAACTACACCATTCATTTGAAAAGTGGGGTGGCAGGGGCAGTCGGTGGCCACTCCACCACTCGATCTGCAATATTGTTAATTATGTCTTAATTAGAGCATTTAGAAAAAATGAACATCTGAATAGGAAAGAGGGCAAGGTGAAATGCACAAAAACTTAGTGCCAAGGACGGATGCAATGGGAGGCAAATATTAAATTCTTTGGGAAGAAAACAAACATGTAATGGCTTGACAGCGAGGTCGAGGCAGTGACAGTGGTAGGCCATATCTCACCGCTTCCTTCAAATTTGTGATGCAGCCCTTACATCACAAATAAAAATCCCATCACAATTTTGAGTTACTTCAAAACCAAGATAATAGCACAACAAACCAAGATCAGTCATCTCAAATTCACTCTTCATTGCCATTGAAAATTCTTTAAGCATGTTTTCATTTGCATACTTTGCTGCAATTTGAAAATTCTTTAAGCATGTTTTCTTTAAAATGTTAAAATAAGAAAATCTATTTTTTGACAGTTGTTGATTGGGAAAGTTTCCCAAACTTTTCTGCATTTGCTGATTGGGAAAGTTTCCCAAACATTTCTGCATTTCCTTTTTTGTATTTTGGGAATGTTTCCCATTCATTGTTTTTGTTGTTGCTCTATATATTGCTCTTTGATTTCCAATAAAAAGTGTGAAGACAGTTTGCTGCAATTTGTTGTGCAAGCATAACAGTTTGTTATCATTTCTGCTTCTTTGTTTTAGTGTTATATATTTTTTTGTTTATTTAGTTGTTAATGGTGTACTGTAATATTGTGGCATTTGTTTATTGTTTCTAACATATGGTATCAGAGCAGGTTCGAAATGGCAATGAATGCTAATAGTACACAGCTGCAAATTCCCAAATTTAATGGGAAAAACTATGATTTTTGGAGTTTTCAAATGAAGATTTTGTTTAAATCTCAGGAGCTATGGGATCTTGTGCAGAATGGGTATTCAGAACCCACAGATGCAGCAGCATTAGCAGCACTCACACAAAATGAAAGGAATTTATTGGAGAATAATCGGAAAAAAGATCAAAAAGCATTATTGTTCATTGTGCAGGGCCTTGATGAAACTCTCTTTCCAAGACTTACAGCTATTTCAACAGCCAAAGAAGCTTGGGATCTTCTTTCCCAATCATTTCAAGGTACAGAAAGAGTAAGAACAGTCCGTTTACAAATGCTTAGAAAAGATTTTGAAATTTTACAAATGTCAGATTCTGAAAGTTTAGGAGATTTCTTCACTCGCACAATGGGGATAGTTAATCAGATGAAAATAAATGGTGAGGTTATGAATGATCAAAAAATTGTTGAGAAAATTTTAAGAAGTTTGCCTACAAAATATGATCCAGTAGTTATAGCTATTGAAGAATCAAAAGATCTAACTTCTTTATCTGTAGATGAGCTTATGGGTTCACTGTACACACATGAGCAAAGAATAAATAAATCAGCAAAGGAGCCATTTGAGAAAGCTTTAAAGAGCAAAGTATCTTTGAAAGAAAAAGAAGCCGCACCAGAATCATCTTCAGCACAAAGAGGAAGAGGTAGAAATTCAAGAGGAAGAGGAGGACGTTTTCAACAAAGAGGCAGAGGTCAAAGAAGCAATAGAAGTGATGAAGAATTTTGTAATTACACTCAAACAAGAGGTAGAGGTAGAACAAATTTTCAGCAAAGAGATAGAGGTTTTCAGAGGTATGATAAATCATCTATTCAATGTTATTACTGTCAAAAGTTTGGACATATTGCAGCTGAATGTAGAAAAAAGATTGCAGATGAAAGTAAACATGAAGCCCAATATGCAAATGAAGGTGAAGGGCACAAAGGATATGTCTTGCTAACATGCAGCACAAAGGAGGAAGTAAATGATGACAAATGGTATGTTGACAGTGGGTGTAGTAATCATATGACTGGATGCAAAGAGATATTTCAGAATTTGGATGAGTCCATCAAATCTGAAGTTAAGATGGGAAATGATTCAATTGCATCAGTCATGGGGAAAGGGAGGATATTAATCACAACAAAAAAAGGTGAAAAAAAATATATTGGTGATGTATTTTATGTACCAGGTTTAAAGCATAATTTGTTAAGTGTAGGTCAACTTGTGCAAAAAGGCCACACTGTCAAATTTGAAAAAGATTCATGCATTATTGTTGATGGTAAAAACAAACAGATAACCAAAATACCCATGACTGCTAATAGGATGTTTTCTCTAAGTATCATAAATAATATGCATTTTAGTTTCAATGCTCTTGTAAAAGATACACAGTGGTTATGGCATCTTAGATTTGGTCATTTAAATTTTGGTGGACTAAATATTTTGCATAAGAAGAACATGGTAATAGGTTTACCACTTATCCAAAAATCGGATGAAGAATGTGAAGGTTGTATTGTTGGAAAACACCATAGAGAACCCTTTCCAATAAGGGATTCTTGGAGAGCTTCAAAGCCACTGGAGCTAGTTCACTCAGATCTATGTGGACCAATTGAGGTTGCTTCATTATCTGGTATGAGATATCTTTTGACATTTATTGATGACTATAGTAGAAAACTTTGGGTGTATCCCTTGAAAAATAAATTAGATACTTTCAAGAAATTTAGAGAATTTAAAGAATTAGTTGAAAAACAAAGTGGTTATTTTCTCAAAATTTTAAGGACAGATAGGGGTGGAGAGTATATTTCACATGAATTTCTTAACTTTTGTATTGAAAATGGCATAAAAAGGCAACTAACAACAAGGTATACACCACAACAAAATGGTGTAGCTGAGAGAAGAAATAGAACAATTTTAAATATGGTAAGGAGTATGCTTAATGTTAAGAATTTACCAAAAGTCTTTTGGGCAGAAGCAGTTTGTTGTGCAGGTTATATCTTGAATAGATGCCCTACAAACTCAGTATGGGGCATGACACCAGAAGAAGCATGGGGAGGATATAAACCCCGGGTAGATCATTTAAAATTTTTTGGTTGTATTGCTTTTTCTCATGTTCCAAATGCACTTAGAAGTAAATTGGATGATAAGGCAGAAAAATGTATCTTTGTTGGGTACAGTGAAGAATCTAAGGCATATAGATTATATAATCCTGAAACAAAAAAGTTGGTGATAAGTAGAGATGCAAAATTTCTTGAAGATCAGGAGTGGTGTTGGAATTTGAAAGAGAAATATCAACAAGTTAATTTTCAAGATGAAGCTGCAAATCAACAAAAATTTTTTGTTGTTAACAGAAACTCTTTTTCAACTCCACCAAGTCATAGACATGTTTCATCAAGCAATTCTCCATCATCTACCTCACAATCTCCAAAAAGGTGGCAGAAAACAAAGAGCTTGTCTGATATATATCAAGAAACAATAGAGGTAAATGAAGATATCTGTCATCTTGCATTTTTTGTTGATAGTGGTCCTATTATTTTTGAAGAAGCTATAAATGATGATAAATGGGTCAATGCTATGAATGAAGAAATTGCAGCCATAGAAAAGAATCAAACATGGGACATTGCAGATCTCCCTAAGCATAAGAAGGCAATTGGAGTAAAGTGGGTGTATAAAACAAAGTACAATGAGCAAGGTAAAGTGAATAAATACAAGGCCAGGCTGGTAGTGAAGGGCTACAAACAAAAATCAGGTATTGATTATAATGAAGTTTTTGCACCTGTAGCTAAAATGGATACTATTCGTATGATTTTAGCTCTTTCAGCACAAAAGGGTTGGAAACTCTTTCATATGGATGTAAAATCAGCATTCTTGAATGGTGTATTGGAGGAAGAAATTTACATTGAGCAACCACCTGGTTATGAGATTAAAGGTCAGAAAGGTAAAGTTCTCAAACTAAAGAAAGCCTTGTATGGTTTAAAACAGGCACCTAGAGTTTGGTATGAAAGGATTGAATCATATTTTTTGAAAAATGGTTTTGAAAAATGCCCTTATGAGCCCATCTTATTTATAAAACAAAATCAACAAGGTGACATTATGATTGTTTGCATTTATGTTGATGATTTGCTTTATACTGGGAATAATGAAAACATGCTTAAAGAATTTTCAATGGCAATGAAGAGTGAATTTGAGATGACTGATCTTGGTTTGTTGCGCTATTATCTTGGTTTTGAAGTAACTCAAAATTGTGATGGGATTTTTATTTCACAAGAAAAGTATGCAAATGATATTTTGAAAAGGTTCAAGATGGAAAATAGCAAACCATCAATTACACCTATTGCCATGGGTGTGAAGTTGAGCAAAAAGGATGAAAGCAAAAAGGTAGATTCTACTTTGTATAAAAGTTTGGTTGGAAGTCTAATGTACTTAACTGCAACAAAACCAGATATCATGTATGCAGTAAGTTTGATAAGCAGGTTTATGGAGGATCCACATGATACTCATCTACAAGCAGGTAAAAGAATACTAAGGTATGTGAAAGGGACTTCAAATCATGGAATTTTTTATGAAAATAAGAGTGTTTTGAAGTTAACTGGTTATACAGATAGTGATTGGGCTGGAAGTCAAGATGATAGGAAAAGTACTTCTGGGTATGTTTTTACTCTTGGTTCAGGTGTAATTTCTTGGTCTTCAAAGAAACAACCCATTGTTGCATTGTCCTCAGCAGAAGCAGAATATGTGGCAGCCACTTCAGCAAGTTGTCAAGCAGTTTGGTTACAAAGAATGCTTGAAGCATTGTTGCAGCCCCAAATGGAAGAAACAGTTATATTTTGTGATAATCAATCAGCTATTGCGCTTTCTAAAAATCCAGTCTTTCATGGAAGAAACAAACACATAGACATCAAATTTCATTTCATCAGAGAGCTGGTTAAAAATAATGAAATCAAACTTTCTTATTGCAGGTCCAAAGATCAGGTTGCTGACATTTTGACAAAGCCTTTGAAAGAAGAAGATTTCAATAGATTGAAGAAACTTTTAGGGATGACAAGCTGTCCCACAAATCAGATTTTAAGGGAGGATGTTAAAATAAGAAAATCTGTTTTTTGACAGTTGTTGATTGGGAAAGTTTCCCAAACTTTTCTGCATTTGCTGATTGGGAAAGTTTCCCAAACATTTCTGCATTTCCTTTTTTGTATTTTGGGAATGTTTCCCATTCGTTGTTTTTGTTGTTGCTCTATATATTGCTCTTTGATTTCCAATAAAAAGTGTGAAGACAGTTTGCTGCAATTTGTTGTGCAAGCATAACAGTTTGTTATCATTTTTGCTTCTTTGTTTTAGTGTTATATATTTTTTTGTTTATTTAGTTGTTAATGGTGTACTGTAATATTGTGACATTTGTTTATTGTTTCTAACACTTACAACATCCTAGTCTAAATCAGAGGTCACAAAACTCACACTTTATTACCCTAACTAGTTGAAATATAGATGGGTGATCATAAAAAGCTTACAAAATCATGTCCTACACTTGCTTCACCAGAACAAAGCGTGGTCTCTCTCCAAAGGGATTATCAAATAAAACTGTTTTTTCAATTAAAAAAGCAGGGAAATCGTACAAATATTTAAAAAAATTATACAAGAAGCGATAAAACTTAAATAACAATTCCATGTGAAATTCCACGCTGCTTCAATGCCTCAAACATGTATATATCTTCACATAACAACTGCAGCTAAAACCACCGCTGTTACGACGTTAAGCACAGGGGAAGCAAAAATGGTCGAAGCTGAATTGTTCTGGGTGGGATTCGAACTCGGGGTTGCTTGTGTTGTTGGAGCGCCGGAACCGGTGGCAGAAGGGGAAGTAGGAGGGACCCCTGAAGCTGTCGGAGAAGGGGAATTTGTTGGAGCCCCTGAACCTACACGCAACAGTTAAATATCAATAACAGTCATTGTACACCCTCTGAATTTGCATCTCAATAGAAAGTAAACAAACAAATTTTTACCCTGGCATTGGTTGACAGGCGGCGTGGTGACTTTGCATTCGCTGGGCAGGGCGAGAGCTCGAGTCTGGTTAATGGGAATCCCCAGCGAATTATTACCAGTGAGCAGCTGGCAGAGACAGGGAGCATTGTTCTTCACAACAGAAGCAAGAGAGCTGCAGCACCCCTGAGAAGGGGTTGTCTGATTTCCCGAGATATAATTCAAACAAGGCGATAAGCTCACAAGGGCGCTAGTACAGCTTGACTGCGCCATAACGCCTTGCTTTCCCAAAACAGCCATGAGGACCACCACGCTAAATATTACCAGAATTAATGGCGTCACTGTTGTCTCTATTCCCCTTGATCCTGCCATTGAACTTAAAAACAAAACAAATCTTCCTATGATGCGCAGTAGAAAGAATCAGAGGCCTCACAAACTGCTGTATCCAAACAGAGTGTTGTGCGTGTTCTGCAATCAGGAGAAAGGGCGGGGAAGTTTAAAGGGAAATTTGAGGGCCCACAATACCCACAAGAGTGGGTGGCCAAAAGATGGTTATTCACCAAACCAAGCTGCTGTGTAATGCCTCTCAAAAAATAGTTTACTCCTTACGCCTGTTGAGTATAACATTGTTTTCTTGTAACGGTTTGGAATGAAAAGAGAAGTTTGGTACTCCTATTTTCGCGGTCGTATTCCATGGCAGTGACTAGATTTGAATGAAGTCATTTTTAATAGTGAGAAGCAGATATATTGGTAGCCAACTGCTCTACCTTGTAACCATGTAGCAAACGAAAGTATATTTTAAATTTTCGGATGCGTTGGCTTTGACGTCGATGCATTATATGCTTAGTCTTCTCGATTTGCGTGAACATATTACTCATATGTATGGTCTTCATTATATTTTTACGCATTCTTATATATTTGTTTAATTATAATATTTACTAGCAATCGCATCTTGGTGTGCAATGGGTATGCGGAAGAGGTGTAAAAGGTCAATTAAAGAAAATTTTGATCCTTTTTTGACATACATTTGTGTAGTACGTGAGGTCAATTCGTAGGCTATTTAACAAATGCCTTTGTTTGTTCAACAAAGGTTTGAATGGAGAAGTGATAAATTCAAATAAACTATGCATCCACTTATAGGGATCCAAAAACTTTGCAAAAATAACAAAGAATTACAGGTAGAGGATAAATATAAATTAAATAAATAATATAATATAATATACGAAAGATAATGTAGAATATAATATATAATAATAGTGCACTTAATATATTATATATTGTGTTATATTTATATGTTAGTTTAATTTGTTTGATATTTGTAACTACGATAGTTGACATGCCATTCATAATTGTACTACTTAGTAAGTTGGATTTTGTAGAGGAGAGAGTGTGAGAGGAAGAAGCTACTTGGAAATTGCACAGGACTTGTTATTTTTCATTGAATATGTACATAGTTACAAAATATTTGTTCTATTGTAATTGATTTGTTTTATCTTCTTTCTCACTTATCTTGTTTGCATTTGTTTCTCTTGTTTTCACACTATGCCATTATTTTTCTTATATTCATATACTTGATTTTGTTTAGTTTCACATATATCCTTATGACTATGAAGATACTATTTTCATTATATGTTAGAATATTAATACATTATGAGGTCAAATAATCTTAAGGATTATAAACCTCACACCCTTCTAATGAATTTTGTGTGTTGGTAATCACATTTTAAAATGAATTAACATTAACTTTAACTTTCTATCCAACAACCACTTTAAGTTTAATTTAATATAAATTGTTTAATTATATTTATATATTGTTTAAAAATTTAATTATTAACTAATATAAATAGTATTTATATAATTATCAAATAATATTAAATTAATGTATACATAATTAAAAAAATATTTAATTAATTATTTATTTATTATATAATATTAAGTAGAATTTGAATAATATTTATTATTGATTAATAATTTAAATATAAATTAATTATATAGTAATTAATAAATATTTAAAATGATTAAATATTTAATATTATAAAATTTAAAAATTAATCTTAAAAAAATCAAATTAAATATTTTTATTTATTTTTAATGTATTAAATAGTTAAGATGATCTCTTCACAAATTAAATCATTATTACACTTCTGAAAAAGCAATACATTTAGTTACGACAAAAAGCAACAATGGATAAGCTTTTCAGTTTTCGCTTTGGGAAAAGCCAAACCTTTGTCTCCTCCCAACATGAAGCTTTTATTTTTATAGTCGACTGTACGAAATTAAAAGTGACGGCCGGTTTCAGTAATCTTGAATTCAATGGTCAATTCTGGCAAATTCTCAGGCTCTTCTGAGGTTTTTTTTGGTTTTCTATTTCCCCCTGTGGAAGGAAGAATTAAAGTCCATCATCATGAAGGAAAACAATATGGATAATACTAATAACTCTCTGGTTGTATTGACAGATCTATGTGGTGGACAAATTGTGATCGCATCCGAGACAACGAAGACAGAGGACGACAAGAGATGGTAACAGAGCAGTCACAAGAAACGGTCCAAGAATTGGACCCGTCGAGAGACATTGCGTTTGATACTAGATGCCGCTGAATATAGAGATCATTTCAAATTTCGGTGTTTCATTTCATTTCCCCTAGTTAGATAATCAACAAATAATAAGAAGTCAGGCTCACTATGGAAGCCAGATTGGATACATGAGTCCTTGAGTTGCTTCCTTCTTCTCTTCTGTTAAATTGTTCAGGATTTAAACACCATCATATCTTTTCCCAACTTGATTGTGGTCCTTAATCCTCCTACCCCACTTCATTGCCTTATGTATTGTAAGCACACCCTCCCTTGCATTCAACTAATTACCCATTTCATACTCCATGTGTAATATAATTTCACTTATCTGCAATTTCATGCTCCCTTCATCGCCATTAGAAAGCCTACAATTCACCGTAATATTACATGAAACCAACTCCAAGGGAAAAGAATTATGAGCGAGCAGAATGCTTCCAAATCCTACTGTGAAATCATGTTAAGGACCCCAATAATTCCTCTGTGCTATCAGAGGTCTCCAACTCGAAAGATTCACAACATGTTTTGTTCTTGTGTTTATTATGATCCAGCTTAGCCTCATCTTGTTCAGAAACAATGCCCTGCTCTCAACTTCTTTCTCTCTCCTAATTGTAATTGGAGGTACGGTGTCATCACAATTGCAAAAAACACATTGTGTTTGGTCTGAGTTAGAGCCACAGTTTGCGCGAAGTAGGAAGTCTGAGCTTCAGGGAAAAAATTATGTGCCCTTGTAGGGGAGAACATAAATTGGTATTTGCAAACATTATAGAAGATGTACGGGAGTACAATAAATAAGTAAATGCGCTAAAAAAATGATGCATAAGATGAAATGGAGCACAATTAATAACGTAAATGAGGCAACAATAAAATAAGGTTGCAAAATAAATGGGAAATGAGAGAGAATGCAATGAGGCTCATTCCACGAGAAATATAAATGAGCAAAATGAACGGTTATAATTAGTCCCATCGTCTTGTATCCGTGTAGAAATGGTCTCAGCCATCGATCTTAGTCACATGGTTCATTTCATAATAGAAAATATTAATATTTTTAAATTAATTATAAAATTTAATAAACATTCATCTATTATAAAATCATTCAAAAATTAAATTTATCAACAAATCGTATTAAAATCTAATGAATACCCCAATAATTCTGAAGATAGTGTATTTGGACATGCGCTTCCCTGCAAAAATACTCCATTTGGACTAATAAATCAACAGACTGAAACATACTCTAAAACCCTCGTCAAAGCCTTATTTTCAGGCTGCAACTCGTCAAAGTGGAGATGGAAGAGCAACGAGGAAAGCAACGAAAATGGCGGCAAACACTCAAAAAAATGGCCAAAAATGATTAACGGCTAAGATTTAGTTGGAAAAATGGTAACAACAGAAAAAACAGTCAAAAAATGGCGAAAAAAAGTCAAAAAATGACGAAAAATGATGCACGGTTGAGATTTGTTTCACTGTCAACCAGGGCCTCTTGTTACGTTTTGATCGTTGAAGGAGAAAATGAACTTGGAAAGTTCATATAAGGACATGCCTTCGATGTAATTAGTTTATTCATAAACATGTTTTAATATGATCATTATCTATTTGGATTTGGTCATATATCTACTCAAGTTCATTTTTGTATTTAGACATAATCTTTATTTTTTTAAATTCAATTTTAAAATTTGATTGACCAATTATTTTCTTACCCTAAGCCAATTAACTATGCATTTTGAACGATTTTATTTTATGTGGTAGTAACACAACCAATTTACCTAGCTTAGGTTGTGGACATCCTATTATTGACATTAAGATCATGATAAAGAAATAGTCATAAGATAATAAATTAGGTAAGAAGGGCTAAGGCTACTATTTTATGTTGGGTTGAGCAACTATTGATCAAACGATCAATATAATACCAAATTGTTTATGATATATTCATCAATAGGTTGATCCCCTCTTCCCAAACACTATTTTCCCTCCATGCCAAGTACTACAACGAATCGGGGCCCAAATAGGGTAGAGGTGGGTGGTAAATCTAAGTCATGAGTGTCACACATACAATAGTAGAACCAATCCTTGGTTGAGATTGAGAAACCTATCTATGGCTATGGCTATCTCACGGCAACCAACCAATTTCTTTATGGATAGTAAGCTAAAATGGATCATTATTTTGGCCATTGCATAGTAAGGTTCTATTGAATGAAGTAATCCCTATCAAGACAAGATGCATGATGTCAAGAGTTAAGAATCTAAACTATCTATGACTTGAGACTATGTGGACTTGGGGCAAATCTTGGATGAGGTGCTCAAAATCCATTGATAATTTAGGCCCTACTCTACAGTGGGCCCCAATTTTGACACAATCTAGGGTTAAGGAATCGATCCTCATGTTTTGGAGGGTCGACCTTTAGTTTGGGTAGGCCCCCACCTCTATATCATAGGGGTGATGTTATTTTGAATGGGTAATTAATTATTCCTTGGAAATACAACCAATATGTGGTTTCGATGCATCTGGACCCACTATTCCCCCCACTATGAATAGCTCATGAAACAATAAAGGTAGGATTATTTGATGGAAATTGATTAGAACTAATAAAAATGGGCCCTACCTTTATAGTGGACTAAATATGGGAATGAGGAATGAAATGTAATAAATAATCACATACCCTAACTAGTTCCCAACCACAAGCCACCAATGAACAATAGGGGATAATTCATTTGACATCTCCATATATTCAAGGATTTATTTGTATATCATTCACATTTAATGAAATGAACTCTTGAATTGGTGCTCTAAAATAAATCTATATCTACACACTCATCATAAAAGCATTTTCATTACTAAGATCTATCATCTTTGATCTTTTGAAGCCATTTCCACAAATTGAACTAGAAGAATATATTCTCTCATGACATAATAATAACCCTTCTAAAGTACTTTAAATAACACTAGTCTTCAAGTACAAAAAATAACAAAAGTACAAAATAAGCAAGATCAGGTTTATGTACAAATATTTATAATGAAAAACTATTAATAGTAATAAAAAATAATATATAAAGAAAACAAAATTTAGAATTACAAAAAAGATAATAGATTTCAAAGCCAAATATGTGGTGTTGGTGTACACATCTTACACACATGGCTTACTTAAGCCTAGTTAGCTGTCTAGGTAGTTGAGTTGATACTCCACTCTTATCCACTTCATGTGGATCTTGATATTGATTTCCACATGTTGTGGATCTTGATCTTCTTGTTAATTCCTATATTATGTAGATCTCATTCATCTAATAAGAAGATCGGTTTGTATAAATTCTTGTTTTGTGCTTGGAATTTCAGTCTTTGTGATTCAAGGGTTCTCACATGGTATCAGAGCCTTGCAAAGATGTTTTTAGGCCATAAACGAATGCATTCAAAGAGCAATTGGATGACAGCGATAAGTTTTCTCTGTCTGGCGTTTAAAATTGTTGTTTAAAAAGCCGATTCTCTTCAGCATCTGTTCTTGGTTGTCGTTTGCAGAGAGGTGGCGTGATTTAAAATTACAGCCATCCGTTTCAAATTGGGTGATTTATTTGATTATTCTCTTCCTGCAATTAAAGGTGGATGATCTATGATTAAGGAGTCGCGATCATACCATTAGCGGCTGAATGAAGATTTGGGTGTATAAAAATATGTTTAGAGTTTAAAAATCTCTGCAGTGGCATTCAAATTTTTGTTCCCAGATCGACCCCACCCCTGTGATCTTTCTTCTGTCTATTTTTTCTGTTCTAAAAATATATTTAGAACTCTCTGTTTCTCTATTATATGCTACATTCAAAGCTGAAAAATGTTGTTTGGAGGTGCGATTCAATTATTTGAAGGCACCAACATTCTTTAGAGGTTGTAATTGTCTACAGGATGTGATTTACTTTGAATGCCCGATTGTCAATCGATCTGTCTGCTGGCAGGTGCGATTGGAGTTGGGTGTTTTTTGAGATCTCTGTCTGGCATTTGATTTTCTGTGGAGAAGCATTTCAGTCCACCATCAGAGGCACGATTTGACTATGCAAAGGGGGAGTCTCTGTCAAGAGGCCCGATCTGTATGTTAAAGGCGCCATTTTGCTGAAGCAGAGGCGTCATCAGAGGTGCGATATAGTCAGAGAAGGGGCGGATTCAGAGTAGCAAACTAGACACAAAAAATCCGTGCCCTTTTTGGGTGATTCAAATCCTCCAAATTTTTGACGAGTAAGGAGGTATGGGGCACACTATTCACTGGCCATGTGCTGACCTCAGCAAATACCTAGGGCTGATGTCATTAGTGGAGGGGGGAGATCTCTCTAAACCTTCATACCTTGGTCATATGTAGTATTTAGCCCCTAGATTTTCCAATATTTTATATTTTCCTCTCTCTACCTTTTCATATATTTGATTTTTCCAAACTTTGTAAATACAAATTTTATTGGTGTAAATTTGCAATAGGGTGAAATTTTTATTTTCAAACTCTATTCAATGATGGTAATTTCGCACTAGAAGTATAAAGTGCCTTTTTCCACCATCATTCTTGTATGCAAATAATGCACTAAAATAAAGTGCCAAACAAAGGGGGAAATCAAAACATATTAAAAAGGGGGGGTGTCAAAGAGTTGTGGTTAAAAATCCACTCCAAATTTCTTTCTTTCAATTTTCTAAAAGTTGAAGATCACAACTAAGCATGGAGCCAAATGCAGTAAGTATGGATCCAAATGCACTTAAGGATAAAGAAATAAAGGAACAACAAAATCACAAAAGGAGGAAAATATGAAAAATGGTTTTTTTGGAGAATAGTTTTTTCCCATTGGGTTTTCTATCTTTCTCCATCTTTATAAGAGTTTGCATTGTAAATGAGTATCTTATTAGGCCTTGTTGTCGGGACTCAAATTTCCATTGCTTTTGTGCCCACCTAAGCTATGCTTAAGGGGGGGGTGTTGGTGTACACATCTTACACACATGGCTTACTTAATTTTAGTTAGTTGTCTAGGTAGTTGAGTTGACACTCCACTCTTATCCACTTCATGTGGATCTTGATCTTGATTTCCACATCTTTTGGATTTTGATCTTCTTGTTAATTCCTATATTATGTACATTTCATTCATCTAATAAGAAGATCGATTTTGTGCAAATTCTTGTTTTGTGCTCAGAATTTCAGTCTTTGTGATTCAGAGGTTCTCACATGTGGGCTAAACCCTCAAGTTTAGAAATAGAAGCTTATTCTAAGCCTATTTTAAGCCTATTTTAAGTTAAAGGGTATGATTTTAATTAGTTTAAGCATAATGATTTTTTTTTCAACATGGTAATTTTACAAAAAATGTATATTTAAACCATAATGTGATCACATCATACCTCAATTATTTTTCATAGTCCAATCATATTATATCATAAAGCCTTTTTTTGGCCCTCTTTGGCCCTCATTTCCATACACATGCTCCATTGAACCTTATTTTTTGAAAGGTCTTGTATAATATACTTTTGAGGTTAAGAATGTAATAGTCAAATTAAAATAAACTATATATATTTTCCATTATAATAATCATAATGGTTAAGAGGATATAATCATGATCATTTATTTAAGCCCTAATAATATATGAACATCAATATTAAATAATAACAAATCATACTTTGTAATAATTTCATAATCACAACATATTACTTAAGCACATGACTATTTAATAGCAATATAAGAATAAATCAATATTACTAGAGTTAGGTACACCTTAAGTTCTTATCACTTCACAGAGTCTTGACCAATATCCACTATACCATATGCATATATGATATTTAAGGATTGTGTTATCTATTTTATCATAAAAATAACTACACACTTCATCTAATTAAACAAATACAAGGATATACACTACAAAATACTTATACTAAAATATTAGGATTATACATATAATCATATCAGTATGAATTGAACATAACAAGGTCATGTCAATATTATTATCAAATCATATGTAAGGATTGTGACACATGCTTTATTAATAATCATGATTAAGGAATGTATGGATTTCAATGAAAGAAGTAAGCATCACTATAGTTCACATGCATGCCAATATCCAAGATCGTTGTGATTGGGAAGTGTAAGATTTAACTATAGGGTTAATAAAATATAATAACCAAGGTACATTTATGATATAATATGCAATTCAAAATAGATACAAAAAGTATCCATTGAAGGTCACACAAAGGGGGAGTCACATAAATCATTGGAAATCATTTGAGTGGATGGTTGGAAATGGTCATCAATCCATTATCACCAAAATTTCAGAGGAGTGACTTTGGTTAGAAACTTGGTTTTACACTTGGGTTGTGCATTCCTTTCCCTCTTCAACAATGATGTATTTGGGTGCATCTTTAAAGATTTTTTGAGCTACAGAAAAGGCTCAAGACGAGGAACTGACTTGTCCTTGTTACTTGTTATATAGAAAGGGAAAGGAGTATCTATCATCAATAAATGTCATAACCATGTATCTAGTGAAGATATCTTTCTCCTCATGCTTAAGTTCCTAAGTATACATGATTAATTTCTAGAACTTAGAGTAGCTTGCAATAAAAGATCTCGTATGAGAAGTGAAGATTGAATTTGATATAACTGAGAGTGTGTTTCTTTCAAAGCCTCCTCCTCTCATAAGTGGGGTTTTCCTTCATAGATGTATTCAAGTGAAGGTTAGGTAGGCTCCCCAACACATAGAGGGTTGCCACTACTCTATTTTCCATTCATCTCTCTATTTTTGGTAATATATCTGTAATATAAACTTTTAATCTTAATTTTTGCATTTATATAAGAATAATCTCTTGGATCTTAGAAATTTTGTAATTGTATTTTAGCTTAGGATTTTATATGAAAATTTATCTACAAAATGTATAACCTCAAGATATACTTAAGTAAGATAAACTTAAATGCTTTAATTGAAACACACAAAACCAAAAATTAAAATACTCATTCATGAGAGGGTTTTCTTATAAATGGAATCAAGAAGGTATGAAAAATCAATTATGAATATTGAACATTTTTTGGAGCACATTCAATATCTGCAAGAAAATTAGACTAAATATTATCATATTTCAAATATAATATGACCATTGATTCTATATTCAACTATTTAATTTGACCCTCAAACCAATAGTACAAACATCGTATATCAATCAAGGAAGACGAGGAGAAACTAAGGATTGGAAGGAATTCCAACATGACTTCACCCACACATTTTTCTTTTGGTATGAAAATGAATAAATATGGTGCATTATGAAGAATTAAGGAAATCATCTTCAAACTAGTTCTGAAAAAAATCACTCATAAACAACCACAAAAACCATCTCCCAAAAGTCAAGGAATATGGAAGATAATTAAATGGATGGATAAAAAATTCCAATCAGTATTGAACCAATGTTACAAAATACAAGAAGATGACAAATAATCAAACCCAAAAATTGAGATCGTGGTGGAAGAAGGAGAGAGGGAAATATAATTGAACACTTGGATTCTAAAGAAAATGTTATTATAACCAACCCCTCTACTTAAGAGAAGAAAATATAGCCCATTAAGGTAATACTAAAATGGGAAAATAGTGATAATTGGGAAGAACCAATGGTAGCATTACTCATTGAATTACTATCAAAATATGAAGAAATATTCCCTCAAACATTCATAGAAATGAAAGGAAAAAAAGAGGAAGTTGCAGTATTTGAAATTCAGCTAAAATATGGAACCAAACCACACCAGAAAATACCTTACCACCTCAATTCTAACATGAAGAAAAGAGAAAAAAATACATAAAATGTTAGCAGCAGGGATTATTAAACTGATGGAAGATTATGAATGGATTAGCCCTATGGTAGTACAAAATAAAAAGATAGGAGAAATTTGGATACGTGTAGAATTTTGGGAACTCAATAAAGCATGTATCCACGATCCCTTTATTGAGGAAATACTTGAATCCATTGTAGGGAGAAAAATAGTCTCATTCATCGATGGGTTTTTTAGATAGCATCAAGTTCAGATTAAGGAAGAAGATCAACCTAAAACAACATTCACCATAGAATGGGGATCGTTCCTGTATACTATGATGCCCTTTGGATTAAAAAATGCACCAATAATCTTTAGAAAAATTATGGTAAACACATTTAAAGAGTTTATACATGACTTCTTAGAAGTGTACCTAGATGGTTGGACTATATATGGATTAGTCAAGAACCACATTTCCAAGCACTCTGAGCCATACTATAAAAATGTAAAAGTATATAAATATCCTTGAATGTCAAGAAATGTTTTTGTATGGTACCCTTCATCACATTACTAGAACACATCGTATATAAATAAGGACTAATGATCAATCCAATAAAAATTACCCTAGTTCTGAAATTACCTACACCTAAAACAATGCAAGAGGTTAAAAATTTCTAAGCTAATAGGATATCACATGAAATTCATTAAAGGATATGCCAACCTAGCAAATCCTTTATTAGAGCTTCTGAAAAATAAAACTAACAAATCTATCACATGGACTGGACAACATCAATAATCATTCAACATATGAAAATAAAAAAATATAGAAGCTCCTATCCTTATATTTCTAGATTGGTTAGTACCTTTCCATGTCTATGTAGACACCTTTGAAATAGCAATAGGAGGAGTTCTGGCACAACAAAAAGGAAATAAGGATCACCCAATTGATTTTTCTAGTCACAAACTTTCCCAAGCTGAGAGAAATTGCACTACCACTGAACAGTTGGCCTTAACCATAGTTTATGTATTACATAAATTTTTCCACTATATTCTATCTACACTTCACATTTTACAATGATCACGAGCCTTTGAAATTTATCCTAAACAAAATAGTGACTTGAGGAAGAATATGTCGATGGTTACTATTATTTTAAGAATTTAATTTCAATATAATGGTTAAACCATGGAGGAATAATCAAGGTCCTGATTATTTATCTAGAATCAAGATACATGCAAAGAACCCTAGTGGCTCGAGGAAGAATATTTACTAGGAACTCATCTGATTCAAATAGACATGGTATCGAAAGAATTTCATGATGTAGCATAATTAATTTCTACACGACAATACCCCATTGATATAAAAACACATGATAAAAAAATGTTGTTATGAAAATCCCTACCATTTGCCTTTATTTAGAGAGAACTATAAAAATGGGGAAGAGATGACATTCCCTAGAGAGTATTTTACAAACATGAACTAGAATAAATATTAAGGGAAGCACATAAAGGCATTGTATGAGGACATAATTGCAAAGACACTACTACCCAAAAAATATCGAGCTAGTTAAGTTATGAAGGCCTAGTATATATAAGGATGCCAAAATTATACAAAGAACTGTTACATTTGCTGGAGAATAGGGCGACCTACTACTAGAGACGAGATCTCCCTCCATCTAGTCTTAGCACAAGTACCACTTGAGAAATGGGATATTAACTTCATAGGACCTGTATATCCTTCAAAAAAATATCCAAAGTTAGATTCATTTCACTGGCATGGACTACTTAACTAAATGGGCCAAATTTGAATGAACCAAGGATTGCACCACATATACCATAGCCAAATTCCTCTACCATAACATAATTACCAAATTTGGGTGTCGAATTAATATAACTACTAATCAGGGAAAACACTTTGTTAACAAAAAAATAAAGGAATTACTAGCCAATTTCATGGTCACACATAACAATAGTACACCATACCATCTGCAAGAAAATGGTGCAAGTGAAGAACTAAATAAGATTATAGGCACTACTATGACCAAGATGTGTGATGAAAATATGACCAACTGGGACATTAAAATTCCTATGGTACTCTGGGCATATCGTACTACATACAAACGATCCATTAAACACACTTTTTTTAATCTCTTGTATGACATGGAAGTTAGCATACTGATAAATTTCCTAGTCCATAACCTCCAAAACACACTCACCTTTAGACTCACTGATGATGAATCCATCAAACACTTGTTGGAAGAACAAGATAAACAAGATGAAGCAAGACAACTAGTAGTAAACCACTTATGGAAAAAAAATATGAATATGGAAAGCATGCCATGATCAAAATATAAGGTCTAAACAATTTAAATTGATTATATGGTCTTACTCTATGATACTAAATTCAAAAAGTAGGGTAAAATCAAAGTATGAGGGTTCTAGACCCTTATCAAATCCATCACATTCTTAATTCCAGAGCAATATAAATAAGAACATTAGATGGAACCATACTACAATCCTTTGTAAATGGAACATGACAAATAATACCATACTTCCAATAGATAAGTGTTGATTTGAGGACAAGTAAACATTTTGAAAGGAGGCATGATGTTGGCCATAAAGAGCAATAGTGTAGGCACTACTGAGAAAATTATACTGTATTATGTTGCAAAGAGCTTGTGGACCTTAAGATTGAAAAGATATCCTCTACTCTAGGAAAGGGTAAATGAGTCCAATCCCATCCCGTAGATATATGTATAGATAAAGATACAAATAAGAGTATAAGAAGAGATGACAGAGGAATATATGTAGAAATCTGTATATGAAATTATATATGTAATATGTCTAAAAGGTTATATGTAAGAAAGGAAAGAGACATACATAGTATAAGGGAATATATATAAATGTACTCCTTTGATATGGTTAGTATAATTATTATTGAAATTTAATCTTGTAGTGTTGAAAAATGTATCCCTTTACATTTTTCACACTTCTTTGGGCCATCCTAATTAAATTGGACTTAATAATGCCTTAATTTAGTGGTGATAAATGTACCCCTTTACATTTTCACACTTATTTTAGCCATCTTAATGAAATTGAGCTTAATTAGGCCTTAATAAGCCCTTTTATTTATTTACAAGCTTTATAAATTACATTTTCTGAAGGGGAAACTCGACAATAATTAATGCCTAAACATAACACTTTACCTTGAGCAATGTGTGTGCCAGGAATAGGGACCTGGGACCCATTCACCCATGCTCCCTAGACCTTTGGACCTAAATTTAAACTATATTTTTGGTGGTATTTTAAAATCGTCAAATCCATAATTCAATGTCGTCTTATGATATTTGAATTGCAAGAAATTAAGGATACATGTACCTATAAATACAAGGTTATTTCACTAAGTTTCACCTAGAATTTTTCAAGAAGCAACTTAGAATTTTTATGCAATTTTACAAGAGCCAATGTTGATGATCAAGAGCATTCAATAGAAAATATATTAGAGATTTATTGCAACAATCAAGATCTAGCCATCATGTCAAAGTCTTCTTGCATTATGCATGTTTTTGGAGCTAACATTGCGATGTAGGTTTCAAGATCAAGTTCAAGCATTCAAAACATCATTTCAAGTGTCAAATCCACATCAATTCAACCATTTTCATGCAAGTTGCAAAATTCCTAAGATCTCCATTTTTAAGGTTTCTTTCAAGGGTTTTTTGAGTGATAACATAGATTTGTTCATTCTTCATTCCATCTTTCATGCATTATTTCAATTCAAGGTTTGATTACCAAAATGGGGTTTGACTAAGGAAAACTCCCATTCACCCAAAAATAAACATTTTTCTCTTTTGTGTGTGTGATTGAAAATTTAGGTTAAAGAAGGATTGAAGACCTTTTGGAGAGAAAGAGGGTGATCCCATAATATTGGTTTACAATTTTTGGCCAAAATGGACACTTAAATAATTTTTTCTAACTAAATCTTCACTTTCGGGCACTTATAGCAGCCAAATCGTGAGGAATTTGAAGATGATGCAAAATAGTGATTTGTGAGATTTTTTCTGTAGATTCTAAATATATTTTTTTCATAATTTTTGGAATCAAATTGCACTTCTTTTTCCATCTCCTTTGAAAACTAGTTTTTTTAGTAAATGTAACATTTTTTAAGGAGTGACGCTCACTGTATACAACATAACTTTTTTTCCATGAAGGATATAATTCTATTTTTTTTGAATTTAGATTTGTAACTACGATATCTAGTGCTTTCAATTGCTCTCATAGTGTTTTATTGAATAATTTTTCATTAATCAAGTTTTGAAGTCAAACCAATTACAATTCAGATATAGGCGGACCGTATACAACGTAACTTTTTTTGTATGTATCGAAATTCATTTTTTTTTGTTGGATCAAGGACTTTAATATCTGATGCACTCATATTTTTCAATTTTTTTTGATAATCTGCTATTTTTCCACATGTGCAGAACAAAGAGCTTGATTTTCGGTGATAAACCTATGTTTAATAATACTAAAAAAACAAATAAATAATAAAACCAAAACATATTAAAATTATATTTGTTGGATAGCTCATTCCGAGGACTACCATTATCCAGTTGGGTCTATGAAGTCTCCTCCATTTTCATCCTCAATCCGAGCTTCAAAGCACAAAATTTTGGACTTTTTTGGTGTCTGAGAGGGAGAAGGGGGGAAATGGGGGGTTTGAGCGAACCCCCTTTCCACAAGAATTTTATTTTGTCTTTTTTATAGGAATGGTGGGCCCCATAATTAAATGGGTTCACTCGAACTAGGGTTCTAGCGAAACCTCTTTTGGTTTGTTCGAACCAATAAGTTCGTTCGAACCCCAAAAACCAGTTTTTCTTTGCATGGGATCATTTTTTGCAACTTTTTCTTCCTCACTCGAATTATAAACCACTTTTGTGGGTTTACCCAAGATTGAAAAGTTATTAAAGTTGCAAAAGTTGTCAAATTTGTCAAATCATGAAATCTCACCTAAAGATATGATTTTTGAATTTCTGACATTGAAACCTGGACAAATCAAAAGCTACAAATCTATTTCAAAGGCTCCCAAAATTTGTAGAAAACCCTAAGAAAAGACCCATTCACCCATGGGTGAATGAGTCCCAGTCAGCTTTCAAGAACTGCCTCTTGGTGATTGGTAAACACATCTCCGCCCTTTTCTAATCTACATTTGATTTTTTGGTTTTGCAAATATTGAGTTTAATATTTTTGTTTCATTTATGTTAGATTGAATTTTGGAGTTGGTTTGCTATTTTTAGTTCTTCTCCCCAAAGTGTTGTTTGTCCTTGATCCCCGTCCTTCAATCATAAGGAAATCTAAAGAATCTCACATAGAGTTGATTCACCAAAGGGTTATAATCAATTCATTGTGGGGATCTCATTTCCTAATGAAATAAAAGAAAATCGGTTTTTCTATTATCTTTTTGGTGAATCCCCTCTCATCAAAACACCACCCTATTTTCTATTGTTTCATATCTATATGAGGTTATCTATCATTCTATGAATATTTGGTTAAATAGTTAATCGTTTATCTAAATCAACTAGTATTACCTTTATATTATCGAGTTAGGGGTATAAACTATAACACTTAGAAAGTAATTGGGTCTCAAAACTCCAAACAGTGATTTTGGAACCCAACAAAATAGAGCCATTGATAAGGATGATATGACTTTGTATGTGGATGATATATTAATATTTGTTAATAATAAAGAGATGATTGGGAATTCAAAGTACTAGTTTCATTAAAATTTGACATGAAGAACTTAGGGGTTGCTATGTTCATCTTAAGCATGGAGATTAGAATAGATAGAGCTAACAAAAGGCTCTGGTTAGGTTAGAGTAAGCATACTGAGTTTATACTATAGTGTTGTAGCATTACAATCTACAAACTAGTAAGGGTTCCTATTTTAATGGGGGATTAAGTTATCAATTCAAAAACATCCATCTTAACTTGCAAAGATAAAGGATATGTTTCATGTTTGTTACACTAGTGTCATCAAAAGTCCAATATATGTTATAAAATACACCATATTATATATTGCCAAACAATGAGAGTCTTAAGTCATTATATGACTAATTTTGGTAGAGAGTGTAAGTGTGGAATAAGTAATGAGTAAAAAAAAAAAAAAAAACACTTCTTAATAAGACATTATATCAAGAGAATCAACAGTAATTAATCTAATTAAACAGGAAAACTCTTGAAAGCATCATATTGCTCTCTATCTCCAAAGATTTATTAAATCACAGGGCTCTCAGATTTGGTAAGCATTGTGATTGTTAAAATTCCAATTTAGAGAATGGAGAATGAGAAGCTGCTAAATGCAATAATCCAATCTTATATGATGATGGTTAAATGATAGAAGGAAGCTACTGTAATTTAAATTGACATGGATATGATAAAAGGAAGCTATAGTAAACTATGATGCAGCTAAATGAAAAGCTATGATATTGATTCTATATTAAAATGCTTTAATTACTTATTGCTAAATGATAATGCTATTGCTAAGATGCTTGATTGCTCAATTGCTATTCCTGCAGAGTAAGTTTGCACAAAGTTGGGATCCTTTTCTTGTTGAAAGAGACTGTATTTATAGATTCTCGACAACACATTTGTGAAGGGCCCCAACAAAGAAAAGGTCTAGATTTGATCTGGAGAATTGAATGGTGAAGGATGAAGAAGGCTGAGAAGATTATGGAGATTGTTCCTCCCCACAAAAACATTAAGCCAGATGATAGGAAGAACCAATGGAAGAAGATGAAGAAGTTTACTTGTAAATTTGTCTCCAAATTTGCCCGTGAAGGTTGAGATGAATTAAATTAGACATATAATATCCAATTTGGTAGGTGCACATTTTTTAGTGAAAAGAGGAAATAGCTGTAGAATATCCTCTAATTGAATATTTAGATTTATTCAATTTAGGAAAATAAGATATTTAATTTAATAAAAAAAAACTATAGAAGTCTATGTTTATTAAATAAATATGAAGAAAGTGTGGTAATTAATTTAAAACAAAGTAGAAAAATTGTTTATTTAATTTAGATGGGATGATAATAGATAATTAATAGAAGAATTTAATAATGATAATTAAATAAAATAGAGTATTAAATTTGTTTATTTAATTAAGAAGAAATAATAGAATAGAGATTGAAGAATTAAGAGCGAACTGTATAAATAAATGTTTCTATTTATTTAATAGTATAAGAATAAAAGATTAATTAATCAAATAAATCATATTTAATTAATTAGATTATCCAAACCATTTAGGTGTATACAGAGAGAACTAGACAATAATGAAACAATTTTGTAGGTACTTGTGAGGCTCTACAAATTATTCTATTTTCTACCAAGGAGATTACATATAATAGTTGGAGATCTACGATTTAGTTGACTCAGATTGTAAAGGAGACAAAGACAATTAAATATTTTCCAATGGTTATATGTTTAACTTTGTTTGGTTGTGCATTTAGTTAGATGAAAAAGTTATGAGATGTGGTCGCTTTATCTACTATAGAGGAAAAGCACATGGTAGATACTCATGTTTGTAAGGAGGAAATTTTTCTTTAGATTTTTTGTTCAAATATTGGACTAAGTTATCTAAGTAGTTTGAATTGAATGTGATAGTTAGAGTGTCATGATGTTGGCAAAGAACTTGACTTTTCAAGATTGAACTAAGCATATATGTATGTTCATTACATGGTGGAGAATGAAATGGCGATGATTGAAAAGGTTGTGACTTTGGTGAATGTTGCAAATATGTTGAGAAAAACTATGAGCATAGGGGAGTTTAGATGATGTAGTGAATCTATTGGCATCACATCCCTTAGAAATTGGATTTTTGTGTTCCCTATATGCTCTTACAAGATGTTTGACAAGAGGGAAAATATTGGGAAACGTGTGTCTCAACCTTGCTTTTTAATATTTATATTAATTATTTAATTATATTTTATTGTCAAGTGTAGTTTTAGTTTTGCAATATGTAATTATCACATAGTTGTTATGATTTTTTTTTAAACACAACTATGATTTTTTTAAAGGTAGATAAGAGTTGTTGGATTACAAAGAACATGAAAATGAGCTAAATGATGATTTAGATAAGATAAGGAATTCCTTTAGTTTGTATGTGCAAATTACAAAAAAAGTGGATAAGATCACAAGTAGAGTGCTTTAGTTGAAATTGAAAGTTTCTAAGTTTTCTCTTATTAATTTGAAAATTGAAATTTATATGGAGATTTTGGTGTTGTTTTTAACTCACCATTTTCACTAACAATTGTAGAAAAAAGTAGATAAGATCACAAGTAGAGTGCTTTAGTTGAAAGAGAAAGATTTTAGCTTTCCCTTGTTAATTTGGATAGTGGGATTTGTATGGAGATTTAGGTGTTGATTTTAGCCCATGATGTTCTCTCATAATTGTAGAAATCATTGATGATTTGTAGTCTTTAGTCTTGGCTATGTATATTGGTTCATAGTTTGGAGATGCATATTTCTTATGATTGTATGATTTTACATATGTTTGTGCTCTTGAAATTTCTCTATAAATATATTGTCCATTGGTTTGAGTATTGAAACCTTTTCTAAAAGATTTTTTACGAGTAAATACTTTATCATTGTAATTAATGCTTTTGCATTTTTTTATTTTTAAAACAATTATTAGATCTTGCATGCATGTCTTTGATATTTCACTGGTTTCAAAAAAATATTGCTATCAACATGCGGCAGGCCAAATCTTATTATTTCCTTCAAATTTGTGATGCAGCCAAATGTCAGAAAACTCACTTTTGTAATATTAATTAATAGAAGATTGCAAAATCATGACCAGATTGAGAAGATTGGACAAACTACATTATGTCCTACACTTGCTTCACCAGAACAAAGGCTGGTCTGTCTCCAAATGGATTATCAATTAAAAATGTTTTTTCAATTACAAAAGTAGGGAAACCATACAAATATCCAAAAAAACATGACAAGAAAAAATAAACATAAATAATAACTAATCTATGTTGAAGTCCACGCTGCTTAAGATCTCTGTATGCTTCAATGCCCGAAACACGTATGTATCTTCACATCACAACTGCAGCTAAAATCAACGCTGTTACGACGTTAAGCACAAGGGAAGCAAAAATTGTCGAAGCTGAATTGTCCTGGGTGGGATTCGAACTCTGGGTTGCCTGTGTTGTTGGAGCGCCAGAACCGGTGGCAGAAGGGGAAGTAGGAGGGATCCCTGAAGCTGAAGCTGTAGGAGAAGGGGAAGTTGTAGGAGCCCCTGAAACTGCTGGAGAATGGGAACTTGTAGGAGCCCCTGAAACTGCTGGAGAATGGGAACTTGTAGGAGGGACCGTTGAAGCTGTTGGAGAAGGGGAAGTTGTAGGAGCCCCTGAACCTGCAAACAACAGTTGAATATAAAAAACAATCATCGTACACCCTCTGAATTTGCATCTCAGTAGAAAGTAAACAAACAAATTTTTACCCTGGCATTGGCTGACAGGCGGCGTGGTGACGTTGCATTTGCCTGGCAGGGCGAGAGCTTGAGTCTGATTACTGGGAATCCCCAGCGAATTATTACCAGTGAGCAGCTGGCAGAAACAGGGAGCGTTATTCTTCACAACAGAAGCAAGGGCGCTACAGCACCCCTGAGAAGGGGTTGTCTGATTTCCCGAGATATACTTCAGACAAGGCGATAAGCTGACAAGGGCGCTGGTACAGCTTAACTGCGCCATAACGCCCTGCTTTCCCACAGAAGCCATGATGACCACCACGCTCAATATTACCAGAATTAAGGGCGCGTCTGTTGTCTGTGTTACTCTTGATCCTGCCATTGAACTTAAAAATAAAACAAATCTTCCTATGATGCGCAATAGAAAGAATCAGAAGCCTCACAAACTGCTGTATCGAAACAGAGTGGTATGCGTGTTCTGCAATCAAGTAGAAGTTTAAAGGGAAATTTGAGGGCCCACAACAAGCAGAAGAATCGGTTCTCAAAAGATGGTTGTTCACCGAATTCAGTTTGCTGTACAATGCTGCTCAAAAAATAGTTTATTCTTTACACATGTTTTGATTATAACATTGTTTTCTTGTAACGGTTTAGAATGAAGAGAGAAGTTGGTACTCCTATATTCGTCTTGTTTACTCATTTTTAATAGCGAGAAGGAAGATAGGTCGGTAAGCCAATCGCTCTACTTTGCAACGATGTGGTAAACGAAAGTATATTTTAATCACTTCTGTAATGAGTTAGATTGTTTTTAAATAAATAAAAAAATCAATTTTAACCTTTTTTTTGGCTTGTTATTTTCTTATCCTAAGCCAACTAAAATTTTGTGATCATATGTTATGTTCTAGTATTTAAAAGAAATAAATTGCATTAATTTGGTATCTCCTTCTATTTAGGGCTTTATTTGTATATCATTCACATTCAACAAAGGAAAAAAATTCAACTAGTGTTCTAAAACAAATTTCGATCTACACATTCATAATAGGAGCATTCATATCACTAAGGTCTATTTTCTTTTATCTTTACATAAATTTTCACAAGTTAAACTAAAAGAAGATATTCTTTAGTGACACAACAATAACCCCTTTAAAGTATTTTTAAATACCACTAGTCTTTAAGTATTAAAAAATATATACACATTAAGTAAGATGGAATCTATGTACAAATAATTTTTATTATTATTTTTATATATATGAAGAGAACATTTAAAACTAGAAAAAAATAACTACAACTAAAAAGCCTTCAAAATTTGGGTTAGACACAACCTAGAAATGAGATTAAATATTACAATAAGAGAGTATGCATATTTTCCCCAATAGTAGATAGCACATGACTATTTGTAACATAGCCTTTGTGATATTTTGCAAGAGTTGCTAGATAGGATTGCACAATGATGAACTGGGACTTTATTTTATATTGCTTGAGGCAAAATCAATGGATAGATGGTGAACAAATGACCATAGAATAAATCCAGTATTTGTACTTAATTCAAGAACAAACACTTATCAATTGTAAAATTTGAGGAATTAGAGAAATAGAAAGACATCATTTTCAGAGTAAATACTGACTAGATTTAAAAATATGAAAAAATGAGAATAATTTATTACATATTAGCATTTGATTTTAGAATACATTAGCCCACAACTATCATTTATTAATCTAGGTTAATTTATGATTATTTGTAAGCATTTTCTTATATTAGTCTAGATTAATCTTAGGTGAAGTTTGTTTTTCCATTTACATTTTGTGAATAGTTTTTAGATCCTACACTTTACCTATCTTCCTTCCTAGGGTTTCTTAGATTCATTAGCATTTTAAAACAAATATATACTTTTTGTAATATGTCACATATTATTGTGAGATCTAATCTCCTATTTTTGTCATTAAGCTCCCTCAACATATCTAGATTTTAGGATAATCTTTTGTTTCTTTACATTTCATATCTTTTACAATACTTATTGATCACGTTCCTTAATCTTTGAGGTTTTTTTTATTGTGTATAGAATTAAGTGTAGATTAAAAAAATAGATGAATGGATCCAAACATATGGAAAAAATATTGATACAATACACATTAGAGACGTTACTAAAACTAAAAAGAATAATGCTATAATTTGTTTCAATTGTATAAAATATTATACAATTAGAAAGCTAAAAGTAAAGTGATATTGATTGTTTTGTGATATCTCATTTTGAAACATGTAAAGTTGATGAGGAAGAAGTTTGAACATGTTATGTTTGTAAAGAACATATGTTTCAAAGCCAAATATGTGGGTTGAATAAGTAGAAGCCTATTCTAATTCTTTTTTAAGCCAAACAATGGGATTTTAATTATTTTCAACATAATAAACACAACCAATATACTAAAATTACATTTGAGCCCTGATTTTATTACTCTTTAGCACCCATATCCACACACATACATCATTGAACCTTATTTTTTAAAATTTCTTGTAAAATAGACTTTTGAGTTAGATTTTGACCAGATTCAAAATCAAAATTTTAACAAATAGAAGACATGGTTGATTCCAATCAATCATCTAATCCTAAAATGAAGGTTCTTAATGATAAAATAATAAAACATAATAACAAAATATATTATATTTAAAGTAATAATTGCACAAATCTAATTCTAACATCACTTAAGAACATAATAGACAAATTATATTCAACATACATATTTTCCATTACAAGAAACATATATTTCTCATTACTATAATCATAATTTTTATAGGGAAATAATCATTATCATTTATTGAAGTACTAATAATAGATTCATTAATATTAAATAGTAATACACTAACCTTTACAACAATTCACAACAGAGACATATTAATCAAACACATGGTTATTTATGTCAGTAATATAACAATCAATTGAGAGTAATAGAATTAAGTAGACCTTAAATTATTATCACTTCAAAAGTATCAATTAACATCCATTCTACCACACGAATACATGATATCTATGGATTATGTTATCTATTCTACCATAATAGGAATAACACATTTCATCTAATTATATAAATACAAAGAGATGCAATTCTTATACTACTATATGAGGAGTATACATATAATCATATCACTGTAAATAAATCATAACAAGGTCACATAAATATCATTATCAAGTCACATGTGAGGAATATGACACATATTTTATTAATAACCATGATTGAGGAATACATGAATTTCAAAAAAATAATACTTAAACATCAATATAGTTCACATGCATGCCAATTTCTAAGATCATTGTTAGTGGTAGGGTGATCTCACAAAGCTGGTTTACAATTTCTGAGAGAAACTAGTTTTTGCTGAAATCACATATTTTTAGAAAATATAATGATTTAAGCCTTTAAAAGTTCCATTTTAAGGATTCCAATTGAAGAGTGTTTCATCAAACCACCTTAGATCAAACCCCCTTGGATAGAACCTTGCTAGTTTTAAACCATACCTATAAATGAATCTCCTTTACACTTATCAAAATGCTGATAAAAATAAGTTTTGATTTACCTTTTGGGAGATCAAATGAATTCATTTAAAATTTATTTCAAATGATTATGGTAGTCCTCAAAATGAGCTATCCCATGAATATAATTTTAATATGTTTTGGTTTTATTATGTATGTGTTTTTTTCATTTTATTAAACATAGGGTTTTCATTGAAAATCAAGCTCTCTGTTTTGCACATGTGGAAAAATAGAAAATTATCAAAATAATTTTTTTTTAAAATATGTTCGTGTTAGATGTTGATGTCCTTGATCCATTAAAAAAAATTTTTTGAATTTCGATGCATACAAAAAAAGTTATGTTGTATTCAGTCCGCTTCTGTCTGAATTGCAATTGGTTTGACTTCAAAGCTCTATTAAGGAACAACTATTCAATAAAAAAATATGAGACCAAATGAAAGTGCTAGATATCATAGGTAAAAATCTAAATTCGAAAAAATTAGAATTTTATCTTTCATACAAAAAAATTTATATTGTATACGATGAGCGTCACTTTTTAAAAATGTTGTTTTCTGAAAAAAACTAGTTTTTGTGGGAGATGGAAAAAGAAGTGCAATATTATTCCAAAAAAATTGAAAAAAATATTTTTAGAATCTATAGACAAAATGTGATGAGAATCTAGTTTCCATCATCTTTAAATTCCTCATGATTTAGCCGCTGTAGGTGCCCGAATGTGAAGATTTAGTTAAAAATAATAATTTCAGTGTCCAGTTTGGCCAAACTTTGTAAACCACTATTGTGGGATCACCCGACAATGCAATATTTAACTATGATGTAGGAGCATCCAGGTTGAAGAATTTTTTTGCATCAATCTAATTATTTTATTTCAATAAGGGCTTGCTAGTTTAAGTATGCAGAGTTGAAATCAAGTTACAACATTCAAATCATTGGGTTATGTCCCAACTTTACTTAGGCATTCTATGCATTGGCGCATCGTAGAAGATCAAAATTTTGGCAAGAATTTGTTGTATGTCCCATTGATGTTTCGATGGTGGAAGCAACAGTGGTGAGTGGGCATGTTGGTGGAAGGTTATTGTTTCAACGGTACAGTGGTTGGTGTCCCTTTAACACTCTGATGGACTCCCAAGCCACATCGAGGTGACTTTTCCTTTTTGAAGGGAGATGTTGGAGAGTCTCTTTGACAAGGTGGTATGAGGTATCGAGCTGATAGTGGAATTTCATGTGGAAAAGGATATGTGTGCCTTCGATGGGTCGAACAAGTAGGAAAGGTGATGAACTTACATGTTAGGGAGACTTGCTAGCTTCGAAGAGAAAGGATTTAGTGTCCCCTCGACATGGTGAAGGTGGGAAGGATGAGTAATGAATGGGTTGGTTAATAGTAATAGAAAAATACAAATAAGATAGCGACATGAAGCATGATTGTACTCGTTGGCTCCACATTGATGTTGTGGATCAACACATTCATTGGTCAAGTGATTAAGACTACTGATAACCAAGTTAACCACATGGGGATTTCATTGTTGATTGGACAGTAGGAGGATACTACGACAACATGAGAGAAGAATGTCAAGGCCAACCTGAAGGAGGGAAGAGATATATAAAAGCTAAAGGAAAACATAACATAGCAGGTGGGAGAAGAGACAAAATGACCCATGGTGAAGGGATAGGAAGGTGGTAGAAGGTGAAGGTTGATTTCTTGCTAGTGAATGTAGAACCAAAGGTGAAAACTTAAATCTTCTATTCGACATATGAATGTAATAAGCATCCCATAAGAAGGCATGTAAGACTGTGATATGTATTTCCATTTGTAAGTAATATAATATCTTGCATTCTCTTGCATTTTTTTGTTGCAAACTTGAGTTGCCATTGTGATTTTGTTACCATAAGGGGAGTACCCTTCATCAAGTGGTATTAGAGCAGTAGTTCCCGAGTCTATAACAAAGTGTCGAATGTGAGGTAGTTGTAGTAGGGCCTGCGAGTGTGGGTTGATATCAAGATTCCTCCAAGACTTTCCCATCATGGTAGAGGTAGAGGCCAAGGTGGTGGAGGAAGAGATCCACCTAGAGATGAAATCGGAGCCCTCAAAAGGAAATTAGAAACCTTGTAGTAAGACGTTCAAAGGAGAGATGTGCATCGAGAGAGGGATGATAGTGAAGATGACAGTGAAGAAGAAATGGAAGAAGAAGAACAAGATCAAATGGATCCTGGAGAAAGGATATTTTCGAGAACGATCTCAAGCATTGGGAAGAGACGCAAAATGGAGGTTTCAAATTTTAGTGGAAGTTTGAATCTTGAAGAATTTATCAATTGGATCAATGACATGGAAGAATTTTTTGAATTTGAGGAGATTGAAGATCCTTATAGAGTAAGGTTTGCGAAAATCGAGCTAAAGGGACATGCAAGTATACGGTAGAAATAGGTCTAGCTTGAAAGAGGAAGATAAGGTAAAGATAAAATTTCTAGATGGGACAAAATGGTGTCAAAATTGAAGAAATAGATTATTCCAGTTGATTACGAATTAGAATTGGTCAAGAAGATGCAAAGTATGAGACAAGGAATGTGGATGGTGAAAGAATACACTGAGGGATTTCACAAGGTCTTGATTCGAATAGGAAATTCTGAGGAAAATAAGGAGAAAGTTGCTCAATATATTAATGGGATAAATCCTAGCATACAGGAAGAATTGGCATTGGTAAGAATGAATACCATTGAGGATACTTATTAGTTCTCTCTGAAGGTTGAAGAATGACTGAATAATAGGTTCGAGAACAAACAAAGAGGTGGAGGTCATGGAGGAAAGACTGGTAGAAAACCATATGGAGGTCAAAGTGGCGACCAAAGAACGAGCAAAGGAACTAGCACCAGCTAAGATCCAAAATGTGACAATTCATATCAGCCTCATGATCAAAATAGTGGAGACTAGAGAGGTAAATGAAGATCTGGATGCAGAAAAGGAAGAGGAGGTTTTAGAGGAACATGTTTCCAATGTGGCGAAGAAGGGCATAGAGCCTATGAGTTCCCACAACACCAAGGAAAGATAAACATGAGACTAGAAGGAAATGCACGTGTTGCTCATGTGGATGAAGATGCTCAATCTTCATAGTCTAAAGATGTTGAACGAGGTGAGACCCTTGTTTCCAGAAGGAATTTATTGAGAAAAGAAAAGGATCCTAATGAAAGGAAGAATCTATTCTATACTCAATGCAAGTGTGAAGGTAAGGTGTTTAATGTGATCATTGATGGAGGTAGCATTGACAATCTTGTGTTAGAAGAAATGGTCACAAATTTGTAATTAGAGAGAAGAATAAATCCAAGTTCATATTGGGTTGCATGGTTGCAAAGGGACCAAAGGGTTCTGGTCAATGAACAATACTTAATAAAAATATCAAGATTGGTAACTACAAGGATGAAGTTTTGTGTGATATAATACCAATGGATTCTTGTCACATGTTGTTAGGTTGACCATGATAGTTTGATCGGTGAGCAGTGCATGATGGGAATGCTAACACCTATTCATTGACAAAATATGGTGTTCGTCATAAGATAAATCCCCTAAAGGATGTAGGGGAAAAGCTATGCAATAATGCATGAATTTATTTGGTAGATGGAAGGAATTCCTAGAAGGTTTGAGGCATGAACACATGTGTTTTGCATTAATTTCTAGAGCTAAAAAGGAAGTCAGTAGCGAAGTATCTGTAGAAGTGTATGGTTTGCTGGATCAATTCCAAAGTATTGTTTCTGATAATGTACTAGAAGGATTACCACTAGTAAGGAAAATCAGTCATCAAATGGACTTGATTCTTGAAGCCATTTTCCCCAATAAGGAATCCCATTAGATGACTCCAGTAGAAAATGAAGAGCTAAATCGACAAGTGAAAAAACTATTGTGAAAATGATTGATCAAAGAGAGTTTAAGTCTGTGTGCAACTTACCTGCAATATTGGCACCTAAGAAGGATGGTGAATGGTGAATGTGTACCAATTCAAGAGCCATCAACAAGATCACAATCAAGCATTGATTTCCCTTGCCAAGGATGGATGACATAATGGATTGCTTGAGTGGAGCTGAGTACCTCACAAAGATTGATCCGAAGAGTGGTTATCACTAGATTCAAATTAGAGAAGGGGATAAATGGAAGACAATGTTCAAGATGAAAGAAGGACTGTATGAGTGGTTAGTCTTGCCTTTTGGGCTAACCAATGCACCTAGTACATTTATGCGGTTCATGAACGAGGTACCGAAAGAATTCCTGGGTAAGTTTGTCATTATTTACTTGGATGACCTTTTTATTTTCCGTAAGACGTTGGAGGAGGACTTGATGCATATAAGAGAAGTTTTCAAGAAAACGAGAGAGAAGTTGTTGATCAACTTGAAGAAATACAGTTTTGTGAAACATGAACTAGTGTATCTGGGATTTGTTATCTTAGTAGAGGGTTTGAAAATGCATCCAGAGAGAGAGAAAGCCATTGTGGAGTGGCCAATACCAAAAATCGCAATTGAGGTAAGATCTTTTCATGTTCTAGTAAGTTTTTATTGAAAGTTCATTAAAGGGTTCAATAGTGTTTATGCACTCCTAACTGAAATAATGAGGGACCTATAGAAAAATAATTTAAATGGAGTATAAGAGCAGTAAAGAGTTTCGATTTGTTGAAGAAGAAAGTCATGAAGTAGCTTGTTTTGGCACTCCCAAATTTCAATAAATTATTTCAAGTAGACTATGATGCCAGTGGCAACACCATTGGAGCTATTTTGAGTTGGGATGGTAAACCTATTGCCTACTTTAGTGAAAATTTGAATGATGAAAATAAAAGGTATTATGTTTATGATAGAGAATTCTATGCCATAGTCTAGGCTTTATTACTAAAAAATTAAGAGTGCGAGTACATCATCAAATTAAAATTCTTCAACCAAAGAGCTCAGGAGGAACATTAAAGCCTTATTTAAAAACGTAGAAAGGTGGTCAACTCCAGTAGATGCAGAGGATACCACATTAGGGAAAAACGTGGAAAGGAGCAAAGGCGACTACACATGCACAAAATCTGTCAAGCATGTTTGCCTTGATGTGAATTTGGCACAACAATAACGCCTATATTTTCTCAACAACAATTAAGACCATTACAATGCAGTTACAATTTGATTTGCATGGGGGATCTCCAACTGCCGAGAGTCTTCCCTCCATTAAATGACCACCTTGTTGACTGATATGGCACACGACCAGTTGGCAGAATCTTCCTGAATTGTAGGCCTCTAATTATATTTGCATGACAATATTAGTACGCACAACAACTACATATCCATAATCATTTTAAAGTGACATTCATTAATCAAATGCAAAATTAACATAGATAGTTCATACAACATGTCAATATCATTTTAAAGTTATGAAAATAAGTTCATGTCTAAAGTCTATAATTTTAAAGAAATATTATAAAAAGATCAACTCCCAAGTATCAAAGTCTTATGACAACTATAGGAAATGGACAACAACTCTATCAATAATAAGACCATGAACTAGACTCATCACTAGGTACTCCTCATGCTTTTATGGTTACTATTATAGCTATAATCAGTTCAATCATAGAGCTTGTGAGTGTAGAGATGCATCTAGAAGGAGCAAAAAATATGTAAATAAAATTTCATTTTCTCTTGTTGTATGAATGTAATGTGCTATGATTGTAACAACTTTGGTCACATATCCATGAATTATAGATTAAATTATATAAGACCTATAGCACTGAACCGTTAGGAAAAATTATGTGGAAAAGGGACTCACAATGCAAGAAAAGAATTCCTAATCCTTGAGTTTTTCCTTTTATTGTTGGATGATGGTTCATTCAAGGAAACCTAGGATCCATGTAAATTGGATTGACTATCAACACAAAGTTGAATCAATTCTCAATAGAGAGACCTACGAATATTCCTTAGGCTTCGAAGGGTTCACCACCAAGCAAAGGCTTGGAAAAGAAAAATTGATATTCAAATCATAAAACCTAGTAATGCAATCCAAATAATGAAAGAAAATGACAAAACTAAGTAACAAGTTACGATGTATGTACCTAGGAAGTCTAGAAATGTGATAAAGATTTTGGAAATGCAAAAATGTTGTCAAAATATGCTAGGGAGGACTATTACTGTCTTCTTAGTCTTGCTGCTATTTTTTGGGGAAAAAATAAAATCTTTAGATTGTTAGAACAAAATATGAAAAGAATCTCTCCAAAATAACTCTAGGAGGACTAAGATGTCCTTACTATCTTCTTAGTCCTGATTTGAATTCTACAATTTTATAATGTGATCTTGAGGTCCAAGGTCTGCACTTCCTTCTTCTTAGATCTTTAGTCCTAAAACTTCCAAATGTGGCCTATAGGTGACTTTTCGTGAAGATAAGAAATTTGCAATGCAACTTTGCAACTTTATAATTTTGTACTTCAAATTATCTTCGAGTCATCAACCTAAATCTATAAACACAAACATGAAAGAGAGGAAAAACTTGTTAATTTGTTAGTTAATTGGGGTTTGCCTTTGTCAAACCCTTTTTGGTAATTAAACCTTGGAATGAAATGGAATAATGAATGAACAAAGTGCTATGTTGAAACTCATCAAACCCTTGTTATGAAATATGCAAACTTGTGTGAAGTGGATAGCTTGAATGTAGATCTTGAATGCTTGATAGATCTTGACATGAATTTCTTGCTTTAATCAAAACCCTACATCACAGATGTTAGCTCAAAAATACACATGATGCAAGAATATCTTTGACATGATGCTTGAATCTTGATGATGACTCTAAGTGCTAGATGAACTGCTCTTGAATGCTCTTGTGAACTCCAATTTTCTATTATGAATTCTCTGACAAAAGTATTAGGTCACTTGATTGCTTGTTAGGAGAAAATGAGTGAACAAACCTTGTATTTATACTTATCCATGCTTAATATCCCAAAATTACACCACAAAAATCCAACATATGAAATCACTAATTAAAGGAGGCTAAATCCCGCCAAGATTTGAAATTAAATCTTGAAAATAATTGAAGGGAGACTAAGACACTGTAGGTGGCATCTTAGTCCTGAGGCTTGAAACTAGAGACAGAGACTCCAAAAAGGGTTCCTTTCAAGTTGTTTTTAAAATCAAGGTCCCAAGACCTTTGATGGACAAAGATGCCCTAGGTGGCATCTTAGTCCCAATCCAAAAATCAAGGACACAACCAAAATCATTAAATTATCATTTACCTTTTGATGTTTGTCGGATTAGCCATAAAAAGATATAATTAATTAGGCTTTTGGATGCGAAATAGGACCAATTAAGGCATACATAAGGATAAACAAAGAAAGGAAGGCCCAAAAAAGTGTGAAAATGTAAGGGTATGCATTTTCCTACATTACATTTATCCCCCACTTTATTGAGAGGATGAACTTGCTTCAAACTCACACTAAAGTAGCCAATCATACAATCAATAGGGGTTCAAATGAACAAATTCTAGTAAAATAGGATGACAATAACTAAGAGGGTGGCTAAGCCCTCGGGATTAAGATCCTATGATAGACCAACATAGGAATGAAGGAACACACTTGTAGATGATATATGAAGCCATAACTAGATTACCAATAGTACACTATCAGAGAGAGAAAAAAAAAGGAAAAAAAGAAGAAAAGGAAAAATAAAATGCTACGGATCAAGCTTCAATTGGCCATCCAACGCGCTGAGGATGGGGTATAGGCTATTTGTCGAAAAAGGGTTTGCAAGTGGAACACGTTGTCCACTATGCAAACAAAATGCATGCTTACACGGGATAGTGAAGCTATTTGTCCACTAGGTGAGCCCAAAGAGATCCATATTAAATCAGGGATAACTGTAAGAAACCCCCCCCTCGGTAAAGGTGTAAAATCCTGGCGAATCTTTCCTTTTATTTGAAAAAAATATTAATTTTTCTGGTGAATCTTATGCACAGTATTAAAAAATTTGTAAAATCATGGCGAATCCTCATGAATAATTGGTAAAAATAATAATCACAGTGGCAAATCCTAGTGAATAATCACTAAAAATATTAATTAGAATGGCGAATCTCTCGTTTAAAAATTTGCATAGTTGGTCAATGTAGTTTCCCCATATATTTTTTTGGTTTTTTTAATATTGAAGTAGGGGTAGCGCCCCTTGTGGGGGTCGAGGGGGCAATGCCTCCTCATGGGGTTCGGGGACAATGGCCCCGATGTGCTCCCTGGACCCAAGCATAAATTCACTATTGAAAATGCATTGGAACACACACAGATGAAGTTTTTTTAACTAAATAAAACTTGAAAATTTTACCATCGATTAACTTTTAAATTGGATGGCTGTAAGTTCATTCTGGGAGTGAATATTGGCACGAGTTAGCATCATCAGTGGGATACTTAGGGATGTCCCACCGATACAACAATGATGACGTATGTCATGAATTATTGGCAACAATGAACGATGGAGATCAAATAGAGCTTTGATTAGATGTCTTTCTGAGAGCTTCGCGTGAATATTGTGGATTCGCTTCATGATTCTCTGGAATTACACAAGTGGTGTACCTGTGCCTTGGTGGACCCCAGCTGGAGTATGGAAGCCTTATTGACATGAGTGAACATCGTCAGTGGGACACTTAGGGATGTCTCACCGATACAATGATGATGACATATGTCATGAACTATTGGAAATAGTGAACAGTGGAGATAATAGCTTAATTTGGATTTTGATGTAAAAAATTGTAACTTTAAGATTATTATTACTTTTATCTTTATAATATTTGTAGTACTAATAGATGACACCTAAGACATAAATAAATGAAAATATTGTGGTTGAGAAATATCTTCATAGGAAATAAAGATGTTACAAGGCTAAGAAGAGGATCCCTAAGAATCTGAAGACATGAAGGGTAATAAGAAGCATACAAAGAACAACCATGTCTACAAGATCTACTTGTTTAAATTTTTAAACCAAGTGCGTATTGATATTAGTATTTCCAACAAAGGCATGCAGATAACGAATAGATTTATTAATGACATATTCTATAATAAGAAGAGCACCATCAAATGTTATTACTCTTCCTAGGGAGCTTGAACAGTATTGAATATATAAGGGTACAATTATTGTTACCAAGTTCACTAGTGCTTGATCTTCTCATCTTTATTTTGAATGAGATTTTATCACATGATTATTTAGTTGTATAGAGTGTCATAACACTTGAATTTTTACAAGAATTTTTTAAACAATTATCTTATTTTTATGATCTAAAGCTACAACAAGTAAAAAGATAAAATATTTTACCAAAAGAAAGATCCCAAATCACAAATATAATTAATGAGGAAATTTAAACTTTTAAATTAATGAGTTTTGATGTTGAAACAAACACTACATTGGAAAGTGAAAGCATTAAATGTATGTATGTATGTTGCAATCAAAGGCATCACTCTCATAAAAAAATATTTTTGCATTGGATTCATAAATAAATGTGCATGACTATTTGACAATAACATTACTAATCATAAATAGACATCAACTCTTTCAATAGTGGTATGAAAAATTAAACAAAAACATTCTCATTCTTACCATTACTACTCTTATTTAATTAATTTAATAACATTTCATGTTTTTTGATCTTTTGTGATGCATCTTAAAACCATTTGACCTTAATACCTTATAGGGGTGCATAACCATTTTGAAAATTACATCACTAATAATAAATAAACATCCCTATAAATAAATCGGTGATAAATTAAGGAAAAAATTCTCATTCTTAGTATTGTTATTCTTCTTCTTTATCTTAGTCTAATCCATCCTAAAGGGAAATATTGAGTGCACCACTTCTCTCCTTGGAGATAGTGTGGTTCCTTGCATCCCTTCCTTCACTTCACTCATTGGAGATATTGGAGAGGTTTAAAGAATTGAATGTGTCAAAAAACCACTCTCAAGTACTTATAAATAGGTCAATAAGCCAAGGAATGGACCCTCTACTTTGGCAAGTCAAATCATTTTATCCATGGATTAACAACTCCACAGTGTATTATTACCTTTGGTAATTAGTGCATGGTTCTTTCCACTTCTATCATCTCATCCTCCTCCAATTGGTTAACCTTGCTAGATCATTTTGGTCATCGACACTACTAGTTTGAAGAATAATATTAGAATTATTTTTTGAATTTACATAATGAACATTTTAAGATTTTTCTTATGAGAAATGAATTTTTTTTTGGAATAATTTAGTTTAATTGATTTTAATTTTTTCAACAATATTAGTCAATAGTCTAAATCGTGTTACCAAATTATACAATAAAATTATATTATAAATTTGATGCTTGTAAAATGCATTTATTATTAAATGAAAAAATGAAAACAATTTTTTGAATTTACGTTATTCGTCAATAGACTACATTTAGTGTGAGATTTGAGTTTGAAACAAGTCTCAAGTCTCATGCTCCAAATAACTATTTAGTTGTGAGAAAGCAAGTTTCAGCTACCATTAAATTGTAAATCAATTGCTATTTAATGGTAAAATCTTGATAAGTGAAAGCTTCCAAAATCTCACTTATCATGTAAAAGCTTTATAAATATTGATTTCCAATTGGATGGGAATATATTGTTTCCATTTGCAATGTTTTTTTTCCCAATTTAATCACAACTTTCCTTTTCATTTTCATTGCTTTAGGTTTTAAATTTGCATGCAAATATTTCAAAATTAGATAATACCCAATCTTTTTAAGAAAAAAAATAGACCCATCTAAATGAAAAAAAATTAGATTTGTCTAAGTTTATTTCATTCCATTATTTAACTTATTATTAATTATTTAATCCAACCACATGCAACTAGAATTTGCAACACATTAGATCTATATGCACACATGTAGAGACACATACTCTCTAACATATTAATATACATATAATTTTCTATGTACATAATCCTTATACTTCCTTTAAATACCAATACGGACATTAAAAAACTATTAAAATAGATATAGCTACCAACCATCTAATAACATCATTTAAGTTTTCACCCTTACTAATTATTATATGCAATAAGATGGGAATGGAAGTTCTACACATGCTTCAACATAATAGAGCCTATTTGTCTCACAAGGGCTTGTCAATTGAAAGTGATTTTAAAAATTACCAAAGTAGGGAATTCAAATAATTATTCTAAAAAAAAATACTAGAAAGACAAAATATAAATAACAATTCCATGTGAAAGTCTACGCTGCTTAGTATCTCGCTATGCTTCAATGTCTTAAACATGTATATATCTTCACATCACAGCTGCAGTCAATAACACCGCTGTTACGACGTTAAGCACAGGGGATGCAAAAATGCCCGAAGCTGAATTGTTCTGGGTGGGATTCGAACTCGGGATTGTCCCCGTAGTTGGAGTGCCTGAACCGTTTGTAGAAGGGGAACTAGGAGGGACCCCTGAAGCTGAAGCTGGAGGAGAAGGGGAAGTTGTAGGAGCCCCTGAACCTGGACACAACAGTTGAAAATCAATAAATCATTTTACATCCTGTAAATTTACATCTCAATAGAAAGTAAACAAACAATTGTTTTACTCTGGCATTGGCTGACAGGCGGCGTGGTGACTTGGCATTCCGCGGGCAGGGCGAGAGCTCGAGTTTGATTAATGGGAATCCCCAGCGAATTATTACCAGTGAGCAGCTGGCAGAGACAGGGAGCATTGTTCTTCACAACAGAAGCAAGGGAGCTGCAGCACCCCTGAGAAGGGGTTGTATCATTTCCTGAGATATAATTGAGGCAAGGCGATAAGCCCACAAGGGCGCTGGTACAGCCTGACTGCGCCATCACCCTTTGCTTTCCCACACCAGCCATGAGGATCACCACGCTCAATACTACCAGAATTAAGGGCGTCACTGTTGCCTGTGTTACTTTTGATCTTGCCATTGAACTTAAAAACAATACAAATCTTCCTATGTTGTGCAGTAGAAAGAATCAGAGGCCTCATAAACTGTTGTATCCAAATGGGGCGTTGGGCTTGTTCTGCAATCGAACAGAAAGGCGGGGGAAGTTTAAAGAGAAATTTGAGGGTCCACAATCGACAGAGGAGTCGGTACTCGAAAGATATTCACCAAACCAAGTTTGCTGTGCAATGCCTCGCCACAAATAATTTATTCTTTATTCTGTACACATATATTGAATATAGCATTGTTTTTTTCTTAACGATTTAGAATTAGAATTAGAATAAGCCGAGGAGTTGGTACTCCGATATTCGCGGTTGATGTATCCAATGGTAATCGTAGTTTTAGAGGAACTTGTCTTAAATGGTGAGAAGCAGATATATGGGTAGCCAACCGCTCTGCTTTGCGAATTGCGACCCAACAGTAAACGAATCTATATTTTAAATTCTTTAGGATGTTTTTGGCTTTCATGTCAACGCACGTTATGGTCAATCTTCTCAAAACGTTTTAATATATCTATATATTACAGTCATCTAAATTTTATAGTCTATAATAATTGATTTAATAAATATTTGGTTCTAATATTTGGAGGGATATATATTGTAAAATCCTCATACCAAAATGTTACGAGTATATATGTATAATCATATTATTGTAGCTAGGTCAAATCAACATCATTATCAAATCATAGGCAAGGATTATGATGCATGTTTTATTTATTAAGGAACAATATTAATTAAATAAAAGAAATAAACATCAATATAGTTTACATGTACATCAATATCGAAGGTCATTGGCATTAAAAGTATAAGTTTTAATCACAAGATTACTAAAAACAAATATATGATTCAAGAAACATTCATGATATATGTAAACTAAAAGAGATAAAGAGAGTACAACTATGGTCACATAAAGGGGATCTTAACAAAACCATTAGAAATCATCCATGTGGGTAGTCGGAAGTGATGCTCAATCCATTATCACCAAAATTTAGGGCCACAACTTTTGTTGGAAACTTGATTTTGGCAATTGGGTCACATATTCCTTTCCTTCTTCAACAATGATGCATGTGGGTCCATATTCAAATATGTTGATGCGCATAAAATTCTCAAGAGTACGGGGTAGCTAGTCCTCATTAGTCATTGTGTCTAGGAAGCGAATGGAGTATCCAATGTCAATAAATGACACAATCATGCAATTGCTAAAGATCTCATCCTCCGTATTTTTAGGTTCTTCATCATAGATAATTGACATGCAGAGCATATAATAGATATAAAAGAGTTCTACAAGAATTGAAGATCCAATCTTATATAACTAAAGACATGTTTCTTCCATAGCTTTCTCCTCTTACAAATGGAGATTTCCTTCATAGATGTCGTCTATGAAAGTTCATAAAGGATCCCCAACATATAAAGGGTTGAAACAACTCTATTTTCTCTTCATACATTTGTTGTTGCTATTATATCTACTCTCTACTTATCTCGTCCACATATTCTACATTTTTGGAGAGTAGCCTCTTGGAATTTGAAAAATTTCTAATGAATTCTAGCTTAGAATACAATATGAAATTTTTTCTACAAAATGTACAAGTTTGAGTTACAGTTAGTTTCTCTACTTAGAACACATGACATCAAACATTAAGATACTCATCCACACGAGCTTTTCGTTGTAGGTGAGACCAAGGAGGTGTGAGAACTCCATTATGATTATTGAATATTTGTGTAGTACATTCAATCTATACAATGAAAATATGACAAAAAAATTAATGGAGTGCCAAGAATGTATTTAAATATTTTCATAGAACATCATCTTTTGAATGAAAAAATATTCATATTTGTAAATTACTCAAAAAAAAAAGACAAGCTAAAAACACTGATTACGAAAATAAATCCACCAAATTAAATAAAAAATATAATATTAAAAATACACTTCTTATTACATTTAAAATATTACATTTATTTTCAAAAACACTATAAATTCATTTTTTCCATAATATTTTTTTATTAAAAATCATTTGTGCTATAGAATAAGTTTTAATTAAAAAAAAATCATCTCTTCTATCTCTTGTTATTATCTTTAGCCCAAAGAAAACCATGTAAAACTACGAAGACATGTTTCTTGGCTGTAATGAATGTAGTACTATTCATCTTAATTCTAATATAACCACTGTACTTAGCTCTTTAATATCTGCCTTCTTTCTCATAATGACAAACTTTGCTATAAAAATAAAAAACTTTGGAAATATCGACCATTTGCAATGGAAATTGAGAAAAAAGCAGGATGACTGTAAGCCTATATGTTGAGAGTAAGCTGAACATAATTAATGATGTGAAATCCCTAAAATATGGCAGGCCTTCTCTTAACTTCACATACAGCAAATCGTTGACCTTTAATTAAAAACTAAAAAGTAGTTTTAATATACGAAACCTGACTCGAACTCGAACACTACAAAAAATATTCAGAAACAGTTAAAAAACAATTCACAATTTTGTAGGTATTATCATATTTAAAATATAGTTTTGATTTCCGCTTTATTTAATTGCAGAGTAGAAAGATGTTGGCCACCAAACAAGCTGCTTCTCGACATTAAAATGAGATATCCACCGCGAATATAGGCGGCTTTAGAGCTACCTGAATCTCTGACCACTTTAAACCGTTTAAAAAAATCATAATGCTGGAGCCCAGAATCCTGAAAACAATCTAAGATTTATTCAGAATCGTTACACAGCACTGATCGTTAGGTGAGCGGCAACACCACTCGCTTTCAACACTGGTGAGTATTGCAGTGCCTTAATTTCAATATAAAATCCCCAGCCCGCGCAACTTCTACATCACAAGATACTAATCTTTTCTGATAATACTACCAACGAGGCGTCTGCTACTGTAAAGCAGAAAAAGATTTGGTTTCAGTTTAAGAACAATGGCAGGATTAAAAGTAAGAGAAGGAACAGCAATCTCGTCGATTGCGGTAATTTTGAGCGTGGTGACACTGATGGCTGGTGTGGGAAGGCACGGGGCGACCGCACAGTCGGACTGTAACAGTGCCCTGGTGAGCTTATCGCCCTGTCTGAATTATATAACGGGAAATGATACTAGCCCTTCTCAGGGGTGTTGTAGCTCCCTTGCTACCGTCGTCAAGAATAATCCCTCTTGTCTCTGCCAGCTACTCACTGGTAATAATCAGTTGGGGATTCCCATTAATCAGACTCGAGCTCTGGCTCTGCCCGGAGAATGCAAAATGACCACGCCGCCTGTCAGCCAATGCCAGGGTAAGTATTTTCGGTTCAGTGTTGTTGAAATCAAATTTGAAATCCAAATTAGTAGGGCGCACATAGGTTGTGACTGATTTTCAACTGCTGTTTTCAGGTGTAGGGGCTCCAACTAATTCCCCTTCTTTAGGCAGTCCAACTGGACAGCCCACCCCGGGATCGAGTCCCAGTGGGAACAAATCCGCTGCGGGCAGTTTGATGTCCTCTGTGGTCAACGTCTTAACGGGAATGGTAGTAGTTGTAGTTCTGATTTGAAGATGTATATATTTAGGGCATTCAACCATTGCTAGCGTTGAATCTATATTTGCAGTAATGTAGAGAATGGGTTTTTCACCGACTGTGATTTCGTTCGGATTGCTATTTTGGATGTTTAATAATCTATATTGTAATCGTTCTTAATTTGAGTTTTTTTTACAGTGATAATAAAATTATGGAACATTTCTTTACAATAATTGGAATCTAAGATTGTGAAATAAATACAATTTATTAAGAAAAACTATATCGTGTATTTACCCATATATTTCAACTGAGTAGAGTATAATTGGAGACATCAAGATGGAGAGTAAATGCACATACTATATGTCCATTGTGCTCTTCAACATTTGACATATGTATGTCAGATCTTATTGGGAGACCACCCCCACTAGTCAATGTATTTCATACAAATAACTTGTACTACTATGAGGTGTCTTGTAAGAGGGTATATGTGAGTGCTTTACTAATCTAAAATTTGGGTCAATTTTCTTGAGCTTGAAGGTCCTAAAGATAGTATCATTGTGTATTTAGAGTATGTATAAGGGGAATAAGAAGAAGATGAGATAAGGGGTCTACATAGGATTCATACTCATCAAGAATAATTTGGATTGACTTATTTTGTGAGATAGTTTGTTGGTTTCATTGTGAAAGCTGTTTCTAAAGAGAATGATTGAATTCGTGAAATCTAACTTATTTGAAAAGTTTGTCTCCAAATCTTGGATTGTATTGGCTAATAATTACTATGGTTAGGGAGTAGATCAAGAAATATTTGGAGAAACAAGTAATTAAATATAGTATCTATCTTTGTAAATCTCTCATTGTTGTACAATATTGAAGAAGGATGGGATCTATCACAAGTGCGTTGATTATCGGGGTTTGAAAAGATAACTATCAAAATAGGTTTTTGCTACCCCATTAAGATGATATTTTTATGTATTTTAACATGCTAAGTTTTTCATAAATTTAAATTTAAAATTTAGGTATCACTGAGTGAGAATCAAAGAAGTTGCATTAAAAATGACTTTTAAGACAAGATAGGGTCTCTTTAAGTGGTTTGTTCTTTTGTTTGAATTATGCAATGCTCTAGCCACCTTCATGTACCTCATCAATGAGGTATTTATGCCTCTGATTAATTCTTGTTTTGTGGTTTAGTTTTATGATATATTATATTTTGATAGGTCTTATCATGTGCAATTGTCCCATATTGAAAAAAGGTGTTTAAGATACTATAGAAGAATGTTTTTATTGAGTAGGAAGAAGTGTGAGTATGTGAAAGTACCATTGGTATACTTTGGTCATGTGGTGGAAAGCAGAGAAATAAGAAAGGATCTATCTAAATTTGAATCCATTATTAATTGGCCAAAACCCACTATCATGAGTTAAACTAGGAGCCTTGTTGGTGCTATTTGATACCTTCAAAGTTTTGTGAAGAATTTTTAATATGTAGTTGTCCCTTTGCATGAGCTTGTGGACATTGGAAAGAAATTTCAATAGGGAAATGAACATCATTCTTCAAAGGAGTGGAATAAAAAAATTAGTATGGATCATTGGTTTTAGGATTAAATAATTCTTATTAGTTTTTGATTAAAAAAGTAGGGTTTATGGCCCTGATCCCATACATCATCATTTAGGGTTGTCAAAATTGCATTATATTACATCTCATTTAGAGTTTTAAATTTTTATTTTGCATTATTAAAAATCTAAAATATTCAAAAAATGCATGCATATTAAATTGATTTTGCATAGTACTTAAAGATTGGTGTATTTTCAGTCATTTACATTAGAAAATTGAGTCAAAATCATATTTCAAAATGTGTCACTTTGTACATTATTTGTCACTAATTTGATTTGCATTAGGACACCTAAATCTGGAAAATTCTATCACTAAAACCATAGTCTGAAACCTAATAGGGAATTCAAACATTAAGCAAGCCATTCAAACTTTTATTTTTTAGATTGTTGACCTAGGTGTCTTTTCAAAATTTTGGTCTTTAATTTGTCTTTGATTGCTTTGTTTTCTTCTACTATTAAATCTTTTTTAGTTTCAAAATATAGAAAATTTTGTACTTTCTTGTATTAAGCTCAATTGGTCAAATTAAGTGCATTGTTTGAAATTAAAATTAGCATTAAAAGACATCATTTTTTAGGTTTTTACATAGCATATGGATTATCTTGTTTCGAATTTGAAAATTGCAAAATATTTTTACATACTTGCATTGGGATTCATAATTATGATTTCATTAAATTTGCATAGTGCCCTTTCTCCATTTTGGGTGTACTTAGGTTTGGTGAAACTTGTATGAGTTTCACAACTTGGTGTCCTATTTCCAATACTTTAGTGAGATGTAGTTCATGAATCATTGCATCCTATGCTCCAACATCTATTGTGGATCTTGAGTTCTCCAACTCTTTCACTCATAGTGTTGATACTAGTCGACCCATTATGGACCATAGCTTTGATACCACATTTACCATGGCCATCCTACCCATAACCAATGTGACTGATGTTGACACAATGGTTTCTAATGTCCCTCAAGAGAAGATAAAAAAAATGGATGAAGCCTTCGAAAAATTGCAAAACTTTATGAGTTCTGAATACAATGCTAATACTATGGTTCCTTCATAGATAACATGAAGAAAATTATTGATAATGAACAAGCAATAGATATTTTTTGTAGTCTACCTCATATAATTGAGAATAATGTTCCTATTATGTCTAGTTGTTCTCAAACTTTAGGGTGCTCTCAAAGTCAAGGTAGAAATTCGATTCCTCTCTCTACAACTGTGGCCTCTATTCCTACATACACTAATCCAACTGCTACACCAAGAAGGCAACCCACTAGAAATGCCAATAAAACCTTAGGTATTTCCATTGAGAATCCTTTAGCTTTGTGCATTCAAATATCATATCTCCTAATCCATCTCCCCTCACAAACTTACAATTCACTTGTCCTCCAAATACATACAAACCTCTACCTTATTTAACTCCATCTCACAACACAACCAATGATTTTGTTCTTAACCAACTCTTGCAAAATGTTTCATCCCTCCAACAACAAAGTTTCACATCGAACCAAAATTAAAATGGCCAACCTTCACAATATGTCAAGCGAAACCCTTTATCCTTGGAGATATTAGGAGCACAAATTCCACAAGGCATAGAGATTCCTAGATTTGAGAAATGTGGTGGTGGAGGAGATCCTTGCAACCATGTCTCAGCATACACAACCTTATGTAGTGAATTCATTTTTGAAGATAAGATCTTGGCTAAGATTTTCCCTAGGTCTTTGAAAGATATGACCTTGGAATAGATTTTTCCTTTATTGAATAACTCAACTAGTTCATTCAATGAGCTTGTTGATGCATTTCTCAACCGTTTCCAAGTGCACATTGGTCCCAAGATGACCTTAGCTAATTTAATGAAGTGTAAACAAAAGGATGATGAAAAGATCATTGATTTATAACATGATACCAATTGCTTTACTCACAAATCAACATTAAGATTCCCGATGTTGATCTTCAAAGAATGTTCATTGAAAATTTTCAAAACAAAATTCAAGACAAGCGTGGGATGATGAAATTTCCCTCCTTTACACATTTATGCACAACTCTTCATGGCTATCAAAATTCGGTTAGTCATCATGAAGGAAAAACTCCCTCTAACCACCCTAAAAAATCTGAATTTGTGCCCCATAACAGTTTCCAACCAATCAAGAAACAAAAAAATAGATTTTTACAGATAAATCCACCCCAAAAAAGTCAACACATTGACTCTTAAGTAGCTATAATAAAAACAACAAATCCATATCAATTCATGCAAAGGAGTAGACAATTTACCCTATTACCTGATACCCTTCATTCTATCATGTTGCAACTTTTGAGTAAGAGCTTAATTACCTTACCTTCCATTAGAGCCCTTGATGCCACTAATTCTTTACCTTTGACCTATAATGACAATGCTTTTTCCATTATCATCAAAAAAATGGACACAATATAGAGCAATGTAAGTGTCTTAAGCATATTGTGGAAGAACTCATTGATTCTAATCACATCTAGATTAGTGGTGTTAATGATCAAGGAAATAAGTTCATTGCCCCATCAAACAAAAAATTGCAAATCCTTACCAACTCCATGAAAAATCATAATATCTCTTATGTGAAAGCTAGTGATGCCAAGAATGATGTGATGAATGTTGAAAAACTTCAAGATATAAATAATGAAAATATGAGTGATAATGAAGAAGACTTAAAATATATGGTCACCTTCATTGATATTCAACCTTGTAAGGGAAAAAATAACTTTTCTATGAACATTTATTTCTCACAAAATGACATAATCAAACACGCACCCAATGGTCCTCTTTACATCACCATAAGAATCAATGACAAGACTACTAATTGGATATTGATTGATCTCGTGTGTGTAGAGAATGTGATCACTGAGGAATTCTTATTTTTGCATGAACTTTAGGGTATGTGCAGGATCATCATGGAAAAAAAAGGTCCTTAAGTGGCGATGAAAATTCAGAAAATCGGAGTTAGGCAACTTGACGTAAAAATTTGAATAAGTTATCTATATTATTTCAAAAATATTTAAGAGTAGAATCTATAGAAAATTGAATGTAGTTTCTAAAATAGTAGGTTTATTTAAAAAAAATCATCTATTTGGTGAAAATTTGAAATATCAATGTAGTAGTACTTAAATTTCAGGGAAAAAATAAGAAGTAGGTGTCTGTCTAACCACCCTAACCACAATAAAATGATAATATTTTAGATATAAGTAGAGGACTCATGTCTTGATGTGAGGCATATTTTTTTGTAATTATTTTCCAAGTAAATAATTAATTATGAATTTTTTATTAAATATAAAAACGCGTATGTCTAAGAATCTTAACTTGGTCAAAACTTCATGAAATTCATTTTTTTTTTTAATCCTATAGTATGTGAAGCATAGAATGTAATGCATGTTTCAGATTCAAAAAATGTGATACCATTTGAAAGCTATAGATGTTTTTCAATCAACCTATCAATCAAGACTTTAGTCATAATTCAAATAGAAAATGAAGAATAATTATTTATTAAATTCAAAGTAAAACATAATTTATATTGGTGGAAAGCTGAGAATCTCCTTTAAGACCCCTTTTCGTTTCATCAATTTTGGGTAACAAAAAGTCGTTAGCCACATGGGCCATCATATCACTTACATATCGCCACTTTTTGGCCCATCATGATCCTGCACATACCCTTTATCAAGATTGTTATGAACAACTAAAATCATGGATGAAAATACATGATGGTTTTTCTTGCCCTACGATAGGTTCGATCACTCTTCCTTTAAAATTTGGACCGAAGCAATTGAATGTTTCATTCTCCATCATCCCGTCATCAAACCAATTCCATGTGAAGCTTGGTTATCCATGGCTATGATCCATGGATACCATCCTGTTGATAGTGAATAAATGCTTAAAGTTTCTATTTGGCATTGACATCTTTACTGTAGTCATAGTGGCTTTAATCCTATGTCTTCTCATGGGAATTTCTCATTGGATCTGTTTTGGTCTAAATCTATGGAACCTTTTAAGCCTCATGAGGACTTCTTTTTCAAATCTTATTAAATGTTTAAGGAAAAGCACATAGTAGAATTATCCCTTAGAAACATGCCTCAACCCATGATTGAGCCTCCTATCATTGATGAAACCATTCTTGAACCAAAATACCTTCTAAGTAACCATGACCAACCCATGAAAAATCCTCTGCCTATTTCCTATAAAAGACTAATCTAGATAACAATATAAGTCATATGGTGCCTCCTAAGATCGAACAAGTTTATAAAGCTAAAGATAAAGTGGTTGAACAACCTCCAATGGTTCCTTTTGTTCATCCCTTGTGGGAAGAAAAGAAACCTATGATTGATAAATCCACTCCTACACAATCACAACTTGAAAATTATGCAAGAAGAAATAGAAATACTAAAGAGAGTAGGCATAGAAATCGTGCTATTGCTTGTAAATTAGAAGAATAGAACAACACATAAAATCAATATCAAACACCAACTCAATCAATTCATGAAGATTCTCCATCTTTGCAACAACAACAACAAGAAACTTCAATGAACATCATCATTAGGCCTCTTGTTATGATTAACTTGGATGATGATGAGAAATAGAATCCTTTTGTAAACTATGATATTTTATCAGATCCTGGATGGAACATTAGAAAATATATAAATCAATTAAATTGTATTCGATTTATTAATCAGAATTTATCTTCAAGATCTTCTTCATCTTGTGATCAAAATAAAGAGAAATTAACATTAAATAAAGAGCAATTAACATTAAACGATGATTTTCGATTGAAAAAATTTCTTCTTAAAATAATGGATCAATTTACTCTATCAATAACTAAGCCTGGACAGGGTTACTCTGATGAAATTGTCTATGATGAAATTATCCTGAATGTGGATTTAGAATCCAAAACTGCACTGGATAAGTAGAAGCTCATTTACTTATGTTTTCTCATCTTAATATTATCTCTCTGACTATAGGAGATCCTATTTGTGTACTAACTCAAGATATGCTTCTAAGACTTTATAGATCAACTCTTCAAAAAAACCAAGGTATTTATGAAAATAGGTACCACCCAAATAACTGAAAAAAGAAGATCGTTTCGCCTTCGTTTTATAGCTATGATGATGCACTTAAACCTTATGAACAAAAAAAAATTGATTTAGACAGTCCTTTATGGCTCCGATGGGGGAGAGAGATAGATACCTCTATTATTAATTCAGTAAACCGAGAACTTCCTATCGAAGTTCAGTATGAATATTTAGGTACCTTCTACGAAATCTATGATAATTTTCGAATCACAAAAGGTAGATTGGGGGAAATAGTGAATAAATACATTCGAACAACTGTTGGTCGTATTCGTTTTAATCGAGAAATAGAAGAAGCTATAAAAGGCTTGTGGACTTATGATATCCGAAAAGAAATGTCACTATTCAAAATTTAACGTTATTAATCTTATGATCCTTTCATTCATGTAGAGATAAAGATCAAGGGATCCTTCCAACTTAAACCCATTGTTGAATCCTGCTAGGGATATTTTCTTCTTATGGCACAACCTAGTTTCGTCAAAGTGTCTTTTCCCCTTGAATTCCCCTTTCCTTTTGAAGTGCCCCTTTTTAATAAAGGGATGGATAAATTTGTTATGAAGCACCTTATTAGAAGATTCATAAATCAATTTGGAATGACATATATTAGATCAACTGAAGATTTTAGGTTTCCATCAAGCTATTGATGTAGCTATTTCATTAGGAATTGATGATCTTTTAACAACACCATCTAAAGCATGGCTTATCCAAGATGCACAACAACAAGGGTTTGCTTCAGAAAGACATCATGATTATGGAAATGTACATGCATTGGAAAAATTACGTCAATTGATTGAGATATGGCATGCTACCAGTGAATATTTGAGATGAGAAATGAATCCGAATTTTAGGATGACTAATCCTCTTAATCCAGTACATATGATGTCCTTTTCAGGAGCTAGAGGAAGTACATCTCAGGTTCACCAATTAGTAGGTATGAGAGGATTAATGTCAGATCTTCAAGGAAAAAATCTTACTAAGATTGATGAGGAAGTGTATAATGATTTGAATTTATTATTTTTTCTCTTCCATGAGCTTAGATGATAAAAATATTGATGATCCTCCTATAAAGAGTGACTCACCATGTGTTGAACTTGGTGATGCTCCTAGTACAAAATGTGTCCTTGTCCCTTTGGCTAGTTGGTTGCCTTCTATGTATGATGAACAATATTGGGATGTAGATGACCTACTATAGGTTGAATCACATGTGCCATATTAGTCTTTTATTTATTTTATTTTCATGTGTGTAATGTGATCCCCCATACAGTGCTACTTAGTGTGTCATTATATGTGTGTGATCCTACTTTGGATGACCCTTGTCACTTCATTGGTGCAAGGATACAAATTAAGTGAATGCATCATGCCATTCTTCTATTTGTATCTACATTATTCTAGTTATGTCATACACCTTTATCTTTTCTCTTGTCTTGTGTTTTCCTTTTGGGGGATGATGCAAGGCGTTGAGACATTTGGGTCTTTTCCCTATTGACCCAAAAGATTCCTTTTTTTTTTTTTCTCTCTATGTGTCATTCTGCCATTGTGCTTGTTGCATGAGTTATTTGGGGAATGATGATGATTCCAAGCTCAATTATATCATTGTAGCTGAGACCTAATGTTGACCCCAAATCCATGGATCCCTTATGTGTTATCTTAGGATTACATATGGGTTGCAACCTCCTTTCCATGACATAGCTCTATCCTGGAAACATATATTTTAGATAGGGTTTTTTGAAAAAAGTTCTCATGTTTTGGCATTTGTTGTGTTCTACTTTAAAATAATTGCTCACATGGTGTTTAGCAATTTTTTCAAAGTCTGGTCTTCTTACTTCATTTGATGTGTCTTCTTGGTGGTGACATTGGGTTTGATGTCCTTCAAGAGTGTGATCTTTCTTGGAATATGAAATTCCTCTTAGTGGTTTAATGTTTTGGATTGCATTGAACCCTAAGTTGTGAATATTTTATCCTTGACTAGTCCTCTCTTGGTGATATTGGGCATGATGTTCCCTAAGGTGATACCTTTCATGAACTAAGAAAAAACCTTTTGAATATCCTATCCTATTTCATTTAAAAATTTATCATGGCCACCAAGCATAACACAACTTTCTTACAAGTGGAGCCTTTTAGTTTTTCATGAGTGTCTAGCATAATGTAGCTTGCTAGCCTTATGAACTTTTTGTGTGACACCTTGTAAAATTTATTAGGAGGTATAAATTTTGGTATGGTTGATGTGTTGTTAGGGATTGGAGTCAATAAATTATCAATTAAAATGTAGAAAAATTTGAAAACATAATAGATTTAGAAAACCTATTAAAATGGACAGCAAAAGAAGAACATCAAGATTTAACATGGTTCACCCAGAACCAAGTTGCATCCACCAATTGAGGGTCCAATATATATTAAAATTATAGTAAATAACCTTTACAAAAAACATACAACAACATCAACAACATGCAAAAAAATTTTTCGTCATGTTTTTCAACTGTTGTTTTTATAAGCCTTTTCTATGGGTACCTGTGAAACTTCCTATTTTTTTCTAGCCACTACTTTGTGACTTTTTCCTAATTTTTTTCACAACCTTCTACCCTCCAAACTCCAATCCGAGTATTGGAATATGCTTCCATGTGTGTCCCATTAATTAAAAATGAAGCGTGGAAAGTGGTTTTGTCTCATGCACCTAATAAAACATTTTATTTTGGGCGGTTACAATAACTATTTGTAGCTATCTTTTAAATAAATATTGTAACTGATCATTATAGTATTAATAATTGTTTGTAACTATTATTTTAAATACAAGTGTAGCAAAACATTTATTACGTGTGCAACAAATTCGTTAATAAGATAAAGATGAAGATTTTATCCAAGTCTGATTGGTCTCCATAACACAACAATCTCCCACTTGGATACATATCAAACTCCACTCCATATCATCTCCCACTTGGAGACTGATCATAACAGTACTACCCCTACAACTCCCACTGGAAATAAGCACCTTGGACCCCGCTGTTCTATTTTTTTTTTAAATTACCTTGAAGGCCAATCGAAGCTAAAGAGAAGCTTAGCTTCTCCCTTGACACCTCCTTCGTAAACATATCCGCTAGATTTTCATTTGTATGAATCTTTTCAATCCATAACTATCCGTCCTCCAACATTGACCAAATGAAATGATATCTCATATGTATGTGTTTAGTTTTTGAGTGCAAGGAAGAATTTTTTGCAAGATGTATAGCACTCTAGTTATCTATAAACAAGTAATTTTCATTCTATTGTTTTCCCAACTCTTCCATGAAAAATTGCAGCCATATGATCTCCTTTTCTGCCTCTTTGGTAGCAACATACTCTACCTTTGTGGTGGATAAAAGTGACCACCTTTTGCAATCGATAAATCTAACTCATTGTTGTCCCACCAATTGTAAATACATATATCTTGTGGTACTTCACTTGGTATCAATATCCCCTACAAAATTTGATTCAACATAGCCTTTTAAATGAGTATTAGAGCCCCCAAAACATAAGCATTTCTTGGATGTACCTCTCAAATACCTAAGAATCCATTTGACCACATTCCAATGCTCAACTCTTGGATTACTCATATACCTACCAACAACTCCCATGACATGTGCAATATCCAGTCTTGTGCATAACATGGTGTAAATTAAACTACCTACAGATGAAGCATATGGTTCTGTGGCAATGAAAAATGCATCCCTTTAAATTTTCTTGCTTATTTGGGCCCTCCTTGTTAATTTGTGCTAAATGTTGGCTTGATTTACTGTTTTAATGTGTTTAACACATTCACATTAGGTCTTGGGCCCTTGTGTACTAAATGGACTTAATTGTACCTCATTTAAGGTGTTGTGCCATACTTTCACACTAGCCTATGGTTTTAATTATTAGTTGGGATTCTTAATGCCTTATTTGGCCTTATTAAATTGCGTCGACAAGCCTTAATTAATGCATATTTCGAAGGACAATCCCGACACAAATCAACATATAATTATGAATCAAATGTTTTTGGATTGTATGGCCCAGATTTAGTGATCTATGACTCATACACCACCTTGGGTGTATGGGTCCCACCTAAGTTTTGGGGTCTTGATCTAGATTTCACATGAATCTAAGAATTTCTTGAAAAATGTCACATAGCCTAGCCTAATGGGACTCATATGCCACTTTTGGTGTATGAGTCCTATTTGGCTTAAAATTAAATTTAATTCAAATTATTGGTAGGATTTTATCCTCCTAGATTTGATGTCATCTTGTAGTGTTGTAATTTTAGGAAATTTGGTATAAACAAGTATAAATACAAAGTTATTTCATTCACTTTTCTCCTAACATGCAATCAAGTAACCTAAGATTTCAAGTATTCTAGGAAATTTGAGATCACAAAAGAATTCAAGAGTCTTCATGAGTTGATTATCAAGTTTTTTGGAGAATTACTCAAGCATCAAGAATCATGTAAAATTCTTCATGCATCATGTTTGTTTTTGAGCTAACAATTGTGATGTAAGGATTCATGATTCAAGAAAGCATTCTATTCAAGATCTATATCCATTGGAGCCATTTTATACATGTTTGCAACACTTCATTGCTAGGGTTTGGTGACTTGCAACATTGCATTTTGTTCATTCATCATTCGTCATTTCCATTTGATTCCATTACAAGGTTTGATTACCAAAATGGGGTTTGACCAAGGCAAACCCATTTCAACTAACCAAACAACATTTTTCACTCTCTTTAGTGTGTTATTTACAGATCTAGGTTGAAGACCTTCTAAGGAGCAGTATTGAAGAAAATTTGTCAAGTGTGAAAAGTCATCCAAGTAGTCACGTTGTTTACAAGACCTTTCAAGGACACCTACAGAGTAGAATCTTCTAGTTTAGATCTAAAAATCAAGTTGAGAAGATAGAGTAGAGATTAAAGACAAATTCAAATCCCGATCCTCTGAAAAGCCAAATTGGACTTATATGCCTCTTCTCGTAATGAGTCCTAGTAGAATCAAATTTTCATATTTCAAGAGTTCCAGACTTGTCTTTGCTAGTTTTCTTGTCCTGCCCATAAACCTTGATCTAGGACTAAATTTCCGAGCCTAGCATATGAGTCCCAAACTGCATTAAATTCAACATATTCAACATTTCAAGTCTCCATTCAATTTGCTACAGGTTTCCAGGTGTCGCTCTATATTTCTACAACTTTGTAATCTTCTTTGAATTCATTTCTAGGTCATTTAGTGAAGTTTTAAATATCATTAGGTTTCATATTTAATTTTGCATGTCATTTTTCTTTCCAAGCACTAGGTTGACTGTGAACCCCTCTTTAGTCATTAATCATACCCTAGGAAAACCTTTAGCAGATCTCCTTCTTTCATTCCATCTTGGGAGTGAGATCTGTAGGGTTTCCTTAAGTGAAACAAGAGTGTGAAATATGAGGAATCCTATCACCTCTTAGAAATAAATCCCCTTCTCCTATTTCTCATTGTTTCATTTCGGTGAACCTATATTTATAACATCTTAATTCTGATTTGGAGTGGATCATCCTCCTAGATCTAGCTTGCATTAACATTGCATTAGGGTTTGCATTAATTAATTAGAATCTAAGGTTTCTAAATTTTGCATTAAAGTGAAAGTGCATATAGGTTTCATTTTTGAATCTTGTATCATCGAAATTCATCTTTGTTGGTGTAATTAATTGTTTTGTACCTTATCCTAGGTCATCATTACACCTTAGTTAAGTTTACTTAGGGACCACATAGGAGTTGTTGGAGATTTTCCACCTTTGGTGGACTTATCATGTTATCACTTTATCATTTCCACCTTTTGTGGACACATCATGTGATTCCTCTCCACCTTTTATGGTAGATCCACCTTTTGTGGTGGTTATCACATTATCACTTTCCCCCTTTAGGTGGAGTGATAGCTTTTCACAGTTGTCTCATGTCATAAGATTACGACACTTGTCATAATCTTATGCACTCCTATGTTCTCACCTTGGCTATATAACCAAGGGGTCTCTACTACATTTGTACATTGATACATACATTATTTCTATATGCATTATTGGCAGAATACAGTTTATTCTTGTCATATTGTCTCTATCTCTCTTATGTTTGTGCTTCCATTAGGGCTCTAGATATTGGGTGGCTACCTTCATAGCCAATTCTTACATGGTATCAGAGCTTTCCTACTGCATGCCTGTTCTTGTTTAAAGAGTTTGGAGCTATTTGGAGCTACAAGGGTTTGTTGCATGCCATTTTTTATTGGAGCCGTCATCATATTTGCTTCAAAAATCTAGTTTTCACTCATTTGCAGAAAAAATGATTTCTGGGTTTTGTAGCCAGTGTCAAAATCTGAACTGGGTTTCTTTTAGATTTTGCATATCTTACACAGATCTGGAGAAAATCGCAGTTTAAAAAGCGTCAGGCATCATTTTTCTCCTGGCTGAAGGTTAAAAAAATCTTTTTTTCATCTTCTGCTTGTTGGATCAAGAAACGATTTCTGGGTTTTATTTCTAGCATCAAAATATTTCTGAGTTTTTATTTTTTTCTACAAACAGTGAGTAGATTTTCCATAAATCAAGTTAGAAATAAACATTTTTTGCTAGAAAATTCATTTCCTGCAAGCTAAATTCAGTTTTTGAAAAATTCATAACTTTTGGCCATGATGTCCATTTTTGGCAAACAAGATATTGACGGAAATCTTGTTTCGAGCACTTCATGGTGGTGTAGGCCATTTTTTCAGATTTGGTCATCTACACAAATTTGAGGTTATTTTTCATCATGGAGGCAGATGTGAACATTGGTTTGTGCATGAACTCTTTTTGTTTTCATGCAATAGGTTTGCATTTTGTCCTTAATTTATGCATGTTTTGCATATTCTTCTTTTGCAATCATTGGGTATTGTAATAAATGAACTGATATAAAGTTCCATCAGGGGGGTTTCTTGCATAATAATCTGATTAGAGTGTGCATGCACTTTGATCTTCATTGTGTTTTGATGACAACTCGCATGGGTTGTAATCTGGTTTCTTAGTTTCTTTTGGCCACTTTTTTGTCTTAGCTTGACACATATCAGATTCATTTCGGATCCATCTCAGTTTGAGGGCCACTAAATTTGTGGTTAATCTTCCTGAGTCTTTATGGTACTTGTTCTCATGGAAAATTTTTAGTCTCAATTTGACATAAGCATCGAGATTCACGGCTTCCAGATTCTGTCATCATCTTTTCATCTACTATTGCATTATTATGATTCTGATATGGTTTCTTGTAGACAGAAGTATCTTTCCTCGCTTGTTAGATTGTTGTTTCAGTGTTACTCCATAATGTTCTTCTAGTGCTTCTTTGCTGTAGTCATCTCATTGTAGGGGGGGTTGTCCCATTGGGTTTTCCTTCTCTACCTCATTATTGCATTTGTACATGGGTACCTGATTAGGCCTTGTTGTCGGGACCCATTCATGCTTTCTTGCATTCATCTTAGTTTTAGGTGCATGCTTATCTAGTCTCCCTAAGTTGCACTTATGGGGGAGTGTTAGTGTAATTAATTAATTAAATTAATTATTATACTAGCATAAGTTAACTTAGGTTTTAATATTAGTCCTAAGTTGCATTTAATCATTTAATAAAGTTGTTGAGATAAGATTCCCTTCTAGAAGATGAGTTGTCTTTTCTAGAACTTATCTCCATCTTGTTATCATTCCCTAGGTAGTTGGTTAGGGTTTCTTGTTGTCACATGAAGTGTGATTTGAACACTTGGCAACATCCTTTTCATTCTAGGTTTAACATTTTCCTATATATAGGCATATGTACTCTTTGTAATCTATCCATCTATTAATCAATCAATACTTTCTTTGTGGTTTAATATTTCTTCAAACCCTTGTTTGTTTTCTCCATCCATTCTCTTCCTTGTGACAGGTATCCATTTGCATGTAGGTGATCTTGGAGTCTGAAGTTGGTTTTGACAACTTCTACAATCTCAAATACACATTTTCACTTAGCTTAGAAATCATACAAACTAGAAAGCATAACCTTTACTCATAATTTTCTAAATTTTTTGCAAAACCCTAGAATGGGATTCATATGCCCGTCTAGGTGATTTAGTCCCAATACAAGTGATTTTTCTAATTTCCAAGTATTCTATGGTGATTTTTATTCAACATTTAAACCTTTAAAAAACCTTGTTTGGGACTCATATGCCCCTTTAGGCGATTTAATACCGTTTCAAATTTTAAACTGCATTTTCTAGCATTAAATTCTTTGTTTCTATGTTTATGTTTGCTACTATTAGTTATCTATTTTAGACTGCAGAGTTTCTATTTTCCTCATTTCATTACATTTAAACTCATTAATACATTACATAATTTCAAAATTGCATTTAGACCTTTTATTCTAAGTTCTTGCATTGCATTTCAACATGGGTATGTGCTTTAGTAAGCTATGGATGTCCTTAATGTCCTTATTGGATGTGTCAAGTTTTTCTTTTAGAAATGATCCTAATGAAATTTAAACTTATTCATTCTCACTCAACTCCTAATGCATGTCCTCCTCATGATGTTGACATCATTGGAGAAGATGATGACAACACAAATAAATTCCTAAATGATTTCCTTAATAACCTTGAGACCAATGCATCCTTTTACCGTTCAATGAAATAACCAACACCCCCTATAATACCACCACTTGAGATGTTTGGTCTTTTACATTCTGAAATTGAAACACAAGTTGACCCTAAGTTCCCTACAATAGGTGAACCTACTTCCTCTAATCAAACAAAAAATCAACCCTTATATGTTAACAAAGTGACAAACACTCCCATCAATCTAGAAGAGACATATGGAAAAGGATTCACAATCTTGAGCAAACAAGGATGTGATACAACAAGTGAACATGAAATTCACCAACTCTTAGAGAAAATTCCAACTGAAGATACTAAAGGGCTAGGATATCAAGATCATTCTCCCAATATGAGTTTCCTCCTTCCTAAAGAATAACCCATGCCTAATTATGATAAGGATGATAGGATTGTCTTAGGTCCTCCACCTCCACATTCAATGAGATAAGTCGGTGAATCTAGCAGACAATGAAGGCCTTACAAACTAAATGAACTAAAACTCCCTTGTCCACTAGATTCCACTAAAAGAACTTTACAAATACTTTTAAACCAAGGACAAATTTCTTTACCACCCATAAGAGAAGATCGATCTCCAAATCCTAAGAATATAAATACATCACATTGTCAATACCATAGAGTCCTTGGACATAGTAATAATGAGTGTTGTACTTTAAAACAAATATTCAAATTGTTTGATATCATAGAAATAGTCCCTTAAAGAGGGACCCTTGCTCTGCTTGCCATGTAATAGTTGTATGATCTTAACATGCTCACTATTACATGCTTTACATTCATTGCAAATAATTTCAAAATGTAAGGAGCTCTTTCCCATAACCTACCTTGGCTCATTCTTGTCTTGCACTCATTGGGGGCAATAATTGGATAGCCTTGTCCTAGTAGAGAATTTTTCATTGTCCCTTTGGCTAGTTTTCCACAAGTTTTGTATATGATAAACATGATTGGGATGTGGATGACCTATTGATAGGTTGACTCGCATGTGCCTTACTAGTCTTTTACATTATTTCTTTTTATTTTATGTGATTGCATGTGCATAATGTGATCCCTCATGATGTTTTGTTTGATGTATCTCTCTCTTTGTGACATTCCTTTATTTGTACCTACATTCTTCTCTATGTTGTAAATCTTTTACCTAAGTTTCCTTTATCTTTTATTTGTCTTGTGTTTTCCTTTTTGGGATTATGCAAGGCGTCAAGACATTCATGTCTCTTCCATGTTGGCCCAAAATATTTTCCTTTATCTTCTCATTTGTATTGTGTTTTCCTTTTGGGGATGATGCAAGGCATTGAGACATTCATGTCTCTTCCATGTTGACACGAAAGGTTTTTCTTTTTTTTTTTCTCTCTTTGTGTCATTCTTGCAGTTTAATGAGTATTTGGGGAATGATGACAGTTCCAAGATCTCTTAAAAACATTGTAAAAAGAACATATTGACCCTAAATCCATGGATCCCTCATGTGTTTGGAATTTTATGTTTTGGGGCAACCCCTCTTTTCCTTTTCATGACGTAGCTTCATTTGGAAACATATGACTCAACATACGGCTTTCCAAATTAGCTTTCATGTCTTCTTTGTTGTTGGAATTCATCATTTGCTACTTTAAAGTAATTTCTCAAAGTATGGTGTTCAATAATTTATTTAAAGTGGGGGCATACATTGGCATTATTCTTTTACATTTCATGTTTCATGGTGTAGTCTTCTAACTTCATGTGATGTGTCTTTCACTTTGTGGTTGACATTGGGTGTGATGTCCCTCAAGAGAATGATCTCTCTTAGAATATTATATTCCTCTTAGTGGCTTGATGCGACACATTGCATCCCCTAAGTTGTGAATATTCTATTCTTAGATTGGTCTTCTCTTGGAGATATTAGGCATAATGTTCCCTAAGTTAAAGACCTTACACGAACTAAGCAAGAATCCTTTGGATGTACCTTATACTATTTTTCATTTACAAATTTTAGTTATATGGCTACCTTGCATAACACACTTTACATGCTTGTGGAGCCATCTTGTTTGTTCATGAGTTCTAAGCATACGAAATCTTTCCTTGTCTCATGAAACTCAAAGTTCATTTTTGTGTGGCAACTTATCAAATTTATCAGGAGGTATAGCTTTAGTTTGGTTTTATGGGAAGCTGAACTTAGGCATGACTTTATAATAGCCACTTGCTTGTGTGTGTGAGTGCATACTATCCACATGCATATGTTTCTTACCACTTTGGATACTCACCAAATGAAAAACCTAGAGTTTCATTGCCTCAGAGTGAGCATGCATTTTTTGGACAAACAACTGAGATCTGATCCACCCTTCTTTTTCTTTTTCTTTTCTCTCTGTCTTTGGAAGTGTATCCTTGTGCCTTATTATTTCTCCTTATATCATTTTTCATGTGTTTCCTTTTTTTCCTATCTTGGTTTGCTATAAGATCTTGATCCTAGGGGCTTGATCACCTCTCTTGATCATTGTCATCCTATCTTACCGAAATTGGTGCACTTAGACCCCTCTTGATGCAAGTCCATCTACTTTAGTGTGCTCATTAGAAGCAATTTCCTCCTCTCACTAAAGTGGGGGATAAATGTGGCAACAAAAAATGTATCCCTTCACATTTTCTTGCTCGTTTGGGCCCTTCTTGTTAATTTGTGACAAATTTTTCCTTGATTTAGTGTTGTAATGTGTTTAACACATTTACATTAGGTCTTGGGCCCTTGTGAACTAAATGGACTTAATTGCGCCCTATTTGATGTGTTATAAAGTGTTGTGCCACATTTTCACACTAATCTGTAGTTTTCATTATTAATTGGGATTCTTTATTCCTTATTTGACCTTATTTTACATTCACAAGCATTAAAATTAATGCATATTTATGAGGATAATCCTAACATAAATCAACATCCAATCATGATTAATTTTTTTTTGGATTGTATGGCCTAGATTTACTGATTTTGGACTCATACACCACCTTAGGCATATGGGTCCTACCTATGTTTTGAGGTCCCAATATGGATTTAACATTAATCTAAGCATTTCTTCAAAAATATGTCCCATGGCCTAGCCTAATGGGACTCATATGCCACTTATGTTGAATGAGTCCCATGTGGTTTAAAATTAAATTTAATTCAAATTATTAGTAAGATTTTATCCTCCTAGATCTAATGTTCGCTTGTAGTGTTGTAATTTCAAGAAATTTTGCATAAACAAGTATAAATACTAGATTATTTCACTCAGTTTTTTCCTAAAATGCAATCAAGTGACCTAAGCTTTCAAGTATTCTAGAAAATTTGATATCACAAGAGAATTTAAGTGTTTACAAGAGCATTCAAGAGTCTTCAATAGCTGATTATCAAGTGTTTTGGAGCATTCTTCAAGCATTAAGCATCATCTCAAAGTCTTCATGCATCATGTTTTTATTGAGCTAACAATTGTGATGTAGGGTTTTATGATTCAAGGAAGCATTCTATTCAAGATCTATCACATTCAAGCAAGATTCAAGATCTATATCCATTGGAGCCATTTAATACATGTTTGTAGCACTTTATTTCTAGGGTTTGGTGAGTTTCAACATTGCATTTTGTTCATTCATCATTCCTCCTTTCCATTTGATTTCATTAGAAGTTTCGATTACCAAAAATGTGTTTGACCAAGGCAAACTCCTTTCCACTAACAAAACAAAATTTTTGCCTCTCTTTAATGTGTGATTTATAGATCTATGTTGAAGAAATTTTAAGGAGAAATATTGGAGAAAAATTTTCAAGTGTGAAAAGTCATCCAAGTAGTCACCTTGTTTACAAGACCTTTAAAGGACACCTACATAGCAGAATCTTCCAGTTCAGATCCAAAAATCAAGTTGAGAAGATAGAGTAGAGATTAAAGAGTAGATTTAGATCTCAATCCTTTGAAAAATCCAAACTAGATTGATACACCACATCTAGCATATAAGTACCAATACAATCAAATTTGTAGATTTCAAGATTTTTAGAGTTGTCTTTGCCAGATTTCAGTTCCTACCCAGAAATCCTAATCTAGGACTAAATCACCCAACTTGGTGTATGAGTTCCATTCTGTATTAAATTTATCATATTCAACATGTCATGTCTCCATTCAAGATTCTTTAGGATTCCAAGTGCTCCTCTATATTTCTTTAGATTTATATTCTACTTTACATTCATTTCTAGGTCATTTAGTGAATCTTTGTATATCATTAGGTTTCATATTTAATCTTGCATGTCATTTGTATTTCTAAGCCCTATCTTGGTGGTGAACCCCTCTTTAGTCATTAAAGATACCCTAGGACAACCTTTAGTAGTTCTTCTTCCTTTATTCCATCTTGAGAGTGAGATCTCTAAGGTTTCCTTGAGTGAAATAAGAGTGTGAAATAGGAGCCTGAATCCTATCTCCTCATAGATAGAAAGCCCCTTCTCCTATTTTATGTTGTTTCACGTACCTTGGACATTTTATCTTCCTCCTCTTGTTTCTTTGGACACATATCCGTAGTTAATTTGACAAGACTGGGCAAAGGTGTGCTGATAGCTTTTGTATTCTCCATATGAAATCTTCACAATACCTTTTGAACATAATCAACTTGAGATAAAATAATTTTCTATTTTTCCTATCTCTAGTAATCTTCATACCAAGGATTTATTTTGTTTCCCCCAAATCCATCATAGAAAATGATTTTTTTTAACTGATGTTTTAATTCCCATATGTGATCCATGTTAGACCCCACTACAGGGATATTATCCACATACAAACATAGAATAATGTATCTATTACCATCTAACTTCTTAAAATAAATACAATGGTCTGAATTACATTGGTTGTAGCCTTGCTCAACCATAAAACTATCAAATTTAGTATAGCATTGTCGAGGTGCTTGCTTCAAGCCATATAAACTTTTTCTTGATCTGCACACTAGTTTCTCCTTACCTTTGACCTCAAATCCTTGTGGTTGTTCCATATATATTTCCTCTTCCAAATCACCATGGAGAAAGGAAATTTTAACATCAACCTATTCTAAATGCAAATCTTATGCAATCACAAAGCTTAAAATAGTACGAATAGAAGTCATTTTAACAACCAAAAAAAATATTTCATTAAAATAAATGCCTTTTTTCTTTGCAAATCCTTTTACAACTAACCTTGCTTTAAATATTTTCTTACCTCCATCTTCCTCTTTCAACCTATAAACCCATTTATTTGGTAAAGCCTTTTTACCTGCCAACAACTTGCCTTATTCCCAAGTTTGATTTTTCAGCAAGGAGTTCATTTCTTCTTCCATTCCATGCTCTCACTAAACCTTGGAATCCACCTAAATAGCCTCATAATAACATTTTGATTTACCAACATCAGTTAATAAAATAGAATACAAAGAGGGAGAAAACATTTTTGAAGGTCTACATATCCTTGAAGATCATCTAACATTCATTGAATTTTATGGTATTTGTTGTTGTTGTTGTTGTTGCAGAGTATGAGGAACCACTAGAACTTCTCTATTTGGAGTATCATCCAACACTACATATTAATTTTCTTTCTTCTCATGGTGTTGTGACTAATCTTTGTACAATACTTTATCATTGAATATGACATCCCTACTTCTTACAATTTTTTGATTTTCAAAATCCCAAAGCCTATAACCAAATTCATCAATGCCATATCCAGCAAATATACATTTCTTTGACTTAGCATCAATCTTGCTTCTATTTTTGAGAATCTACATGTGCAAATGCTTCACAACCGAAGGTTGTGAGAAAAGAATAACTCTCATTCTTACCTGTCCATGCTTCTTCTTGAATACCACAATCCAAAGGTTCATATAATTACCTCTATTAATTAAATAAACAACAGTGTTTATATCTTCTTCCAACATGTTTAAAGGTAGCCCAACATGCAACCTCATAGTCCATGCACACTCCATTATTGTTCTATTCATGCGCTCAACCACTCCATTTTCTTGTGGAGTCCTTGGAACCATTTTTTTCTTACAAATTATATTAGAGGAACAACAATATTCAAAATATTTATTGCAAAAATCACCACCATTATCAAATCAAAGGCATTTTAACTTTTTACCCATCTCATTTTCAACTAGGCTTCTCCATTTTTCAAAAGTTTCAAATACATCAAATTTTTTCCTAAGGAAATAAATCCAAACCTTGTTGCTTCATCAATAGAAGTGACATAATACTGAGAGCCACCGAGAGAAGATACCTAAGTGGGTCCCCATACATATGTATGGACAAGCTCCAATTTCTCATTTTTCTTTTTGCTTCACATCCTTGAGAAAACTAACTCTCTTTCATTTTCCATACACAAAATTTTCAAAGAAATCCATGTTAACACATTTTAGACTTGGTAATACATTATTTGAATGAAGTACTTTCATATGTATTTTTCAATCATATTCCCAAGTCTATTATGCCATAATGTTGTTTTTGAACCCACATCAACTAAATTTGATTTTCTGCTTGCTGAACTACAACAACTATTCTTGAACATTGACTTTTCTCTATGTTGTGTAGAAAAAATTAACCCTTTTTCACACTTAATTGGGGGATAAGTGATGTAAGATTAACCTAATTATGCCTTTGATTCGATGTTGTAATGTGTTGTACACATTCATGTTGAATCTATGTCCCCTTTTAACAAAATGTACTTAAATTGTACCTTATTTAGGGTATTGTAAAGTTTTGTATTACACTTTCACACTTATCTAGGGTTCCATTAAGTAATTATGGTTAATTGAGCTTAATTTTACCCTTTAATTCAAATTTAATCCCTCTTAATTATACTTTCTGAAAGATTTATCCCGACACCCAATAATGATATTACATGGAATTTAATTTGGCAAACTCAACATCCTAGAAAATGGTTCTAGGACCCATTCTCCTTTAGTAGTGAATGGGTCCTCACCACATAGGATCCCCCTTTCTATGCATTTTTGAGGTGATTTTTTGATGTTCTTTCATCTCCCTGAAGCATGGTCCTAGAAAGTTGTGCTAGGACCCATTCACCTTTAGTGGAGAATGGGTTCTCCTCACATAGGAAACCCCTTTTTGAATTTAATTTTGGTGGGATCATAATAATTTTTAATCCTAGATCTGGTGTTTGCTTGAATTATTTGAATTTGGGGTTAATTCTTAGATTTAGTAAAAGCATGGGGTTAATTCATGTAGTTTCATCCTAAGAAAGCTAGCAAATTTGAGGGAGAATCCTAACACTCTACAAGAGCTTTATAGAGAACTTCAAGATAATTTTAAAGGCATTCAAGGGAAGATTATTGAAGTCGTATCACAACAATTCAAGATCATATCATCATGTCAAAGCCATAATGCATCCAACATGTTGTTGAGGTAAAGTGTGTTGATGTAGCATTGAAGATCCACTTGCAAAAATGGATTCATACCCGACTTGACATAAATATCTACATTCTACATGGCCACTTCATGTTAATTTGCAGATTTACATTCGAAGACAACTTCCAAGGTATCAACATTTGACATTTCATGTTTCATGCTTCTATTTTATTATTTCATCACAAGGTTTAATTACCTCAAAGGGGTTTGAATTAGGCAAACCCTATCCTCTAACAATCAATATTTTTTTCTCCTCTTGGATGTGTGATTATAGGTTTTAGGTTGAAAGCCAAGATTTGGAGAAAAGTTGTCAAATTTGTCATCTTTGTCGCAAGATCATGAAAAGAGCTCTATAGAATTAATTTTTGACTTTCGAGAGCTAGAAACCTAGGAACTGAGAGTGTAGAAACTAAGGTACAAAACCCAAAAATAAGTTTTTCAAAACCCTAAAAGGACCCATTCGCCAAAGATGAATGAGTCCTCAATGAGGTCTAAAGCAGTGAAAACCTAGGATCTAGGAGTGTAGATTGAGAGGAATAAAACCTAGAAGTCAGTTTCTGAAGCCCTAATAGGGACCTATTGGCCACTAAAACAATTTTTCAATAAGGTACACATTATTTCAAGCTCTCAAAACTTCCCTCATTGTGGTTATAATAGTTATGAGTCATTTTTTATTGTTATTTATGCATTTTGTCCTTCATAATTGAGTGAAACATCCCTACAAAAAAATAGTGGCTCATCATCTTGTTCATTCATTTTGGTGAGCCCTATTTTTTTATGTTTCACTCTATAAAAAATAAAGTAGAAGGAATAGTATGACCTGTACAAATATATAAGGTTTCTAATTTCACACTGTTTGCTAGGTCACTAAGGCACCTTTTGTAACCTTCCAGTTTTTATCACTAAATGTAACAACACAACCTTCATCATCTAGTTTCCCTATTGAAATTAAATTTATACTTAACTTTGGAACATTCCTTACCTCATGTAGTAGCCAATGATTCCCATTCTAAAACTTAATCTTGATTCTTCCCTTTCCAACAATTTGACAAGGTTCATTATCTCCCAAATAAACTAGCCCAAAATTCCCTTGGACATAATCAAGAAAATAACTTCTATGGGGCATAGCATGAAATGAAGCCCCTAAATTCAACACCCAAGAATCATCAGAATTATCAAGGGAATGAATCAAAGCATCTTCATCAGATTTATTTCTTACCACATTTGCTTCTTTATCGCCTTCCTTTTTGTCATGTTCTCTATTTTTTCGAGGACAACAATCTTTCTTTAAATGACCCTGCTTACCACAATACCATGAATCCTTCTCTCTAGATTGGGACCTCTTATCCTTTTATTTTCCTCATGACCTCCCATGACCTCCAAAATTCTTTCCTCTCTCCTTTGTTCTACCCTTTCTTTCTGCATTCAAAACACTTCCTGATGTGGATGAACCACTTGAGTTTTTCCTATGAATTTCCTCACTCAAAATCACACCAACAACATCATCAAATTTTAGCAAAGTCTACATTTATAAAAGTTAATTGACTGGTAATCGTATTAAATTCGTTGAAGTGATCAACAACTAACCCACCTTCTACAATTTTAATATTAAATAAATGATTCATAAGAAATACCTTATTTGAAGTGAAAGGATTTTCATATAGCTTCACCTGGGTCTACATAAAATATAATGTTGTCTTTGTTGTTGAAATATTAAATTCCATCGACTGTTCCAGGCATAAGTGAATACTGCCAAGTGCCTTTCTATCAAGAATATCCCAGTCCTCATCAGACATTGATGATGGCTTCTTGGCTTTCCCTGATAATGGCTATAATAAATCCTTCTAATAGAGATATTCCTCCATTTGCATCTTCCATAATTGATAGTTATGCCCATTAAATTTTTCACCTTCAACTTATCTTCCATAACTCCCACTCAATTGTGAGACTCACACTGAAGCATGAAACCTTCTTGCAGAGGATAATTGAACACAACCCGCTCTGATACCACTTGTTAGGGATTGGAGGCAATAAATTATCAATTAAAATGTATAAAAATATGAAAACACAATTGATTTAGAAAACCCAAAAAAATGGACAACAAAATTTAACTTGATTCACCCAAAACCGAGCTACGTCCAGCAACAGAGGGTTCAATATATATTAAAATTCAGCTAAATAACCTTTACAAAAACATGCAACAACATTAGCAACCGGAAACAAAAATTTTCTTCACGTTTTTCAACTATTATTTTTACACATCCTTTGCCACGAGTACCCGTGACACTTCCTACATTTTTCTAGCCACTTCTATGTGATTTTTCACTTATTTTTTTCACGACCTTCTACCCTCCAAACTATAATTTAAGTATTGGAATATGTTCCAATGCATGTCCCATTAATTATAATTGAAATGTGGAAAATGGTTTTGTCTCATGCAACCAATAAAACATTTTATTTTGGGCAGTTACAATAACTATTTGTAGTTGTCTTTTAAGTAAATATTGTAACAAATCATTTCCAACATTTAATATTTTTTTTGTAACTTTTATTTTAAATACAAGTGCAGCAAAATATTTATTACCTGCAACAATTAGCTAATAAGATAAAGATGAAGATTTTATCCAAGTTTGATTGGTCTCCATAAAACAACATGTACGGGAACCTATAGACCTGGCATGACTTTCACATCAACCAGCCTTTTTAAGGCTCACCTAGTGGACGATGGATTTTACTAGCCCATGTGAGTATATTTTTTTTGTATAGTGGACGACGGGTTTCCACTTGTGAAAATTTTTTTGGACAAACAACTAAGGGTTGATCCATACCTATTGGATAAATAGTCGAGGCTTGATCCACCATTTTTTCAATTTTTATTTTGCATTAATTGTGGCATCAAGTATATTTATGTATCTTATCTTATTGATGCATATCATACATATATGTTTGTTCCACTATACTTATATTGGTTTGCCATGGGATCTTGATCTTGAGGGCTTGGCCAACTGCTTGATCTTTTTCATCCTATTCCATCAACATTAGTACACTTGGACCCCTCATGATGCTTGTTTCTCTACTTTAGTGTGATTTTGAGTGTAGGGATCATCCTCTAACTAAAGTGGAGGCTAAATCTAGTGAAAAAAAATGCACTCCTTTACATTTTATCACTTTGTTTGCATCCCCTTAATTAATTGGACTTAATTAAGCCTCTAATTTACCCAATTATGCATTTAAAATCTTAATTAACCTCATTTTGTGAAAGGGGGACCTATTTTAAATAATTAAAAACATCAATTTACAAATCTTGTAAAATGTGTGTCTTAGGTTTAGGGCCTAGGACAATGGGTCCAACTTACACTTAGGACCCCATTTTTAATATGTTTTTGGTAGTATTTTTATGATTCAAATTACAATTAAAATTGTTGGCCTTTGATGTTTAATTATCTATAAATAAAAGGTCTTTTTATCAACTCAAATCTAACACACCTTATGCAAGCATTCAACAGTATATTTATCAGTCTTCTACATCAGCATTCAAGATCCTATCATGATGTGAAGACTTATGTGTATTCATGCATGCTTTTGGATCTAGCATTGTGATGTAGGTTTCAAGTTTTCAAGCATCAAATCAAGTGTCAAATAAAGCCTCCAATAAAGCCATTTCATGTAAGATCCAATCCTTGAAGTGATATGTTATAATTTATTCCTCTAAGGGCAGCCATTAAAGGTTTTGGTGAGTTTCAACAAGCAAGTGTTCATTCATCATTTATTCCATTTATGCTTTCATTTAATTATCAAGGTTTAAAGTTACCAATCTAGGGTTTGACCAAAGAAAATCCCTATTCACCAAAATAAAATAAATAAATTCCATCTCAGTGTGTGGAAATTTGTAGGTGAAGAAGGATTCAAGATTGATCAAAAGTGTAATTTTGCAAAGTTGTCAAAGTTGCCATCAAAGTTGTCAAGCCACAAAATCTTACTTGTAGAATTTATTTCTGACTTTCTAATAGTGAGATTTGGATGAATCAAGTATTTAGATCTAGGAGCAAAGGACTGTGAAATTGGATTTTGGATCCCTATAATAGGACCCGTTCACCCTAGGGTGAATTTTTCCAAGGAGGACACTCAACAATAGGTTTTGGTGAGTGGTACACATCAATTTACCCTTCTCAGATCTGTTGGAATTCTATTTTTTCTAATTGTGTTATGATTTAAATTAATGATTCAAGTTTCACATTCCATGATTGAGATCATTTAGTATTATTAGTTTTTCTCCCCAAAGTGCATTTTATTCATACTTACCCGACTTGTCATAAGGAAAAATAGCTAAGATCTCCAATAGGGTTGACTCACCCAAGGTTTGAAAGTAAATCCTACCTTTGGGGATCTCTTTTTCCTAATAAAATGAGGAAGATAGGTGAATACATTCTCCATTTTGTCATCACCTACAATTTCTTATGTTTCAATACTTAAGAACACCCTAAATTTGATGCTTAGGTTGAGGTATTTTGATGAAATAAAATGATATTAGAAAACAAAAATCTCAATGTAAGTCTTGTTATCATTCTATTGAATTTCTATTGGATTCATTTCTTCAACTAGCCAAAATTTTAAGTGGCATGTCTCAATAATGTTATAGTGAAGAAGTCATTAAAAATTTTACCAAAATTTTTGCTGTCTATGTGTTAGTTCTAGAAATATGTTTAAATATTAAGTATTATGATTAGATAATTCAGATATTCCTTCACTGGATAAATTCTTATAATCATAGACTAAGGCCTTGCTATATGAGATTTGTAATTGTTGTTAACTAGTTTGTAAATCCATAAATTATGGTTAATTTGGTGGATATTTGAAATATTTTTCCCTAATCCATTATCCAGGCTGAAAATCATTTTCAAAACAAAAAATGAGTCCTAAACTTACTATAGGTATTTGGGTATCTCTTGTTTTCAAGAGGATTGCTTCTCAACCCACCATAACCTTATCTTTGTTGCTATACATTTGAATGAATGATATTAGCACATAAATGGAGTACCTTATTATGTCTTATTTATTTAATATAGAAGGAAATTGGTTAGAAATTAGATTCAAGATTTAAGATAATAATATCATTTGGTCCTAGTCATTAATTTTTTAGACCATTACAAGGCCATTGATATCTCAATTTTATTCTTGAGCTAACACTTGCCCCTCTAGGAAATCCCTACATGTTTTCCTTTTCTAACCTTGATCTGAAATTGATTTAGGATACTCAATACAACAGGCATATCATTTAATTGGATTTGATTTCCAAACATGAGAGTTTGAATAAATCCACAGTAATAAGGTGGATCCTAGTCGAATAAACTCTAGAGATATTTCTTTTGAGTTCTACAAATAATTGTAAATTATAGCATTATATGTTAGATCTTTGAATTCATTGAAAATATATTCATATTAAATTTAAACCCTAAACCCGCATTTAAACAATATTTGATAACTAATCTCACACATATAGTAAATTCATAGAATGCTCCTTAACAATTGATTTAATAGATAAATCCCCAACCATCAATATATGATATAAATTAAATAAATACTTAACTATGATATTTTTATTAATATGTGAAATCTTATTATGTCCATCAAGCCTCCTAGACATATATAAATTAGAATTTAGATTAATATATATATATTTATTAGAATTAATAGAAGGCTTTTGTCCATAAGAAATTTTATAAGATCTATTGGCAACATAAAATGTATCCCTTTACATTTTATTGCTTGTTTGGGCCCTCCTTGTTAAATTGGACATAATGTTGCCTTGATTTAGTGTTGTAATGTGTTTATTACAATCACATTAGGTCTTGGGCCCTCATAAACTAGATGGACTTAATTGTACCTTATTTAAGGTGTTTTAAAGTGTTGTACCACACTTTCAAACTAATCTAGGGTTTTCATTATTAACTAGGCTTCTTTATGCTATATTTGGCCTTATTTTGCATCCACAAGCCTTAATTAATGCATCTTTCCAAGGATAATCTTGACATAAACCAATATCCAATCATAATTCAGGTGTTTTTGTATTGTATGACCTAGATTTAATGATTTGAGACTCATATGCCTCCTTGGGCATATGGGTCCTAACTAAGTTTCAAGGGCCCGATCTAGATTTCACATGAATCTAGGAATTTCTTGAAAAATGTGTCCCATAGCCTAACCTAATGGGACTCATATGCTCCTTCTAGTGTATGAGTCTTGTGTGGCTTAAAATTAAATTAAATTCAAATTCTTGGAAATATTTTATTCTCCTAGATCTAATGTTGGCTTGTAGTGTTGTAATTTAAGGAAATTTGGCATAAACAAGTATAAATACAAGGTTATTTCATTCATTTTTTATTTAACAAGCAATCAAGTGACTTAGCAAGTTGAATGAGCATTCCTTATAGATAATTTGAGTTCAAAAGAGCATTCAAGAGTTTACAAGAAGATTCAAGGGCTCATTATCACGTGTTTTGAATCATTATTCAAGTATCAAGCATCATGTCAAATTCATCATGCTTCATTTTTTTTTTGAGCTAACAATGTGATGTAGGGTTTCATGATTCAAGAAAGCATTCAATTCAAGATCTATGGTATCCAAGTAAGAGTCAAGATCCACATCCATTGGAGCCATTTCATACATGTTTCCAACATCTTATTCAAGGGTTTAGTGAGTTACAACATAACTTATTTTTTCATTAATCATTCCTCCTTTCTATTTCTATTCATTTAAAGGTTTGATTACCAAAATGAGGTTTGACAAAGGAAAACCCCTTTCTACTAACAAAAAAACTTTTTCCCTCTCTTTAGTGTGTGATTTACAGATCTAGGTAGAAGACACATTGAAGAGAAAGATTGAAGAAAGGCTTTCAAAGTTGCAAAGTTATCCAAGTTGTCACTTTGTTTATAAAATCACTAAAAGGCATCTATAGAGTAGAACTCAATAATTCAGATTTGGAAATCAGGTTGAGAAGATAGAGCAAAGATTGAAGAGAAGATTCAAGTCTTGATTCTCCAAAAAATCCAAATAGGATTGACACACCACTTCTAGCATATGAGTCCTAGTTCAATGATTTTTCCATTTTTTAGGTGTTCCAGACTCATCTCTACTAGATCTTTGTTCTTGCCTAGAAACCCTAATCTGAGACTAAAGCATCTAGCCTAGTGTATGAGTTCCAATTTGCATTAAATTTACCTTTTTCAGCATTTCAAATCCTCATCCAAGTTTCTATAGGTTTCTAGGTGCCTCTCTTTGCTCCAATTTTCTATTCTATTTTGCATTCATTTCTAGGTCATTTAGTGAAGTTTTACATATCATTAGGTTTTGAGATTTTTTCTTACATGTTATTAGTCTTTCCAAGCCCTAGCTTGGTGGTGAACCCCTTTATAGTCTCTAAACATACCCTAGGAAATACCTATTGTAGATCTCTTTCTCCTTTACATCCTTTGATTAAGATATCTAGGGTTTCTTTGAGTGAAACAAGAGTGTGAAATAAGAACCATATCTATCCAAATTTAAAGGGTCATCCCCCTATATTTTCAGTTGTTTCATTTTGGTGAACCTAAATTTATAACATCTTAATTTTTATTTGGAGTGCATCATCATCTTAGATCTAGCTTGCATTAACTTTGCATTAGGGTTTGCACTAGTTAATTGGCATCTAGGGTTTCTAATTATTTCATTAGTGAAAGCACATATAAGCTGTATTTTTTCATCTTACATCATTTAAATTCATCTAAAATATGCATTTTCACAGGTAGCTTAGACATCATCCAAACCAGAAAGCATAACCTAAACTTATAATTTTCTCAAATCTTTGCAAAAACCCTAATCTTGGACTCATATGCCCCTCTGGGTGATTTAGTCCCTATACAGGTGATTTTTCATAATCTCTAGGTATTCTGTGGTGACTATTATTCAGAATTTAAAGCCTTGAAAAACCCTGATTGGGACTCATACACCCCTCTAGGAAATTTAGTCCCGTTTCAAAATTTAAATTACATTTTCCAGCATTAGAAACTCTATTTCTATGTTATTGTTTGTTGTTGTTAGCTATCTATTTTAGTTTGTAGAGTTTATATTTTCTTCATTTCATTACATCTAGCTTAATTTCATTTGAATCAGAATTAGAGTGTAGCATTTATCTTGTGTTCATTTCATCTTGCATTTCCTTGATTGTCCCTTGTATGAGATTTTCTACTTGGTGTCCTATTTATAATACTATAGTGAGATGTAGTTCGAGACTCATGTCATCCCACGATAGCACAATCATTGTGGATCTTGGGTTACCTAGCTATTACACTACTAGTGTTGACACTAGTTCACTAGGTATCCAAACTATACCTTTGACAACTCCTTACCTTCAAGTAGTGTGAAAAATGAAAAATGTTGAAACAATGGTTGCTAGTATTCCATTAGAAAAAATAATCCAAATTCATGAAGACTTCCCAAACATACAACATCAAATAAGTACCAAAATAATTTCAACCACCACTATCCCTATCATAGATAACATACATTAGATGATTGAAAGTGAAGACGAAGTTGATCTTAGGAATAAAATAATTTAGATTTTGGGAAAATGTCTCACCTCAACCACTTGTTGTCCTTTACCTTCAAAAAATGTTACAAGCCAAGGAGGAATTCAAATCCCTCCCCCCCCACAAAAATTGCCTCTATTCCTACCTATACCAACCCTCAAGTTACAACAAGAATGCAACCTACTAGTAATGTGATTCCTTCCTTGGGTATTTCCACTAGCATCCCTAGTACCTTTGTGGCATCACATGTCATTTCTCCTACCACTTTTACCTCCTATAATAATTCCATTCACTTGTCCCTCCAACACATACAAACCTCCACCTTATTCACCTCCATATCAAAATACAAACAATGATCCTCTCATGAATTAACTTTTGCAAACCATTTGATCCCTAAAAAATTAAGTTTCCACCATAAACCAAAGTCAAAATGGTCAACCCACAAACTATGTCAAAAGAAACCTCTTATCCTTGGAGATATCGAGAACACTGATGCCTTAAGGTATAGAGGTGCCTATATTTGAGAAATATGGGGGAAAAGGAAATTCTTCTAACCATGTTTCCTCTTATACCGCCCTATGTAGTGATTTTATTCTTAAGGATAAGCTCTTGGCTAAAATTTTCCCTATATCCTTGAAGGATACCACCTTAATAATGGTTTTCTTTGTTATCAAATAACTCAATTCGTTCATTCAATGAACTTGTTGAGGCATTTATTAACAATTTTCAATTGCATATGACTCCTAAGATGACCTTAACCGATTTGATGAGATGTAAAAAAAATATGATGAAAATATTAAAGACTTTATTTCATGCTACCAATCACTCTATTCCCAAAATGATGTAAATATTTTATGTAGAGAAAGAACCTTCTTAGTATTACAACTTAAAAGATAAGATATTCCTATACAATCTCCATTGCTGCTCTAGGTGAGACAACTTTTAATGGGTTAAGACCAAACCTACATAGATTGTTTCAAACCATCCATCACTGAATTTGAGGGCTCCTTACAGAATTTCAAAGGTATTTCCATTAGGTATTCAATACCAAGACTCATAAACAAACCCTAACTTGCTTGGGTTCCAACACTTACCCAATGGGTGTGTAACTAGTCCCCTTGGGACAACCACAAGAAAACTTGTCTGAACCTTCAAGAGTACTCTAAAATACTTTTTAAAGGTCTTTAGGACCCTCTAAGACCCCTTCCCAACAAGGAATATGCACAACCAATAATTTTAGACTTACATTTGTTCAATTTTCAATTGCTACCCCAACACTGTTAAAAACAATCCTCTTGGGAAAGTCATAAAATGACTTATATTGACCCTTAAAAAATTCTAAATACCCCACCATATAGGTTTTATAGACCTCTCCACACATCCCTCTACTACTTCCAATGAAAATAAAGTAAAAAAAAAACCTTGGTTCATCAACTCTTCATTGCCTTTTGTTGTTGCACAGTCTGATGCATCAAATATCAAAACATTTCTAGTGAATCATGGAACATTCAAACCTCCACTTGGGACCCTAAAAATTTGAGACACTATAGAAAACATATTTACTGACCTTCCCACCAATTTTGGGGATTACTCAGTGGTGGAAGGTCGAGTTGCACCATTTTTCCTTCTCACTAGTTACCCTAGGTAGGGTTTTGGCTATTTTTACTAAAACTACAATAACTTTATTAATGATCAACAAAAAATGATGAGACAAAATTAAAATGAAATTAAATTCATGTGCCAAAACACACAAATTTTTTTCAAGTCAATATTTGTTCTATATAATTCATACCAAATGAAATAATACGTCTGAACATCAGAAAAATGCACAAAAAATGCTTGTTTTCATTTACCAAATCTTCAACCACAATTCCTTCAACCCCCAATTCGATTTTGGATGGTGTATTTATACATTTTTCATCCATTCCAACCATTTCCAACTACCTTTTAATTAGTTTGTTCATAAAACACCATTTTTCCTCTTTCTAAAAAAGTGATCAATATGATCCCAAATGATGGAAATTGATCAAAAATGACCTTATTAACATGAAAAAAAACAAAACAAGACAAAAAATCAAAATTTTCCTCTTGTAGGCATTAGGTCTTAAGGATGCTTCTGCACCATACTCCCAAGGAAAATAAAAATATTATCTTCATTTGAGATGTGGTGTACAAATTTACCAATGTCTTCCATCTTGGACTCCTGCAACTTGCAAACCTAATATGTAGAATCCCGCTCTGCCTACAAACATTCAAATGTATGTTTCATTTTGGCCTTAGGTCTTCCACTTCTCTACAACTTGTCCTTAAATTGATGTTCTGCATTCCTAACTTTCCTTGGATATTTTTTCTTCTTCTTGCACCTTCTCTTACTTAGCATCTTCCCACCTTCAAGGTTCCAAAAATCTAGTTCTCATTCATATATCTTATTACCACTATCCATGTCTTTGTCTTCATCATTCGAGTATAATTTAGTAGCATATTCATTATCCATAAACTCAAAAAATGCAACCATTACCTCTATTTTTTTTGTAACATCTTATTCACCATATTGTGCATAACAATCTACATACGCTGCATTCACTTCTTATTTTTCTTTATACTCTTTTCCATATTCATTTTCATTTTTTGCACCTATAAACACATACTCACTGTGAACCTCAATCCTAGACCTGCACAAACACAAGAAACAAACACATAATTAGATTCATATGCAAGTAAGAACACAGATTCCCCATGAAATTCATTAGCAATGCTCAAAAATAGGAAAATGAAGAACAAAAGTATGCAAAGTAAATGAAATCCTAATTAAGCATGCAAATCATCAATCCCATGGGGGAATTGGTGCGAATTATGTGTATAAATTGGCCCTTTCCCAGCTTCTTTGTAATCTTGATGATGATTTGATGAAGATTTGATCCACTTTGGTTGAATTCCTACATAACCTAGCTAAAAATAGATGAAAATGGATATGCTTGAAGATAAAATTGAGTATAGTGTGTTCACTCAAATTGTGGATGAAGAATGAGAGGAAGAGTCTCTTATTTATAGATTTCAAAATTGGAAGAATGAGCAAGATTGAGTAATGTGGGATCATTCAACATCCAATGGCCAAGTGCCACTTGTCAAGATGTGAATGGGTGAAGGTTGTGCACATTTTGGTGATTGTGCACAATAAATTATATTAGGTGGAATTTCAAATTTGTGAAATGACATGTTAGAGGGAAAAATGAGTGAAATAAATGCCACTTGGCTCAATGCACAAGGACATTTAAGAGGAATGAATGTCTTCTTGGAAGGACAAATCCACTTGGAGGGATTTTCAAATTTGGAAGAATATTCCCCTCCTTATTCCATGTTGAGGGAAAATAGGCATTTTAATAAATCAAAGTAATTGATTTATTGTGCAAGTTGCGTTCTCTAGAGGAATTTGGAGAGTAGGATTAAATTAATACAAAGGTTAATTAATTTAATGAGGGATTTAGGAGATGTGATAATTTTGACTTAAATTTATGAATTGATTTAAATCGAAAATTGAGAGGAAAGGTTTAATTAAATAAATTATTTGATTTATTTAACCAAAAGTGATAGTGTTAGATTAAATTAAATAAGGTTTAATTTATTCAATTTAATAAGAGAACTTTAGAGATTTAATTAAATAAAGTTAATTATTTAATTAAATAGAGACTCAGAGTTAAAATTAAATTAAATTGATTAATTTAATCAACAAGGAAGAGTGACTTAATCAAATAAATAATAATTTATTTGTTTAAGAGATGAAAGTGATGACAAGCTGGGACGGTGATTCAGGATGAAATGATGTTAATAGTTAGGATCAAGTCTGTCGGTCAATTTTTCATGTCTACATTTTGCCCCTCTTTGAAGCAACACACTTGTTGCATTGGTTCAAAGAATAAACTGTTGTGATCAAAGTTCAATTTTTTTTAATTTTTTAGATGCCCCACTGTTGCCCCAATGAGAGAATTATGCTGGTATATTGCCCCCTTGAGAGATTGAGTGGAAATGTTTGGTTTTTCGATCGAGATCGTGATAATTTTTCTAAGTGAGTTAAGTCAAACAAGGAGATTTAGATAGTGAGATTCTAGACCCCAAGATGTTGGTTTTTATCAAGAGGTAAATTTATTCACAAGGATAGTTTTACTAAGTGTGTTAAGTCAAACAAAGATGATTTTGATTTTTGTTTAAAATTTTAGCATAAGTGATGTTTTCGAAGTTTCCAAGAGTTTTTTGGTGAAATGGGATTTGATTTTGATGGTTGAGGGATGTATGAAAGTGATGATTTGGATCTTAGATGAACCTAAGAGGACATTTTTTACAACACCAAGGTAATGAAGAACATGCTTTTCCCTAAAAGTGGTTCAAACCAAAAGACCAATGTTTGCATGAAAACCAAATGACTCAAAAGGGACCAAGCACATGTGTAGTTCAATTGTTTGTTATCTTGCTTAGATTTGGTCCTTTTTACCACAAACAGTTTCTTTATTATGTTTTAAATTGAATGTCTAATGTCCCAACTTCTTCTGATCCCACAAAGTCCATTGTGTGGAAATCAAGGAAATTAGGGAAAAAGTTTCCTAATTGTTGACTTTAGTATGGGAAAATTATGATGTAAATCCAAATGTTTAGAAACCTCTAAGGATAAAATCCCCAAGGAAAGAAATAACACTTGGGTTTGGTCAAAGTTATTTTCCCCTCCTAAAGGGTTTGAAATTTCGAGGATTTTTGAATGTTTGTTTCCAATTTGTTTTGAGATCCAAGAAAAGTGTTTTTTATTTCAAGCACATGCACAATCCTAGGATGAAAAGACAATATTTTATGGGATCCAACTTGGATGAATCCAGTTGCACATATTCAGTGCGGATGATTAGATGCTTGACCACATAGACTACCCCTTACAATGCACTCACTTCTTGGGTTAGCTAAGCATCGGTACCCATGAATCTCATGATATACTTTTCATCTCTACAACATAACCGCATGTATATGTGGGGTGGCTTCAAAGGACATGACCTTTTAAACAAACAAATAGTTAAAGATTTTGGCCTTTGCTAAACAATGGGTTTTAATGTGGGCATTATGTTCGTGGGGGACCATCCATTTGGGAAGAGACCATTTCTTCCCTTCTCTTCAGAATAATCCTTGTGATTATTGAACTTTCCTTGAGAATACACACTTATATACTGGTTGGAAGTCGCTTGGATTTAGCATGTTCTCGGTTGGGTCATTCCTTGGGGTGATTAATTTTTCCTGCTAGGCAGGCCCTTTAAGATAAAAGAAAGTGAGCAAACATATCTCGTAGTTCAATTGAACTTTGTTGAAAAAAAAAGGGAGAACACTTGCAATATGCCACACTCACACTCGCAAGATTGATTCAATTTCTTTAATCCCAAATGAAATGTGAAGGCAATCACTCACACAATTTAAGATCACCAAAATAACTTTTGATTCTAAAGATCGCTATAAAGTGCATGAGAGAAGTGCATACACCCTTATAGTGATATTACTTTGGGTAAATAATTACAAAACAAAGAAGCACTTGTTCATTTTAAGTCCACAAAGCAATGATTTGATTCATTTTAGTGCACCAAAATGAAATATGGAAGGGTATGTGCAAGATCATGATGGGCCAAAAAGTGGTGATATGTAAGTGATATGATGGCCCATGTGGCTAATGACTATTTTTTACCCAAAATTGATAAAATGAAAAAAGTTTTTAAAAGAGATTCTTAGCTTTCCACGAATATAAATTATGCTTTAATTTGAATTTAATAAATAATTATTATTCATTTTCTATTTGAATTACTACTAAATTCCTGATTGATAGGCTGATTGAAAAACATCTATATCTTTAAAACGGTAGCACATTTTTTGAATCTAAAACATGCATCACATTCTATGCTTCACATACTATAGAATTAATTTTTTTTTTTGAATTTCATGAAGTTTTGACCAAGTTAAGGTGGTCAGATGTATGAGTTTTTATATTTTTTAAACTTTGTAATAAAAAATTCATAATTAATTATTTACTTGGAAAACAATTACAAAAAAATATGCATGACATCGGGAGATGAGTCTTCTACTTATATCTAAAAACTTATAAAAAAATATTATCATTTTATTGTGGTTAGGGTGGTTAGACAAACACCCACTTCTTATTTTTTCCTTGAAATTTAAGTACTACTACATTGAAATTTCAAATTTTTACCCAGTAGATTTTTTAAAAATAAAAGTAAACCTAGTAGTTTAGAAACAAAATTCAATTTTCTACAAATTCTATTGTTACATATTTTTGAAATAATATAGATAACTTATTCAAATTTTTACATCAAGTTGCCTAACTTTGATTTTTCTGAATTTTATTGCCACTTAAGGGCCTATTTTTTCCATGATGATCCTGCACATGCCTAGAATTTTCCTTGTTCAATTGTTAATCCTCAAACCCCAATCCTAGACCGGGAAAAACACAAGAAACAGACACATAATTAGATTCATATGCAGGTAATAAGAAGGATTCCCCATGAAATTCATTAGCAATTCTCAAAAATAGGAAAATGAAGAACAAAAGTATGGAAAGTAAATGAAATCCTAATTATGCATGCAAATCCTCAATCCTATGGGGGAATTGGTGCCAATTATTTATAGAAATTGGCCCTTTCCAAACTCCTTTGTAATCTTGATGATGATTTGATCCACTTTGGTTGAATTCTTGCATAACCTACTTCTTGATAAAAACCAACATCTTGGGGTCTAGGAGTTCATTATCTAAATCACCTTGTTTGACTTAATACACTTAGTCAAATTATCCTTTTGTGAATGAATTTGCCCTAGGATAACACAATTTCCTAGAGTCTACAAATTCATAATCCAAATCAATCAAAATCAAATCAAATCAAGCCCCAAAAGTTTAGCATCTCCCTCAAGGTTCTTCAAGAGTTTCATTCATTTGAATCATCCATCTTTCGTTTATCTCATCCCCATCATCACCTTGATCCTTAATCATCTTGTTCCTTCTCTTTTTGTGCCTAAATATTAGATCAATCGATGTCTATTTTATGGTGCAATCAAGATCACAACACAAGAAGAATATGGAAGTTGCCAGAGAAACATCAACTTCAAGTGATCTAAGCCAAACTGCCTCTGAAATGAATCCTATTGGATCAAGCAATCCCTCAAGCAACATCTCTCTACCATCACAAAATCCTCAAGAGGAGGGTCAAGTAAAGGACATCACCAACAATGTCTTAGGGATGACACAAGATGAAATCCTAGCAATGGTGCAAAATACCAAAAATCATCGAATTGTCAATGCTATGATGAAGTTATATCCCTCTCAATACATGCTTGAGTTGGAAAAAGAAGGGGATAAAATCCCTTCCAACTATGACATAAGCACAATTGTGGAAAGACCTCTTGGGATCATGCCTCCAATCTCACCCATACCTCCATGTCAAAACATCACTCAAAGCATCATGATCACACCATCCACCACTCAAATCCCGACAATCAATGTGACTATTCCACTCATCACAACGGTCAACACCATTCCTGATCCACCGACACCACCACCAAAACATAACATGGAGAATTCATTTAGCATCACGTTGCAAGTTGCTCAAGAAGTTGCCCAGCAAAAAGTGCTCCAAAACCAACAAGTTACACAACTAGCTACTCAACAAGTACAAGCACAATTAGTAGCACCACAAGTGCAATAGGTACAATAGGCTACTCAAGCCCAAGCTGTATTACAGCAACAACAAGCCACCCAAGCTTCTCAAGCCACACAAGCCGCCCAAGCTATGCAAGTAGCTCAAGTCGCTCAAAATGCTCAAATTGCACAAACAATTCAACAAGTGCATGCTCAAGCTTGAGCCCAATATCAAGCCCAACAAGCACAAGTGCAATCATAATGTGAAGCATAATTTCAAATATCCCAACAACAAGCCCAACAACAAGCTTTGTTGGCACGACAACAACACGACCAACAACAAGTGTTTCTGGCTCAGTAGCAAACACAGGCATTACTCGCTCAACAAAGCTTGCAACAAATTCCCACCACAATCATTGAAGATGATGATCAAGATCCTTCGACCAATTATCATGTTGAAAGTGTCTCTACATCAGCTAATGAGTTAGAGGACATATCTCAAGAATTTATTCCAAAGCATGATCAACATCTTTCACCAAGGTCTAGCAATGATCCTTTCCAAAACATGTGGACATCCTTTGACCTGACGACATTTGAGTAAATTCCTATGCCTAATGAAGATATCCAAGAACCCTTTATAAGAAATTCATTCTTTGAAATTGACCCATGTCACGAACTTGATCCAAAGCATGTCTAAAGCGATTCTGAAATCATTCGAGATCAAGAATTTGTGTCTCCAAGCTACTACAATGATATAATGGACACTCTCCTATCTATACAATATGATCACATCCACATAGCACATAATCCTCCATCTACCCATGAGATGATTTCCTTGGATGGACATGTAGATGATCTTCATTCAGAATAGGATTCCTTTACTCTTAACATTATTGCAAAAAAATAACAGGTTATTGATTCGTACAGTCAAACTAAGTTGTCAACATCAAGATCAAATGTATCCCAAATTCAGACTAAGGACATCATTTATGAAGATATCCAACATTGTCCACTCAAGGAAACAAGTCAGAATGAACAGGATATTTTGGAGTCAGCAGAGCAGCAAATTGGAATAACATCATCTACAATAATGCTTATTGAACACATCTTAAAATAGGAAGAATCCAAGAACAAAGATGCTACTACCACCATATTGGGGGAAACATTTTCTCAAGAAAACATCAACATAGGGGGCACGAATAATCCTTATGGTGAAACCAATGAAAATACTACAACTAGCTACATCATGAATCTTCATCCACCCATCACCCCATCCATGAATTGGGACCAACATCAAAAGAGATATTTGAATCAAAGCAAAAATAACATTATCAAAGCAAAAGAAGCTAAGAAGAACGAAGGACAAATCAAATACAAGTGGATACCAAATAACACAAAGAATGAGTATCCCTATCAAACTCCATTAGTCATACAAACTATGGGGAAAAATAAAAAAGGGAAAAGTATCCATCAAAGATGTCCACAAAGGAAAAATCAAGCTTCTCAAGCAACATACAAAGTATATCAAACAATTGGTCCTAATTCCATGCAAACTTTTGTATCCACCCATCATTGCTCATCTTCTCAAGTTTGGAGAGTCAAAGGTTCTGAACTGTCAACCAATCCATCTTTTATTCCTAAATACAGTCCATCCACACCTCCATGCAAGATATACAATTCTCACATTGACCATGTGTTGGCAATGACACTTCATCATAAGGATTTAGAAGGCACTCTATCACGATGTGTGTACAGAGACAAAGTTAACCTTGGTATCAACAAAGCAGATTAGGGATCTCAAAAGTTGTAGTAAAGTACACGTATCTTGGAAAAGAAGCTCCTTCAAGAAGGATATTGATGGGAAATTATGAAAGAAGCATCTACATTGACACCACTAGGTGGTTCTGCATAAGCTTTAAATCTTTTAGCAAAAAAATCCTAAAAAATCCAAAAAACATAAAAATCCAAAAAAAAAGTTAGAAAAAGGATTGAAAACATTAAAGAGAAAATTCATCCTCTAGTGAAAACCACTATGGTGGCGCTTTGGATAGGTAACATGATGAAAACCTAGGAAACAAGCGTCATGTGTAGAATCGAGCATCTACGTGCACCAGTTCAGGTGAAAGCATCTCATCCCATCCATAATAAATCTAGCATTCCATCCATCTTAGCCATAATAAATCCATTTATCCATGAACCATTTATCCAATCCATTTTAATCCATCTGCATCCATGGTCCAACTTATCATAATCTTGATAAAACTTTGGTGCACACTCTACACTTGCTTATGGTGAACATATTGACATAGGCCATTTTCATTGATCCTATCCAATCCAACATTATCTGAGCCATGAAGCACTATCCAAATGAGCATCCTTTGTTCGAACACCTTATATTATCACAAGATAATCCTTGGAATCCTTGGCATCCTTTGCATGCTTACCATATCCATCCATCCATCCATCCATATATCCAAGAATCCACCCATGGCCTTTCAAACATTGCTAGACACTGGGGGTAGATATTTGAATCTTGCTTCAAGAATAAATTTTGATATATATCCTCCAACTTGTGTGGTGATCCGAACATTGGCAAACACAAAATCAAATTGGTCAAACATTTGTGAGCCAAAAAATTCAAATCACTAGCCCATGGCATATTTTGACAAGACGATGTTACTTATCAAGCTTTATCTTTCATTGAACATCGATCCAAACAATCAATATCAGTCACATCTAATGTGTATGTCAACGTTACATCAAATCATCAAAACAATTTTGTTCCAAATCAAGCTTCAAAATCCTAATCAATGAAATCCAACCAATCCATCATCAATTCGAGATATCCTTTCCAATCCTCATGTTGCTTAACACTATCATTGCATTATCATGTATCCTCAATAATGTTATCATCATCAATCTTGAAATCCTCATGTTGCTTAACACTATCCTTACATTGTTGTGTATGCTCAACAATGTTATCATCACAAACCCATCAATCCAATCAATCAACCTTAAGCTTGGTTTAAAAAAAAATCCCAAATAGAGCAGTGATCACATATTCATATCCAAATCATCAAAATCGTGCGAAAATCCAAAAAAATCCAAAACAACACAAAATCCAAAAACATCAAAAATTCGAAAAACATCCAAATCATATCAAAATCCAAAGCATGTCGAAAATCTGAAAAAAATTAAAAAATAGAGTCATCTTTATGAACTATGTCATCTCTGAGCTTGAACGTAGGCAAGGTTGATCTTTGATCATCCCCTGAGAAATTTTAGGTCAGTCCTTTAGGCGTCCGTCACAATAAAATGGCAATCTGTTTGCCCATCTATCTCATTAGTAATCAAGTCTGCATCAGCCAAACTAAGTCATCTCTGAGCTTGAACGTAGGCAAGGTTTATCTATGATCATCCCCTGAGAAATTTTAGGTCAGTCCTTTAGGCGTCCGTCGCAATGGGAATCCACTTTCCCATCTATCTCATCATCAAGTCAGTCATCAGTCGAACTACGTTGTCTCTACATGTATAACGTAGGCAAGGCTAATCTTTTTATTAGCTCCCGAGACCCCTAAGATAGGTCTTTAATGTAGTCTCTTGGTCGTAAATCTCGAAAATACCAAAAACATTTGTAAAAAATGTCAAAATCCCAAAAATAGCCTTAAAACATTTCAAAAACACCAAAAACATCCAAATATTTGAAAAAAACCAAAATGGTGCGTCTGTCTCATCGCGCTTTCACCCTCAATAATCATCACTCATAATAAATCAATTGTTGTTTTCATTCTTTGGAAAGTCAATCGGAAGCAAGTCTAGTAGGTTCAAAAGTGAATGCCTAATCGTCAAAGTCATAAGTCTAGGTCAGTAAGTCAGCAAGTTGATCAACTCAAAGTATCAATAGCTTATCATCCAATCAAAATCTCATCATCACCTGAGCACAACATGTCCTAGTAATGTGACCTTCTTGTGATGGACATCACCATCAAGAAACACCATAGTTTAGTCTTGGCTAGTGGTACGAAGAACATTAGCTTTTTTGTTGACTTTATTTGGTCTTTTTGACTTATCTTATTTTTGCGCTCATTCCAAGGACCTCTCAATGATACCTAATCAAAAAAGGTTTAGAGAGAAAGGAATGGGGCTACAATTATTATCTTTTTTATATGTTGTTCTTGTTGGATGTTCTTGTAAAATAACTTGGCGAATACTTGCTTTGTGAGATGCATCCTAGCAAGGTTTTCGTATGTCAGGTATAAGAATACTCATATTTGTTTGTCAAGTCAAAGTCCAACACACTAGGTGCAACACCATCTTGGTTTTTTATACCTTGATGTGTTATGAAACATAAAGTAATTGGCCCTTTTAAAATCCCAACTCTTGGTAAGAAAATCATCATTGTTATCATCATTCATAACGTAGGCTTAGTGGATCATCCTTTCATCATCTTATTCTTCTTATTATTCTATCTTAACTAACGTTTCTATCTAAATTTGTTGTGTTGTATCAAAATATACACGAGGCTACCCATAGTTGATGACTGTCTATACATCATAAAATTGTCTACGTCAAATATCCGATCTTTCTAAAGAATTATCTTTCGTCCTCCGATCAATAGAACCACTCCTCTCACATTTTATTGTGATCTCGATCAGAAAATCAAACATTTCTGCTCGATCTCTTGAGGGGGCAATATACCAGCATAATCCTCTCGCTGGGGCAGCAGTCGGGAATCTGAAAAATCAAGAATTTTTTGAATTTTGATCACAAGAGTTTATTCTTTGAACCAATGCAACAAGTGCAAATTGCTTCAAAGAGGGGCAAAATGTAGACACGAAAAATATGCACGCTGATCTTACACACCTGATCCTGATCTTACTAACATCATTTCTTCCTAAATCATCCCCTTTTTAATCAATTTAATAAATCTTCATTGGATTAAATTCAACATATTTCCTCTCTTAATTAAATAAATCAAATTTATCTGATTAAGTCATTCTTCCCTATTGATTAAATTAATTAGTTTGATTTAATTAACCTTATATCTCCATTTAATTAAATAATTCATTTTATTTAATTAAATATCTAAAGTTATCCTATTAAATTGAATAAATTAAACCTTATTTAATTTAATCTAGCATCATTTCCCTTTAGTTAAATTAATCTTTATTTAATTAAAGTCAATCATTTTCTTCTCAACTTTGATTTAAATAAATCCTAAAATCTAAGTCAAAATTGTCAAATCACCTAATTTCCACTTAATTTGATCAAATCATGATTAAATGTAATCCTAATCACCTTAATCCTCTAGATTTTGCAACTTGCACGATAAATCAATTTATTTGATTTATTAATTCATCTATTTTCCTTCAGCTTGGCATAAAAAGGGGAATATTCATAAATTTGAAAAATCCCTCCAAAAGGGGATGGGTACTTCCAACAAGATATTTAATGCCTCTTACATGTCCTTGGCCTTGATCCAAGTGAAATTAACTCCATTATTCTCTCCCTCCAACTTGCCAACTTTCAAATTTCAAATTTGAATCTAATAGCATTTATGGGCACATTCACCAAAATGTGCTCATTCCTCCTCCAATCACATGTGGACAAGTGGCCTCCTCTCATTGGTTGGTATTTTGTCCCACATTCATCCAAATCCTTTAGTCTTCCATTCTTCAAATCTATAAATAGAGGCCTCCTCTATTGAATTGATCATCCGCAATTTGAGTAAACACACTATACTCAATTTCATCTTCAAGCATATCCATTTTCATCTATTTTGAGCTAGGTTATGCAAGAGTTCAACCAAAGTGGATCAAATATTCATCAAATCATCATCAAGCTTACAAAGGAGTTGGGAAAGGGCCAATTTCTACACATAATTAGCACCAATTCCCCCATGGGATTGAGGATTTGCATGCTTAATTAGGATTTCATTTACTTTCCATATTTTTATTATTCATTTTCCTATTTTTGAGCATTGCTAATGAATTTCATGGGGAATCCTTGTTCTTACTTTCATATGAATCTAATTATGTGCTTATTTCTTGTGTTTGCATAGGTCTAGGATTGGGGTTCACAAATAGAAAAAAGAAACAAAAAATGGTATGGATTAAGCTTCAACTAGCTATCCAATGTGCTATGGACTAGGTCTAGGTTGTTTGTCCAAAAAGGGTTTACAAGTGGAATGTGTTGTCCACCATGGAAACAAAATGCATGCTCACAAGGGCTAGTGAAGCTAGTTTTCCACTAGGTGAGCCCGAAGAGATCCATATCAAAGTCATACCCCTATGACCATGATAAGGAAAAAAATTGCATGCTCACAAGGGCTAGTGAAGCTAGTTTTCCACTAGTTGAACCCCAAGGAACCATATTAAATATATACCTCCATGACTTTAATAAGGTACAAAAATGAAACAAGAAGGAGGGATGCTCGAAGGGAATTTTTTTAGTTCGTGTGAGGTTTCCTCTTAAAGATAATTGTGTGCAATGTCTCCAAGAGAGGAGAAGTCAATAAATATCACACTCTTAGAGGAAATCAAGCCCAATGACACCACTAATAAAAGAATGCATCATAAGAAGAAAGAAAATAGCACAATGAAACATGAGTGTCAATGTATTCCCCAACTTTAAAGTGGTTGCTAACACCATTACTATGATATTACTATCAGGATTCATCCATGTAGTTTTTGAGTCAAACTCATTGACCCATGATTCATGAGTAGTGGTTCACAAGAACCCATATCTCATGATAATGAATGGTCCACTTAGCACTCATTGCATCTAGGTGATGCTCATAGAGGTGAAACATCGGACCATCTCGGGAGGTCACCCATCCCTGTACTGCTCCAGCTCAAGCGTGATTAACCATGAAGTTTCCCCCAAGGTTAAGCCCACTTAGCTTGCTACCCCATTTTCAAAACCTTCAACAAGTGTTATTCCTTATGAACCATTCATTATAGAGCCCCTTTAGCTCATCAATTGATAAGTAGGAGGCTTCATCCACAATGTGTCAAATTATGATATTACTATAAGGATTCAACCGTGTAGTTTGCAAGTCAAACTCATTGACCCATGATTCATGAGTTGTGGTTCAAAAGAACCCATCTCTCATGATAATGAATGGTCCACTTGGCACTCATTGCATCTAGGTGATGCTCATAGAGGTGAAGCATTGGTCCATCCCGGGAGGTCACCCATCCTAGTACTGCTCCAGCTCAAGCGCGATTAACCACAGAGTTTCCCCAAGGTTAAGCCAACTTAGCTTGCTACCCATTTGCAAAACCTTCAACAAGTGTTATGCCCTATGAACCATTCATTATAGAGCCCCTTTAGCTCATCAATTGATAAGTAGGAGGTTTCTTCCATAGTGTGTCAAATTATGATATTACTATCAGGATTCAACTGTGTAGTTTTTGAGTCAAACTCATTGACCCATGATTCATGAGTAGTGGTTCACAAGAACCCATCTCTCATGATAATGAATGGTCCACTTAGCACTCATTGCATCTAGGTGATGCTCATAGAGGTGAAGCATTGGTCCGTCCCAAGAGGTAACCCATCCTAGTATTGCTCCAGCTCAAGCACGATTAACCACAGATTTTCCCCCAAGGTTAAGCCCACTTAGCTTTTTACCCCATTTGCAAAACCTTCAACAAGTGTTATGCCTTATGAACCATTCATTACAGATCCCCTTTAGCTCATCAATTGATAAGTAGGAGGTTTCTTCCACAACGTGTCAAATTATGATATTACTATCAGGATTCAACCGTGTAGTTTTTGAGTCAAACTCATTGACCCATGATTCATGAGTAGTGGTTCACAAGAACCCATCTCTCATGATAATGAATGGTCCACTTAGCACTCATTGCATCTAGATGATGCTCATAGAGGTGAGCATTGGTTCATCCCGGGAGGTCACCCATCCCAGTACTGCTCTAGCTCAAGTGCAATTAACCACAAAGTTTCCCCCAAGGTTAAGCCCCCTTAGCTTGCTAACCCATTTGCAAAACCTTCAGCAAGTGTTATGCCTTATGAACCCTTCATTATAGAGCCCTTTATCTCATCAATTGATAAGTAGGAGGTTTCTTTCACAACGTGTCAAATTATGATATTACTATCAGGATTCAACCGTGTAGTTTTTGAGTCAAACTCATTGACCCATGATTCATGAGTAGTGGTTCACAAAAAACCATCTCTCATGATAATGAATGGTACACTTAGCACTCATTGCATCTAGGTGATGCTCATAGAGGTGAAGCATTGGTCCGTCTCGGGAGGTCACCCATCCCAGTACTGCTCCAGCTCAAGCGCGATTAACCATAGAGTTTCCCCCAAGGTTAAGCCCACTTAGCTTGCTACCCCATTTGCAAAACCTTAAACAAGTGTTATGCCTTATGAACCATTCATTATATAGCCCCTTTAGCTCATGAATTGATAAGTAGGAGGTTTCTTCCACAATGTATCAAATTATGATATTACTATCAGGATTCAAATTATGAAAACTACATGGTTGAATCCTAATAGTAATATCATAATTTGAAACGATATGGAAGAAACTCATTGACCCATGATTCATGAGTAGTGGTTCATAAGAACCCATCTCTCATGATAATGAATGGTCCACTTAGCAGTCATTACATCTAGGTGATACTCACAGAGGTGAAGCATTGGTTGAATCCTGATAGTAATATCATAATTTGACACATTGTGGAAGAAACCTCCTACTTATCAATTGATGAGCTAAAGGGGCTCTATAATGAATGGTTCATAAGGAATAACACTTGCTGAAGGTTTTGCAAATGGGGTAGCAAGCTAAGTGGGCTTAACCTTGGGGGAAACTCTGTGGTTAATCGCGCTTGAGCTAGAGCAGTACTGGGATGGGTGACCTCCTGGGACGGACTAATGCTTCACCTCTATGAGCATCACCTAGATGCAATGAGTGCTAACTGGACCATTCATTATCATGAGAGATGGGTTCTTGTGAACCACTACTCATGAATCATGGGTCAATGAGTTTGACTCGAAAACTACACAGTTGAATCCTAATAGTAATATCATAATTTGACACGCTGTGGAAGAAATCTCCTACTTATCAATTGATGAGCTAAAGGGGCTCTATAATGAATGGTTCATAAGGCATAACACTTGCCAAAGTTTTTGCAAATGGGGTAGCAAGCTAAGTGGGCTTAACCTTGGGGGAAACTCTGTGGTTAATCACACTTGAGCTGAAGCAGTACTAGGATGGGTGACCTCCCAGGACGGACCAATGCTTCACCTCTGTGAGAATCACCTAGATATAATGAGTGCTAAGTGGACCATTCATTATCATGAGAGATGGGTTCTTGTGAACCACATCTCATGAATCATGGGTCAATGAGTATGACTCGAAAACTACACAGTTGAATCTTGATAGTAATATCATAATTTGACACGTTGTGGAAGAAACCTCCTACTTATCAATTAATGAGCTAAAGCGGCTCTATAATGAATGGTTTCGTAAGCTCATAACCTCTTCCATAAATCTTTTTCATTTCTTTAGGATTAAGAGGTTGTTGATAGTTAAATTCATCAGAGTTTGTTGTGCAATTTCATTTTTCTTCTAAAGTGGGGTAGTTGGATGCTTTAAAAGGGTCTTCCAAATTTTGTGTGGACATTACTGATTTTTCTTTTCCCTTGTCTAAATTTTTGTTTATTATCTTGTATTCTCCCGTGAATGTTGGCTTGAAATCCAAGGAACCCCAATCATCTTCTAATAGCTTTGTGACTTCCTCAATGTGTTTTTCTTTGTATTTTTTATGCATGGGTTCCACTTGTGTAGTTGGTGTTAATTCTTTCAAAGGATTCTTTTTATTTTTATCAATGTTCAAAAAACTGTTTGGTTCAAGGTTGGCTTTGAGTATGTGCACTTTGTTGTTGTAAACATATTTCATAATATGATGCAAATTAGAAGGAACACCATTCATTTTGTGAATCGATGGTTTGACTAAAAGGAGATTATATGAAATTTCATAAGGAATAACATGGATTGGTGTTTCTAATGTGGTCTTTCCAACTATGATAGGAAAAGTGATCACACCGAGCGGTTGTTTTACTACATTGTCAAATCCTTTAATAAATAAAGATTTAGGTTCAATTTTTGATCCATCCACACCAAGCCTATCCAAAATGGTTATACTACACACTTTAAGGGCTGAGCCATTATTGAAAAGGGTTCTCTTTATACCTCTTCCCTTGTGGTGAACTATTATCATGAAAGCAACGTGTTATTTTTGCACTTCCAAAGGAGGGAGATCACTTTGGTGAAATACAATGTCATCAATTATTCGTTGAATCATTGCTGCTATGTCATTCAGTTGCAGATTACAAGGGATCAGAACTTGTTGTAAGTAATTTTGAATCATGTTATGGTAGTGATGGGAGGCTTGAATAAGGTCCCATAATGATATCTTAGCATTAGTATTCTTTAGTTGTTCGACAAGATCATACTCCTTTCAGTGAGGAGGACTTGGTAAGATAGGGTAGGCTAGGATAGGATTAGGCAATGGGAGGGATGTTGAAGGTGTTTGTCTTGGTTGTGGATTGTTACTAGTGTTATATGTATTAGCAATGGTATTGTGACTTGGTTGCTTCAAAACATTGTTCTTAGGTAGTTCAAGGATGAGGACATTTTTGTTTTGAGTTTGTGGTTTTTGTGAGGGTGAATAATGATAAGTTTAGGCTCAAGAGATTACTTCAAGGGATATATAATGTGCATAACCTTAGAATACTTTTCTTGATGTCTTAGTGAAGGGGTGTCTAAAGTCTCTTCATCATCTTAATCGAAGAAAGTCTCATAAAAATTGTTTGAAAGACATGTCTCAGTTTTCTCATTTCTTGCACCATGATATCCTCCCTAGGAGGAGAGTGTTTAGGAGAACTACAAACCAAATGTTCTTGAAATTCAAGGATTTTTTCATAATCACAAAGAGGGGAATGATCAATGGTTACATTTTCTTTCTCAATAAGGTCTTCCTTAGGTGAAGAGGGACAACTAAGATTCTCCCGAGTTTCATCCATCAAAGTATCCTCTTCCCAACTAGGAGAGATACTAGGAGAAGGAAAAGTATAATTTTTATGATAATTTATGATTTCATTCCTTTGTCTCCTAATTTCTTCCAAAATAGGATAGGTAGGGGAAGGATCATAAAGAGGGTCATCAATGTCTTATCCACTAAGAGAGGTAGAAGGAGAGAAATAACTAGGACTCTCAAAACTTTCATTAATTGGTTCTTCTAACACCAAAATATGTTCTTCAAAAATTGGAGATACATTAGGAGAAGAATGGATATGATCATTAGGATTGTTCAATGTTGTATTCTCTTTCACAAAAACACTCTCATAGGGAGGGGATATGAGCTTTTTCTTAGTGTGTCTAGAAACGTAAGGTACTAACATTGTTTGACCAAAAATGAAAAGCACTTTTAACCATCTCATGCAATGCTTTAATAATGTAAACAATGTATACCCAAAGATGTAAAACACTTTTATCTAATGTATAATTTAAGAATGCAAAACAAAATATATCCAAAAGTGAAAAGCACTTTTATCAAACTCATGCAAAGGTTTATGAATGTAAACATTGTATATCCAAAAGTGAACAGTACTTTTATCCATATTATGAATTTTTTTAGATTTGTGAGAATTTTTAGATCTAATGATGGTTGTAATTAAAATGATTTCAAAATACACTTGAAATGAAGGAAACTGGAATAATAGTAATTCTGCAAACTATAATAGAAAAGTAAAAGAAAAAAATAGAAGCATAGAAAAGAGGATTTAAACCCTGAAAACTACAACTTCAAGATCCATATGGAATAAGATGCCAACAAGGGTGTCTTGGTCCTATTGATGAAATTTTGAGGTCCTAGAAATTGGAACAAAAAGCAATCCACCTAGACAAGATTCTGAGGCAAAAAACCTCAAAGGGACAAAGATGCTAGTAAGGGCGTTTTAGTCCCAGTAGAGGTATTTTTTAGAAAAAAAAACAACAAAATTTGGATTTTTTACAGTGTTTCCAAGTTGCCTACCTAGGGACCTAATGTTTAGAAACTAAAAAATGTGCAAATGAGTGCAAGAAAAAGTGACTAATGACAAGCAATTGAATGCAAGGTTGAATTCATTTTTAAATTTTTTTGATTGCAATAACAATGTTCCTAAATGCAATTAGGATAATTGACAATATACTTTTTAGTTTTTCAATTAGATAAGATTATGCAAGAAAGAAAAAATTCAATGATATACACTTTAACTAATGAAAATGTGAGAAACCCTAGATACACTCTCACTAATGCAAGATGCAATTCAAGAATGAATGCAACCTAGATCTAGGACCTTAGAGAACTCCAAATCCAAAAATGAACCATGGGGAAAATTTGGAGGAAAAGGGACTCACAATACAAGAAAGGAATCCCTAATCCTTAATTTTCCTTTTTTATTGTTGGAGGATGGTTCATTCAAGGAAACCTAGGATCCCAAATTGGATTGAGTATCAACATAAAGGTGAGTCAATCCTCAACAAGGGAGACCTAGGAAGATTCCTTAGGCTTCGAAGGGTTCACCACCAAGCAAAAGCTTGGAAAATACAACTTGATATTAACCTCACAAAACCTAGTAATGTAAGCCAAATAATGAGTGCAAATGAAAAAATTAACTAATAGGGTGATCCCACAATAATGGGTTACACTTTTTGGCCAAACTTGACATTGAAATCGACATTTTTCACCAGATCTTCACTTTCTTCACCTATAGAAGCTAAACCATTAAGAATGTGAAGATGAAGCAAACTAGTGATTTATGATATTTTTTGTGTAGATTCTAATTATATTTTAAAAAAAAAATTAAAAAAAAAATTGTGAATCCTTTAATGTAATTTTTATTAACTTATTTTTTCTACTAAACATCATTTTCAAAAAGTGTTGTTTACATTTAGTTGCATAAATTTTTTTATAGAAAGGATACAATTCTAATTTTTTAAATACAGTTTTTTCACACAAATATCTAGTGGATGGATATTTTTTTATAATTTTTAGTTACATATATATTTTTTAATTAATTTTCTAAGTCAGATTAATTATAATTTGGATATATTATACTTTCAGTTGCATAACTTTTTTTGTATGCATTTGAAGTAACTTATTCTTTTTTGTTGGAATAAGGAAATCAATAGTCAGTGTACATGTATTTTTTAGATTTTTTTTCTCTCTTTTCCTATTTTTTCGTATGTGTGAAACATAGACCTCGATGTTCATTGAAAAACCTACATTCACAAGAAATACAAAATAAATATAATAATAAAATTAAACACATTAAAAATTATACTTTTTGGGAGGCTTATAATAAGGACTACATGTTTACAAAAGATACATTTTAAATGAATTAATTTGATCCCCTAAAAGGTAAATCAAAAGTGGTTTTTTATCAAAATTTTGATAGGTGTAGAGGAGACTCCGTTATAGGTATGGTTTCAAAATAGTGGGTTTCTATCCAAGGGGGTTTGATATAAGTCATGGGTTTGATCAAACCCTCTTCAATTAAAATCCTTTAAATGGAACCGTTTTAAGGCTTAAATCATCATATTTTCTAAAATTATGTGATTTCAGCAAAAATCAGGATGTCCCAAAAAGTGTAACCCATTATTGTGGCAGCACCCAATAGTAAGTTAGGATGTATGTACCTAGAAAGTTTTGAAATGTGAAGGATCTTGGAAATGGAAAAATGTTGTCAAAATATGCTAGGGAGGACTAGGACGCTGTTACTGTCTTCTTAGTCCCGCTACTATTTTTTGGGGCAAACACGAAATATTCAGATGTCAAAAAATAATCCAAAAAGAATCTCTGCAAAATAACTCCAGGAGAACTAAGATGCCCTTACTGTCTTCTTAGTATCGACCTAAATTTCTAAAATTTTAGAATGTGATCTTAAGGTCCAAGTGTTGGAAAAACAAGAATAGATAACTAAGACGGGGGGGAGGGTGAATCAGTTGTTACAAAATTAAGACTTATTCAACATTAATCAGCCTTTAATCTCAGATCTGATGATTAAAAGTGCAAGCATAAACCAATAACACATCAAAGACACATGAACACCAAGATTTTATACATGGAAACCCTGTTAGGGTTAAAAACATGGTGGATGTTAGTCCACAAGATTATACCCTATTAAAAGTATAACGAAGAATGAATAAAGAATGAGCTTGCATTCATGCACATTGCCTAGAGCTCACTACTCAAAGGGAAGGCTCATTTCCTTACATAACACAATCGGATTAAATCCATCGGATGAACATGAATTGAGAAATTAGCTTCTTCACAAGCTTGATTATAGTTTCGGTTAGGCACATAAAAACTTCTACACACTTTGCTCAAACTCCTTCCCACTCTGCTCAATCTCTTTCACACTCTGCTCTGCTCTTGAATGATTTGACCTTTATTCGCACATATATTTCACATACATACACCGAGCATACTTAAAAATGAGGAAAAAAATCACCCTTAAATATCTGCTACATGAATTTACATCAACTACTCTGTCGACCACAAATAAAGAATAAATTACAACTATCGGCCTTAATACATAAATAAATATCAATGCACACCAACACAAGCTGGTAACAACATAGAAAAGACCTAAATCAACATCCTTGAGCATGCCAAACAATAAAATATTAATCCATAAGGATTTGCAACACGCTACCACCATCATGTCAGCCAAGAACATGCAAACTTGAACATACAAGGAGAAAACTTCAATCACGAACACACCGATCAATGCAGATGTACTGAACTGCTAGAGCATGATCTGGAAACATTACTGATCATCTCATAAACATACACAACAACCAAATTTACTAGAATTGTAATCTCATCTTTCAAAAACACTTGCTACAGTAATTGAATAACTATAGGAACACAAATCTTCATAACTTTCTCAATTCTTGATGCATACCCCTGAAAATTTCAGAAAACATACTAGATAAGCTCAACAACAAACCCTTTAATGTACAACACCTGAAACTGAATGTACAAAAATTATCACAACTTGGATCTTCAGAGCATCATAGATTGCCTGCAATATATTTATTACAATTTTCTCAATATCCTTGACATATACAACCTTCATAATCACCGATGCTAATAGTGTTGACATCAATGGAAACCACATATCATCAATGCAACCATAGCATCCAAAAATCTCCCCCTTTGGCATTGATGGCAAAATATGATGTGAAAAATAATACCATCAACACAACTAGTTGTTCACATACTTTTCTCCCTTTGATCTGCATTTCTCATCTCATAGTTCTTTTCTCCCTTTTTATCTCTTCTCCCCCTTACTTCAAGAGTTTTTGAAATTGTTCTTCTCCCCCTTTGAAATAAATGGAAAAGGTACACAAGCTTTGAAACACATATTTAGCACATTTGACTACTACCCTTGAGTAGCAACCACCACAACATCAATCCAAAATAGGATATGGCTATGAATTCACAGACTGATGCAACGACCTGCATCACTTAGTTCTGATCAAGAGGGGGAATCATCGCTAACTTTCCTCTGAGGTACTCAAAATTATCCTTAGGAAATGGCTTAGTAAATATATCTACAATTTGTTCCTTGGTAGATACATACTCTAGTCTAACTTCTTTGTCACTTTATCTCTCAAGAAGTTATATTTGATGGATATATATGCTTTGTCTTTGAATGAAAAACTGGATTATTAAAAATTTTTATGGCACTTGAATTGTCACAAAATATAGCAATGCATTCTTCATACTCCATTTTAACATCTCTCAGCGTTTGCTTCATCCACAATACTTGAGTACAACTGTTTGTAACAACAATATATTTTGCCTCAACAGTAGATAATGAAACGTAATTCTCCTTTTTTCTTAGCCAAGATACCAAATTCATCCCTAGGAAGAATGAACCACCACTAGTACTCTTCCTCTCATCCACATCTCTTGCCTAATCTGTATCAGTGGAAGCAGTCATGATATGATCATCATCCTTAGGATACCAAAGACAAAAATCAACTACCCCTTTTAGGCATATGAAGATTCTTTTCACAATAGTTACATGAGGCTCTTTTAGATTAGCTTGATATCTAGCAACCATGCGTACATCATTCATTATATCTGTCCTATTCTTAGTCAAGTAGAGTAATCCACCAATCATTGACATGTATCTTGTTTGATTTGCTTTAGGAGAATTGTCATTCTATGTATGTTTTCATCTGGTTACCATAGGTGTACCAACTGGCTTTGAGTCTTCCATGCCAAAAAATTTCATTAACTCTTTTAGATATTTAGACTAAGATATAAGGATTCCATCATCTAACTAAGTGATTTGTAATCCTAAGAATAATTTAAGTTCTCCAATCATTGACATTTCACACTCACTTTTCATTTCATCATCACCTTCAAAAATAATGTCATCAACAAAGACTTCAATGATCAACTCTTTATTCTGATCCAACTTGAAATGAAGATTGTTGTCAGTAGTACCTTTATTGAATCCAAGCTTCAACAAGTATTTATCCAATCTAGCATACCATTCCCTAGGAGCTTGCTTAAGTCCATAGAGAGCTTTCTTCAATCGACATACCATGTTTTCTTTGTCAGTTAGTTGAAATCCATTTGGTTGCTCAACATATACTTGTTCTTCTAGCTCACCATTTAGAAATGTTGACTTTACATTCATCTGATAGAATTTGTAATTTTTGAAAGTAGCATAAGAAAGAAATAATCTTACAGCTTCAATTCTAGGAACATGGGAAAAAGTTTCTTCAAAATCAATACCTTCCATCTATGAGTACCCTTTGCAAACTAGTCTTTGTTTGTTTTTGACCACTTCACCTTGTTCATGTTCAGCTTATTCTAAAACAACCTTTTGGTTCCAATAACATTTTTGTTCTGAGGTCTAGGAACAAGATACCATGTATCATTTTTCTCTATCTGCATTAGTTCTTCTTTCATTGCTTCCATCCAATATTCATCTTTGCATGCTTCATTGATATTGCTAGGTACAGTTTTAGAAATTAGATAATACTCTTCTAAAATTATTCTTCTAGTTTACAATTTTTTTCTCTTATCTCCTATGATCTAACTATCAAAATGATTTCACCTTACATACCTTGGAACTTTAGGAATTTCTCTAACTTATGTTTCTTGTGTTCTTTCTTCTATGCTTCTACTACTTTCTGCTTCTTGATTCCCTTGAATCACCAAAACAATTTGAAGTTGATTCTATGTCTGAACATTATTTCCATTGTTATTACTATCATGATGATCATCTGAATCATATCCACTACATCTGAATGGTCTATCAATATATTCATCAACTTTGACATTTTCACTTTCAACCATTTTCTTCAACCTTTTATTAAAGCACCAGTAAGCTTTTCTCTTAGTAGAGTAACCTAGAAAGATTCCTTCATCACTTGTAGCATCAAAGTTTCCTATATCATCATCTCTCTTGATGTAGCATTTGCTTGCAATTTTTTTGAAATATTTGATAGTAAGATTATAACCAAACCATAGCTCAAAAGGGGTCTTACCAGAATTACTATTGACATTTACCTAGTTAATGGTATACATGACAGTACTTACAAATTCTCTCTATTATAAATGAGGAACATTTTCTTCCACCGTCATTTTTCTAGCAGTGTCTAGAACAGTTACGTTCTTTCTTTCGACAACTCCATTTTGTTGAGGGGTCCGAGGAGTAGATAGTTGTCTTTGGATTCCATGCTCTTCACAAAAAGAATTGAATTCCCAGGAAGTGAGTTCACCACCTCTATCTAACCTTAGGCATTTTATCTTTTGACTTGTCTCATTTTTTTCCATAGCTTTGAAGCTTTTGAATTTTTCTAGTGCTTCATGTTTTTCTCCTAGGAAAGCAACCCATATCATTCTAGAATAATCATCAATAAGAAACATAAAGTACCTTTCACCTTGAAGACTTTTGATTCTGGATGGACCACATAAATCAGTATGTATTAATTCTAGTACTCCATTAGAGTTATACTATTTGCTCCAGAAATAATTTCTAGTTTGCTTTCCCATTTGACATTCCTTGCACATAGTGTTAGTAGGCTTCACTAACTTAGGAAGATCTTTGATTGCTTGAGTAGAGCTTATTTTGACAATGTTATCAAAGTTCACATGACACAACCTCCTATGCCATAACCAACTTACATAAACTTGAGAAATTAAACAAATTTCACTAGAAACACTCAAGTGAAAAATATTACCTCTTGTCTTTGTACTTGAAGCAATCACATTTCCTGAACTTTCCCTTATCCTACACTTACCATCCTTGAACTGAACATTGTAACCTTTTCTACCATCTTTCCAACATTTAACAAGTTATGCTTTAGACCTTCTACATAAAAAAACATCATCAGTATTGTGCTTACCACCAAAATAAATAGTGCCTCTGCCATGAATCACACCAGAAGTGTTGTCTCCAAATCTTACAATACCACCATCATAGATTTCCAAGCTTACAAACTTTCTTTTGTCACCAATCATACGATGTTAACATACGATATCAATTACCCACTCATCCTTTTATTCAAATTTTGTTGCAGGAGCTTTCTCAACATTCACATTACTAGTAGATTCAGTGGACACCTGACCATTTTCTTTGATAGAAATGAATACCCATTCATCTTCATTTCCAGTTTATTTATTAGATTCATCATCAGTAACACCTTCTTTAGCATAATAGAATTTCTTTTGAAATATAGTCTTATCAGGTTTGTACTTAGAGACTCTTTCGAGACACCTTGATGCAAAATGACCTATTTTACTGCAAGAAAAACATTTAATAGGTAACTTTCCTTTGTACTTACCATGACCTCTAGCTTCTCTTTTCATAATCAATGCTTCTAGTTCTTCTAATTCTCTTTCTTGATCTTCAATCTATTTCATCTCATCTTCATACTTGAATGTATTTTTGGAACTCTCTCCTGGATCATATCTCTTCCTGCTTTTCCCGGATATAGTAGCCTTGAATGCAGATTCAGTCTTAGGAGTAGATTCACCAAATTCAATTAACTCAAAGGCAACAAGTTTTCCAATCAACATGTCTCTTGTCACATTTTTTATTGTCCTAAGTTAGTCAATAGCATGAGAATTTTCTTTGTAGGAAGGAGGCACAGATCTAAGTATTTTAGCCAAATCTCTCCTTCATCCAAGATTCCACTGGCACATTTGATGCTCATCACCAGTTTATTTACCTTTTGAGAGAAAGAAAGGATTTTCTCATCTTCACTCATCTTCATGTCCTCCCACTTTCCTTTTAGACTCTACAACTTAGCAACTTTTACTAGTGGATCTCCTTCATATAATGTTTCCAACTTTTTCTAGATCTCATGTGTAGTCTTCAAACCTATCACATTTGTCATTTTCGAATCTGTCAAAGCACTCAACAATGCTTCAATAGCCCTGGTATTTGTTTTAGCTTCTTTGATTTCATCAGCAGTAGATGGAACATTCTGAGGGATAGTATATTGATTCTTTGTAATCTTCCACAAAGGCTCACCAATGCACTTCAAATGACATTCCATTCTGACTTTCAACATAGAGTAGTTTGTTCCATTGAATCTAGGACTCTCCTTCTTGTAATATTCCATCTTGGATCACCTCAAGCTATTAATGTTTCCCTTCAGAGGAAGCTTCTCTAATACCAATTATTTGTAAAACAAGAATAGACAATTGAGAGGGGGGATGAATTAGTTGTTATAGAATTAAGACTTATTGAACATTAATCGACCTTTAATCTCAGATCTGATAATTAAAAGTGCAAGCATAAACCAATAACACATCAAAGACACATGAACACCAAGATTTTATATGTGGAAACCCTTTTAGGGGAAAAACCATGGTGAATGTTAGTCCACAGGATTATACTCTGTTAAACGTATAATGAAGAATGAATAAAGAATGCACTTGCATTTAGGAAAACTGCCTAGAGCTCACTTCTCAAAGGGAAGGCTCACTAATTACATAAGATAATCAGATTAAATAGATCTAATGAAAATGAACTAAGAAATTAGCTTCTTCACAAGCTTGATTACAATTTTGGTTAGGCATAGAAAAACTTCTACACTCTGCTCAAACTCCTCCACACTCTCCTCTGCTCCTGAATGATTTGATCTTTATTCACATATATATTTCTTATACATACACCAAGCATACTTCAAAATTAGGAAAACAACCACTCTTATATATCCACTACATGGATTTACATCAACTACTCCATCAGCCACAAATAAAGAATAAGTTACAACTATTAGCCTTAATACATAAATAAATCTTAATGCACACCAACACAAGTCAATCAAAACATAGAAAAGACCTAAATCAACATCCTCGAGCATGCCAAACAATAAAATATTAATCAATAAGGATCAGCAACATGCTACCACCATCATGTCGGCCAAGAACATGAAAACTTGAACACAAAAGGAAAAATATTCAATCACAAACATGTCAATCAATGCAGATGTATTGAACTACTAGAGCATGATCTAGAATCATTACTAATCATCTCATAAACATAAGCAATTGGGTCACCAAAAATTGCATACCTTGGCACTTTTTCACTCATTTTGGCCTTTTCCACTGGGTTTTAGCCTTGATTACCTTGAATCAACCTTGTAAGCTTGCAATCTAACAATAATCTAACGGTGTGTTACTAAGGTGTTGTGAACTGTTGTAACACATTTCCTCACTTTTCTAAGACCCTTTCAACATAATTCACCTAAATAATACATTCTTGCACCTTTATAAGCCTTAAGACAAAGTGTTGTGTTGCATTTTCACACTTATCTAGGCTTATCACCCCTCAATTAACCCTTTTTACATGCTAATTTGTCCTTTTAATGCATCATTAGTCCTGAACTAAGTGTGTTTTGAGTAGGAAAGTCTGATAAACTATAAAATATAAGTTAATTCCCGAAAATCATCAAAATTTTCCTAGGAGGACTAGGTCGCAACTTTGAGTGACCTAGTCCCTTTAAGCATAAAATTCAAATTTCAAATAAGATTCAATAGGAATATTGCCTCCTAAACCCTAGGGTTGGCCTATTAGGTTGCATTTAAAGAAAATTAGGGTTTCACATGTACAAATAAGGGTTTTCACCTTCATTTTTCCTCTCTTAGACTGTCTATTGGTTCATTTTTTCTTACTCTCCTAGCTCATTTTCACTCTGTTGCTCTCAAACATCCAAGCAACCAAGACTTCACAAGCAAGCATACAAGCATTAGGGTTTTCAGATTATCTCCATTGGAGTTGCTCTTGCATGTTGTAGACATCTTCATCAAAGGTTTGGTAAGTGTTCTCTCAAGTTCATCATTCCATCTTGCTTTCCTTTGATTTCATTTCATTTGGGTTTAATCACCTACAAAAGGGTTTGACTTAGGCAAACCCTTATTTCCTAACCCCATAAATATCTTGGTCTTTGCATGTGTTTGCAAGTCTTTCTATACAAGTTTGAGGTGCTTGGAAGGAGCTCTCAACTCATCAAAGGAATCGAAGTCAATAAAGCCCTAGTTCCAGCTTGGAGACCTCTCTCTGCCTGTTTCTAGCAGAGTTTGAACCAGACACCTGCTAGGACCTAGAGTGTAGACCGAGAGCTCCAACCTCCTCTTTCAGGTTCCTGAAAAACCATAAGAGGAGTAGGTCACCCATAATGGCAACCTAGTCCCTTTGAGATTTTTTTTCAAGGATTTTTATATTTTTGGGCACCCATTCCACAGAAACCTGTTCCGATAGCTTTTCCCGAGAAGAGGACTAGATCACCCATCTTGGTGGGAATGTCGCTTTGCACATTTCAAGCATTTCTCAGAGGACTCTAGGGTTAGTCATCTGCAACTTCCAATACCCAGGTGCACAAGATCTCTTACTTCTAGTTTCTTTTTTGTTTATACACATTTAGGTCATTTAGATAGTTTACATTTAGTTAAATATTGCTTTCATTTACATTTCATAGATTAGTTTACTATAATTTTATTTCAGTTTCAGCCACACTACACACACATTCATAACCATAAATAACCCCATCCCTTCATTTGAATGCAAACACCCTTAAAAATATCAACAAAGAGAAAAGAGTGTCCATTCCCATGCTAAGTGCTTCTAGGGTGAAAAACCCTAGGAGCCTAGTTGGAGAATCCTCTTTCCCTTGTTTGTATATGTTTTTGGTGGTACATTTGCAAAATTGTATAAGTTGGTGTTACTAGACCTATTTCCTTTTGCATTTTTCTTTTTCTTGGTTCTTAGAGCAACCTTATTGCTTCATGCGATGAGTCTCTCACTTGGTGGATGAAATTGTGTGTAATGTCCTTCATGAAAGTGACTTATCTTAGCATATTACATTACTCTTAGTGGCTTGATGTGATACAATGCATCCCCTAAGTTGTGATTCTTCTATTTGATTAGTCCTCTCTTGAGACATTAGACACAATGTTCCCTAAGTTAAATAGCTCAAAAGAATGAAACAAGACTCCTTCGAACATCCTCTTTTTCCTTTTACCTTTTTGCAATTTTCATTTTGCACCTTGCATACATGGCCACCTTGCATAACACAACTTGAATGCTTGTGGTTCCATCTTTCCTTTTCTCATGAGTTCTAAGAATCCGAGTTTGTGCTTGTCTCACGAACCACACCCTTATCTTTTGTCGCATCTTATCAAAGTTATCAGGAGGCATAACTTTGGTATGGTTAAGCGGGACTCTCAACTAGCGGCACAAAATTCCCCATAGCCACCTTTTTGTGTGTGAGTTTATACCAACTGTGTGTACATGTATCTCACCACCTTTTTGCATTCTCACCTAGTGAACAACCAAAAATCTTATCGGCCTAGAGTGAGTACATCCTTCAGTTTTGGACAAACAGCCTAGATCTGATCCACAACTAGTTTGAAAAATGGTCGAAGCTTGATCTGGGTTTTCTCCATCCTTTCACATCACTCCTTGTGTGATCTTTCACACTTATGTTTAGTTTTCCATGGGATCTTGATCCTAGGGGCTCGATCATCCCTCTTGATGATAACTCATCTCACCTTACTAGCATGAGTACATTAGATCCCACTCGACATGCATGATTCAACTACTTTAATGTGAGTTTGAAGAACGTTCATACTCTCACTAAAGTGTGGGCTAAATGTGCCACCAAAAAGTGTATACCTTTGTACTTTTCCACTCATTTTGGCCTTTTCCACTGGGTTTTAGCCTTGATTACCTTGAATCAGCCTTGTAAGCTTGCAATTCAACAATAATCTAATGGTGTTTTACTAAGGTATTGTGAAGTCTTGTAACAAATTTCCTCACCTTTCTAAGACCCTTTCAACATAATTCACCTACATAATACATTCTTAAACCTTCCTAAGCCTTAAGACAGAGTGTTGTAAAGTGGTGTGTTGCATTTTCAAACTTCTCTAGTTTTATCCCCCCTTAATTAACCCTTTTTATATGCTAATTTATCCTTTTAATGCATCATTAGTCCCGACCTAAGTGTGTTTCAAGAGGAAAATTTGATAAACTTTATAAAACATAAGTTAATTCTCGAAAATAATCAAAATTTGATTAGGAGGACTAGGTCACCACTTTGGGCGACCTAGTCCCTTTAAGCATAAAATTCAAATTTCAAATAAGCTTCAATGGGAATCTTGCCTCATAAACCCTAGCGTCAGCCTATTAGGTTGCATTTCGAGCAAATCATGGCTTCACATGTACAAATAAGGATTTTCACCTTCATTTTACCTCTCTTAGACTCTCTCTTAGTTCCTTTTTTTTACTCTCTTAACTCATTTTAATCTCTCTTTCTCTCAAACATCCAAGCAACCAAGACTTCACAAGCAAGTAGAAAAGCATTAGTGTTTTCAGATTATCTCCATTGGAGCTGTTCTTGCATGTTGTAGACATCTTCATCGAAGGTTTGGTAAGTGTTCTCTCAAGTTCATCATTCCATCTTGCTTTCCTTTGATTTCATTTAATTTGGGTTTAATCAACTACAAAGCCATTTGATTTAGGGAAACTCCTATTTCCTAACTCCATAAATCTCTTGGTCTTTGCATGTGTTTGTAGGTCTTTCTATATAGTTTTGAAGTGCTTGGAAGGTTCTCTCAACTCATCAAAGGAAACATAGTCAACAAAGCCCTAGTTCTAGCTTGGAGACCTCTCTCTGCCCATTTCCAACAGAGTTTGAACCAAACACCTGCTAGGAACTAGAGTGCAAACCGAGATCTCCAACCTCCTCTTTCAGGTTCCCAAAAAACCATAAGAGGAGTAGGTCGCCCTTAATGGTGACCTAGTCCCTCTGAGCTTGTTTTTCAAGGATTTTCATTTTTTTGGGCACCCATTTCATAGAAACCTATTCCAACAGCTTTTCCCGAGAAGACTAGATCACCAAACTTGGCAAGAATGTCCCTTTGCACATTTCAGGCATTTTCCAGAGGACTCCGAGGTTAGTCATTTGCAACTTCCAATACCCAGGTTTACAACCTCTGTTACTTCCAATTTCCTTTTTTCATATACACATTTAGGTCATTTAGATAATTTACATTTAGTTACATATTACTTTCATTTACATTTCATAGATTAGTTTACTATCATTTTATTTTGGTTTCAGCCACACTACACACACATTCACAACCATCAATAACCCCAAACCTTCCTTTGAATGCAATTTCCCTTAAACATATCAACAAAGTGAAAAGAGTTTCCATTCCCTTGCTAAGTGCTTCTAGGGTGAAAACCCTAGGAGCCTAGTTGGGGAATCCTCTTTCCCTTGTTTGTATATGTTTTTGGTGGTACATTTTCACATTTGTATAAGTTGGTGTTACTAGAACTATTTCCTTTTGCATTTTTCTTTTTCTTGGTTCTTAGTGCAACTTTATCACTTCATGCAATGAATCTCTCACTTGGTGGATGCCATTGTGTGTAATGTCCTTCATGAAAGTGAATTATCTTAGCATATTACATTCCTCTTAGTGGCTTGATGTGATAAACTGCATCCCCTAAGTTGTGAGTCTTCTATTCTTTGATTAGTCCTCTCTTGAGACATTAGACACAATGTTCCCTAAGTTAAAGACCTCACAGAAATGAAACAAGACTCCTTCGAACATGACATTTTTAAATTTACCTATTTGCAATTTTCATTTTGTACCTTGCATACATGGCCACCTTGAATAACACAACTTTCATACTTGTGGTGCCATCTTGCCTTTGCTCATGAGTTCTAAGCATCCAAGTTTGTGCTTATCTCATGAACCACACCCTTGTTTTTTGTGGCAGCTTATAAAAGTTATCAAGAGGCATAACTATGGTATGGTTAAGGGCGAATCCCAACTAGCAGCATGAATTTCCCCATAGGCACCATTTTGTGTGTGAGTTTATACCAACCGTGTGTATGTATCTCACCACCTTTTTGCATTATCACCCGATGAACAACTGAAAATATCTTCGGCCCAGAGTGAGTACATCCTTCTCTTTTGGACAAACAACCTAGATCTGATCCACAACTAGTTCAACAAATGGTCAAAGCTTGATCTTGATTTTCTCCACCCTTTCACATCACTCCTTGTGTGATCTTTTGCACTTATGTTTAGTTTTCCATTAGATCTTGATCCTGGGGGCTTGATCATCCCTCTTGATCATAAGTCATCTCACCTTAATAGGATGAGTACATTAGATCCCGCTTGACATGCATGATTCAGATACTTTAGTGTGAGTTTTAAGAATGTTCATACTCTCACTAAAGTGGGGGCTAAATGTGCCACCAAAAAGTGTATACCTGATAGGGAGGCTGGATGAATCACTCAATGATTCATGCTCTAATTCTTTCTTGGAAGAATTCTAGCGTGTCTTTCTCCACCACTTGCAACCTATAGGTTCTCTTCTTGCTTAGGATCCCCTGGTTCTCCTTGCCAACCCAACTATCAACAAAGTTCCTTCTTCGAAGTCAAAACTTGGTGCAATCTTGTAGCACTAGTCTTTAGCCCTTCAACTACCTTAAAGGCTACTAACCTCCAATTTCTTGAAATGGTTTTATAGAGGTGTGATGGTGCTTCAAAAAGCTTCAATCCATCCTGCTAGGGGTGTTAGGGATCCACCTAGCTCCATCTGCAGGTCGCTTTCACCAAACTCCTTCATTAGGCCTAGAAGGCTACTAGCCCTACTAGGTCTCCTTCTTTGAGAAATCAGGGTTTTTCCCAAAGTCCTTCCAAAGAAAACCACAATCTTTTCTTGGGATTCCTACTTCATATACCCACCTCTCAAGGATTTTTGGGGTCTTGGGCCACAACCGGCCGTACAATGCCCTAACCTGAAAATGAGCAAAACTAAGGTTTTTTAAGCCCTTTCATGGATTCTTTGAAATTTGCTAAGTTCTTCCCTCACAAATAGATTGTTAGAGACTCTTCCTTTTTACCATACCTTGGTAAGACTCACACCTTCCTTCTCCAAAAGGAAATTTATCTCTAAGTTAACACCTCTGCAAATTAAGTGCTTTGCACTATGGTCTTTCCTAATCGGGCTCTTCTCTGGCTTGCCTAGGATAAGACTTCCACAATAGCTCTTGTGCTTTCAAAGGCCCCAACTCCTACTATATGTACATCCATGGAGTCTAGTCACTAATACCAAAGGGCCATACAATTTGTACTGTGGGAAAGTGAACTAACACTCCATTCTTTACAAACTGTCTAGTTCAGACCAGCAATAGTGTAGAACACAAAACTATTTACAAGAAGTGATTGAAATTAAACAAAAAAAATATCAAATGCCACACAAAATTCAAAGAAAAACTACCCTACATCATGCATGAGTTACAGTGCCAAAACTACTCCATTAAAGCATCACTGTAATACAAAAACCAAAAATTTCATAGAGAATTCACATATGCTCTCCTTGAATTAAAAAACTTAAAATAGTATGAAAGGCTTCCAACCTTACTCCAATGCTGAGGCATCCCATAAATAGGGTCACCAAATCAGTTATCCTCTCCCTTGGGCTCCTCTTGGTCACCTGTAGCTCCAATTGACAATGTTGTTGAGCAACATTTCAAATGTTGCATAGTTGCAACACAACTTCCTAGCCCTATTTGCACCTTCCAAAAGTCCTAAACCTCATTTGATCTACAACTCTATTAAACCTACTCTGTGGTCAACATGACCTTCATCTAAACACAACAAAAATGCTATAATAGATTGCTTAGTTTTCCTAGACAACCTATGGGTGCTCCTGCACCATTCTCCCCCCTCTGCACAAACACTAAGGAATGTGGGGAGAGATCAGAGACAGATCAATGCCATACTTCTTGAAATGAGCTTCTTCCACCCATGTAGCCTCAGACTCTGGTTTGTCTTTCCACTGTATGAGGTGTTCCGTGTACACCTTGTGTCGAGTAGACTTCTTCACTCTAGATTCCAAGATCCTATTTGCTTCCAGCTTGTCCTGAGGAGGTAAGAAGATAGTACTCACATCCTTCAAGACATCCATGCTTGTCAGATTCATATCACTCACTTGTCCTTTATACTTGATCAAGTCAGCTACATTAAACACTGGTGAAATACTTAATTCTGTAGGAAGCTCCACTTTGTAAGAATTCTATCCATACTTAGCTAATACTTTACATGGTTCCACTCTCTTCATCTACAACTTTGTTGGTACTCCTTTCTGCAATCTGGATTTTTTGAGATGGACCATAACATAGTCACCTACTATAAATTGGATATCTTTCCTAGACATATTCGCCTTAGTTTTCAACTTATGAGTAACCTCTGTGATTATTTCTTCACTTGCTCCTGAATCTCCTTCATGGTCTAAGAGAAATCCTCTGCATGGCCACTCCTATGCTCCATAGCTCCTAGATCTCTAAGCTCACACACACCTCTTGGGTGCATACCATATACTATCTCAAAAGGACTCCTACCTATGGTCATGTTCACACTGTCATTGTAGGCATATTCAGCTTGTGATATGACCAAGTCCCATGTCTGACCATACTCCTTGGTTAGGCATCTTAGAAGGTTACCTAACACTCTATTTATCACCTTATTTTTTCCATCTATCTAAGGATGGTAAGATGAACCAAAAGATAAGTTAGTACCCAGTCTGCTCCATAGAGTTTTCCAAAAATGACTCATAAACTTCACATCTCTGTCTGATACTATGCTCAATGGTAATCCATGAATGCTCACAATCTCTTTGAAGAAGAGATGAGAAATATAACTAGCATCATGGGTGGTCTTGCAAGGAACAAAATGACTCATTTTACTGAACCTATCTACCACCACATAAACACTATCAAACCCTATCTTAGTTTTAGGGAGTCCTACAACAAAATCCATACTAATGCATTCCCATGGTCGGTTGGGAATAGGTAGAGGTTGATACAAACCTGCATTGCTAGCTCCCCCCTTGGCTTTCATAAAAACTACACACTGCTCCACATACCTTCTGACATCCCTTGGCAACTTGGGCCAATAATAGAACCTCTGTACCAAATCCATTGTCTTGTTGATACCAAAATGGCCATTGAGACTACCATTGCGCTTCTCTTGGATGAGATTATCTCTCATTGAACCTTTGGGAACACACAATTGATTCCCCTTGAACAAAATTCCACTCTGCAGTGTATACTCTAAGAATTGACTGTGAAAATGATTATCAAAATTAGAACATACCCTATATGCTTTAGAGAAGTCTTCATCTTCTCCATAGAAATCCTTGAAACTCTCTATCCCAATTCTTTTGAATTGAATCTCTTGCACTATCAGCAACCTCCTACTTAGTGCATCTACCACCTTGTTCAACTATCCTTTCTTGTGTTTGATAGTAAAAGGTGAAGGCTTGGAGGTACTCCATCCATTTCAAGTGCCTATTACTCAGTTTTTCTTGTGTGTTGATGTAGCTAAGTGCCTGGTTATCCCTAAACACTAAAAAATCCTTAGGTAGAAGATAATGTCTCCACTTTCTAAGAGACTGCACTAGACCATATAGCTCTAAGTCATAAGTAGAATACTTCTTTTTAGCCTCATTGAGCTTTTCACTAAAGAAAGCTATAGGCCTGCCTTCTTGGCTTAGTACTCCTCCTACTGCAATTCCACTGGAATCACATTCCACTATGAATAGCTTATCAAAGCTAGGTAACAAAAGGATGGGTTGAGTTGCCAATTCTTGCTTCAACCTCTCAAAACCCTTCTCTGCTTCAAGAGTCCATTTAAATTTAGTCTTTAGACCACCCTTGATAGTATCAAGCACTGGTGCACAAATTCCACTGAAGTTTCTTATAAACTTTCTATAAAACTAAGCCAACCCATGAAAACTCCTTACCTCTATCCCGGTGGTTGGTGTAGGCCAATTTAGAAGAGCTTCCACCTTGCTTGGGTCCATCTTCAATGACCCTTGGGATACTACAAACCCCAAATACACAAGCTCTTTCTTGAAGAACTCACACTTTTCTAGATTGATGGATAACCTCTCCTCTTGCAACCTATTAGGTACCATCTCCACATGCTTCAAATGTTCCTCTATTGTCTTACTAAAGATAATTATATCATCTAGATACACTACCACAAATACTCCTCTGAAATCCTTAAGCACTTGAGCCTCATGAATGTGCTAGGAGCATTTGAGAGGCCAAATGGCATAACTCTCCACTCATACAACCCATCAGTTTTATTAAAATTTGTCTTCCATTCATCCCCATATTTGATTCTAATTTGGTGGTATCCACTCTTGAGGTCCAACTTAGTGAATTAATTTTCCCCTCCAAGATAGTCCATCAAATCCTCTATCCTAGGAATAGGAAATCTATATCTGATTGTAATCCTATTGATAGCCCTAGAGTCAGTGCAAAGTATCCACTTACCACCTTTCTTGGTTTCTAAGACCACTGGTACTGCACATGGACTGATGCTCTTCCTGATTAGTCCTTGGTCTAATAACTCCTGCACTTGCCTAGCCACTTCTAGGTTCTGATCCGATGTGAGTTTATAGGCTGCTTTGTTCGGAAATGAAGCCCTTGGTATGAAGTCAATCTGATGACTGATAGCTCTCTTTGGAGGTAATGTTGCTGGTGTCCCATCACTGACTATGTCCTTGAACTTCTCAAGTAACTTCTAGACTTCTTCTGGCATAGGTGTCTGCATAGTATTTTCTTCTTCCTTGGGTTGCACCATAGTAGCATATCCTTCACCTCCTTGCTGAAGATTGTTGATAAACTCCTTGCCACTGCTTAAAAAGACACTAGGGGTCTTTGAATGTACTTCTTCTTCACCCAACATTGATTGTAACTTAAATGTTTTACCATCCTTCATGAATGAGATGGTGTTCTCCTTTCCATCATAGATGGCTCCTCTGTCATATTGCCATGGCCTTCCATATAGAAGATGGAATGCATCCATAGGCAACACATCACAAACAAATTTGTCTTTGTATCCTCCAATGGAGAATTCCACTGATGTCTACTCATTCACAAGAACACTCTACCCTTTATTCAACCATGTCACCTTGTAAGGATTAGTATGGGGCATCTTTTCCAATTTTAGCCTCTTTACTACTTCCTCTGAGATGATGTTATCACTGGACCTTGAATCCACTATAAATTTGCACACCTTCCCAAGTATTTTTCATCTCACTCTAAATAAGGCTCTCCTTTGCTTTGGCTCCTCCTTGACTGGTTGCTTGATTAGAACCCTTCTAAACATCAAGTTCTCCCCCATTTTTGACTCAATATGGCTAACCTCTGGTGATTTGACACTCATAGTGTCTTCTTGAGCATATGCTATTCTCTTCTCTGTGTTAGAAGAAGATGCTTTCTCCGGGAACCTATAAGTAGGATGTCCCACTTGGCCACAGTTATAACATTTCATGCTAGCAAAGTAAGAGTTACTTTTGCCTGCACCTCTTCCTCTATTAGAACCTCCTTGAGATCCTCTACCTCTTCCATAACCTCCTCTAGAAGTTTTTTCACTTCCATGCTCTGTGAGTTTAGACTATCCTTGACTTCTTTGTTCAGTCCCTCTACCTTGGTATCCACCTCTATGTCCTCTTTGATCTCTGCCTTTTACTCTGCTCTTGGAAGTTTGATCTTGTTTCCTTTTACTTTTCTCTTCAATCTTTATAGCCAATTGATAACCTTGGTGCACTGTTTTGGGACTTAGAAGAGTCATCTCCTCTTGTATGTTCCACTTCAAACCATTAAGGTATCTAGCCACCTTAAGGCTTTCATCCTCAGATACATTAGACCTCATGCAAAGTTTTTGAAACTCCTCTATATAGGAATTTACATCTTGGTCTCTTTGTCTCAAGCTCTGTATTTTCTTATGCAATTGAATTTCATAGTTATCTAGCATGTATGCCTCTCTCACTTTGACAACCATTCCCTTCCAAATGGAAATAGGTTTCTTGCCTTCCTTTTCTCTCTCTGTCTGGATGAACTTCAACCATGTCAAAGTAGAACCTCTCAGTCTTGATTTTTCCACTTTTACCTTCTGTGCTTTAGTGAATACATCACACTCAAAATGGTTTTCCATTCCCTCTATCTAGTCCATGACTAGATCTTCTTCCAATTTTCTACTAAACAATGGTATGCCTTCAAGTGCTTTTCCACTCATAGCCTTCAATGCCTTCAAGAAAGGCTCTTCTTGCAAAATAGGGTCAGGTTTAGGGGTCTTGTCATCCTCTGCAACCTCTTCACCCTTGGGTACTCTTCCTTCCAATTTATGACTGACCTCATCAGTCTTGGTCTGTACGTTACTCATTGCTTGCTCAAGTTGGGATATTCTTTCCCTCAATAGCCTATTGTCTTCCTCCTAGTCGTCGACCTTCTTGGCCAATTCTATATTTGTCACCATGATTGTAGAACCACTAGACTCAATCTCTGACATAAAATAATCAATCCCAAATATTTTCTTGCTCTGATACCAATCTTATAGGGAGGCTGGATGAATCACTCACTAATTCATGCTCTAAGTCTTCCTTGGAAGACTTCTAGGGTGTCTTTCTCCACCACTTGCAACCTATAGGATCTCTTCTTGCTTAGGATCCCGTGGTTCTCCTTGCCAACCCAACTATCAACAAATTTCCTTCTTCCAAGTCAAAACTTGGTGCAATCTTGTAGCACTAGTCTTTAGCCCTTAAACTACCTTAAAGGCTACTAACCTCCAATTTCTTGAAATGGTTTTACAGAGGTGTGGAGGTTCTTCCAAAATCTTCAATCCATCCTACTAGGGGTGTTAGGGATCCACCTAGCTCCATCTATAGATCACTTTCACCAAACTCCTTCATTAGGCCTAGAAGGCTACTAGCCCTACTAGGTCTCCTTCTCCGAGAAATCAAGGTTTTTCCCAAATTCCTTCCAAAGAAAACCACAATCTTTTCTTGGGATTCCTGGTTCATATGCCCACTATTAGAAACCCTAGATCAGACATGCAAACCTAAACACCTTCCACAAAAGAGAAAAATAGAAAAAGCAACACTTTGCATGTCAATGTGCAAAATAGTATTATTCAGGAATTCAATATTACAATGAGATGATTTGCTTTATAAAAGCAAAGTATGCAACCCTAATGTTGACCTAACATGAAACCCTAGTGTGCACAATTAATAATTAATCAATTATTAATGTGCCTAAGTTTAGTTTAAGCAACTAGAGGAATAAGTGACTTAATTAATTAACCAGTGTGATATAATTAATTAAGTACATAACTTATTACTCTAACACGCCCCCTTAAGTTGAACTTAGGAAGAAGCTAAAACACTAGAAGAAGATGCATGCAAGCAAAGATGGGTCCTGACAACTAGGCCTAATCAGGTACCCATTTACAAATGCAAGAAATAGGTAGAGGAGGAAAACCCAGTGGGAGAAAATCCCACTAAAATGATATGACATGCTGCAAAGAATCACTGGAAGAACGTTGTAGAGTAACATTGGAACCATAATCTAGCAAGCAAGGAAAGATACTTCTATCTACAAGAAACCATATCGAAATCATAATGATGCAACAACAAACCCGATGCCACAAAACACTCAAAAACTCCAAACAAGAACAATGTTGGAATCTATGAAGCAGCAGTCGATTATTGAATGATGTATCACTGAAAAACGAAGTGCAAAGATGCAAGATGCACTCTCCCAACTATCAAAATATCCAAGTAATCTCCAAAACATCCATCGGGCCAAATCTGGATTAATGAAAAACCTGGGATAGATACAAAAAAAAGTGCATGGACAGCAACATAAAGCTCCTCAATACCTTTCCAATGCCGCAAAGATAGAGAAAATTGGAAGTTGTGGCAAAGAGTTATGAGCTCGAAAGCATAAAAAGTACATCTAAATTCAACCAGAAATAAATGTAGTAAAATAGGAAAATATTGAAAAATAAATTGCACCAAATGAAAGTGCTTAGAACCAGCTTTCTAGCGATATCTCGTTTGCCCGATTTTGATACCGTATGCCAAAGTTATGCCAAAAACAAAAAAAATTGCTCTTTTAGGGCAAATTAGGGTTAGGAGGGGCAAAGAGGGTTCCGTATGGACGTTGACGTCAACGATTCAGAAGCCTAAATTTGACGGCCTGGAGGCCATCGTCGCGAAAAAACACCCTCTCCATAAAAAAGTTTTTGCTGTGGTCACCCATATGACCTGAGTGGGGGCTGGAGATGGCCGATGGGGCCTGGTGCTTAGCACCTGGTCGTCCATAAGACCAGGGGCCAATGAAAAAGGGCCCGTGGCAGCTGAGGCGAGCACCGCCCAGTGGTGGCAGACCGGCGACAGAGGATGGTGGCAGCGGTGAAGCGGTGGCCACCCGGTGGTGGCCGAGTGGCGGGAGCCTTTCAAACTAGGAGCGCCGGCCTGAAAACCGAAATGTGCCTTTTTAATTTTTTTTTTTTTAATTTTCGTGTAGAAAATAGCCTTGGAATGCATGCTGGGGAGGCCGTATAGCCTCCCTGGTAAAATTTTTTTTCCCTCCAAACCAACTTCACCAAAATTGATGAAATGAAGAGCAATCTTAGGGTTTTGGGGTGTTGCGAACGCGATGGCAATGTCCGTTTTGCTCCAGGCTGCTCCAAAAAAATGATAACCTCCAGAGCTTGCAAAAAATCACCCAACTTGAAACCCTCACAGATCTGGCAAATCATGGCCAAAATCTGCAAAATGAAAGCCAAACTTGACTTTTCCCAGCACTCTGAATCCAATGGTGAAGCCGGATCTGATCCAAGACGCTACATAAATGAACTTGAGGCATGATACCCTCGAGGAACCCCGAACAGACTCTGCAATGAATTTCTCTAGAATTTGAGAAGGGGCTGCATGTCAAGGCTCTGATACCATGTTAGAAACCCTAGATCAGACATGCAAACCTAAACACCTTCCACAAAAGAGAAAAATAGAAAAAGCAAAGCTTTGCATGTCAATGTGCAAAATAATATTATTCAGGAATTCAATATTACAATGAGATGATTTGCTTTATAAAAGCAAAGTATGCAACCCTAATGTTGACCTAACATGAAACCCTAGTGTGCACAATTAATAATTAATCAATTATTCATGTGCCTAAGTTTAGTTTAAGAAACTAGAGGAATAAGTGACTTTATTAATTAACCAGTATGATATAATTAATTAAGTATATAACTTATTACTCTAACACCCACCTCTCAAGTATTTTTGGGGTCTTGGGCCACACTAGCCGTACAATGCCCTAACCTAAAAATGAGCAAAACTAAGGTTTTTTAAGCCCTTTCTTGGCTTCTCTACAATTTGCTAAGTTATTCCCTCACAAATGGATTGGCAGAGACTCTTCCTTTTTACCATACCTTGGTAAGACTCACACCTTCCTTCTCTAAAAGGAAATTTATCTCTAAGTTAACACCTCTACAAATTAAGTGCTCTGCACTATGGTTTTTCCTAACCAGGCTCTTCTCTGGCTTGCCTAGGATAAGAATTCCATAATAGCTCTTGTGCTTTCAAAGGCCCCAACTCCTACTATATGTACATCCATGGAGTCTAGTCACTAATCCCAAAGGGCCGTACAATTTGTACAGTGGGAAAGTGAACTAACACTCCATTCTTTACAAACTATCTAGTTTAGACCAGCAATAGTGTAGAACACAAAACTATTTACAAGAAGTGCTTGAAATTAAATAGAAAAACTATCTAATGTCACACAAAATTCAAAGAAAAACCACCCTACATCATGCATGAGTTACAGTGCCAAAACTACTCCATTAAAGCATCACTGTAATACAAAAACCAGAAATTTCACACAAAATTCACATATGCTCTCCTTGAATTAAAAAACTTAAAACAGTATGAAAGGCTTTGAACCTTACTCCAATGCCGAGGCATCCCATAAATAGGGTCACAAAATAAGTTATCCTCTCCCTTGGGCTCTTCTTGGTCACTTGTAGCTCCAATTGACAATGTTGTTGAGCAACATTTCAAATGTTGCATTGTTGCAACACAACTTCCTAGCCCTATTTGCATCTTGCAAAAGTCCTAAACATCATTTGATCTACAACTCTATTACACCTACTCTATGGTCAACATGACCTTCATCTAAACACAAAAAAAATGCTATAATAGATTGCTTAGTTTTCCTAGACAACCTATGGGTGCTCCTGCACCAATACCTTTGCACTTTCTCACTCATTTTGGTCTTTTTGACTGGGTTTTAGCCTTGATTACCTTGAATCAGCCTTGTAAGCTTGCAATTCAACAATAATCTAATGGTGTTTTACTAAGGTGTTGTGAAGTGCTGTAACACATTTCCTCACCTTTCTAAGACCCTTTCAACATAATTCACCTACATAGTACATTCTTGCACCTTCCTAAGCCTTAAGATAGAGTGTTGTAAAGTGGTGTGTTGCATTTTCACACTTAGCTAGGCTTATCCCCACTTAATTAACCCTTTTTATATGCTAATTTGTCCTTTTAATGCATCATTAGTCCTGACCTAAGTGTGTTTCAAGAGGAAAATTTGATAAACTTTATAAAACATGAGTTAATTCCCGACAATCATCAATATTTTCCTAGGAGGACTAGGTCACCACCTTGGGCGACCTAGGCCCTTAAAGCATAAAATTCAAATTTCAAATAAGCTTCAATGGGAATCTTTCCTCTGAAACCCTAGGGTCGACCGATTAGGTTGCATTTTGAGAAAATTAGGGTTACACATGTACAAATAAGGGTTTTACCTTCATTATGCCTCTGTTAGACTCTCTCTTGGTTCATTTTTTTTACTCTCCTAGCTCATTTTCACTCTCTTGCTCTCAAACATCCAAGCAACCAAGACTACACAAGCAAGCATACAAGCATTAGTGTTTTCAGATTATCTCCATTGGAGCCACTCTTGCATGTTGTAGACATCTTCATCAAAGGTCTGGTAAGTTTTCTCTCAAGTTCATCATTCCATCTTGCTTTCCTTTGATTTCATTTCATTTGGGTTTAATCACCTACAAAAGGGTTTGACTTAGGCAAACCCTTATTTCCTAACCCCATAAATATCTTGGTCTTTGCATGTCTTTGTAGGTCTTTCTATACAGGTTTGAGGTACTTGGAAGGTGCTCTCAACTCATCAAAGGAATCCAACTCAACAAATCCCTAGTTCGAGTTTGGAGACCTCTCTCTGCCCGTTTTCAATAGATTCTGAACCAGATACATGCTAGAAACCATAGTAAAGACCTAGAGCTCCAACCTCCTCTTTCAGGTTCCCAAAAACCTAGATGAGGACTATGTCACCTGTAATGGTGACTTAGTCCCTATGATCTTATTTTTTGGGGATTTTCATATTTTTGGGTACCCATTTCACACAAACCTGTTCTGACAACTTTTTCCGAGAAGAGGACTAGGTCACCCAGCTTGGCAGGAATGTCTCTTTGCACATTTAAGGTATTTTCCAAGAGATTTTGGGACTCCTCATCTGCTTCTTTCAATACCCAGGTGCACAAGTTCTTGACATTCCAGTTTATTTTCTGTTTTTACACATTTAGGTCATTTTTAGCATAAATCATTTAATTTACATTGTATGTAGTTTAGATTTACATTTGATTCATATTTCATAGTTATTTAGTTTCATTCTATCACAACACTCAGTCATAGCTTGCACACATATGAACAACCCTACTCAAACCCCCATTCCTTCCTTTGAATGCAATAACCGTTAAACATATCAACAAAGTGGAAAGAGTGTTCATTACTACACTAAATGCTTTTAAGGTGAAAAACCCTAAGAGCCTATTTGGGGAATCATCTTTCCCTTGTTAGTATATGTTTTTGGTGTTACATATTGGTGAACCCAATCTTTGTATACCCTTCCTTACTGGTTTTGAGTCATTTCTTTTCCTAGAATTAGCTTGCATTGCATTGTGCATTGTTAAATTTGCATTCTAGGGTTTTAAAATTTTGCATTAGTGAAAATTGCATTTAGATTACATTTTTGCATGTTAAATCATTCAAACCCATCAAAATTCAGCATTTTTATTTTAGGCATGCATCATACAACCCCGACACTATCAAAATTAAACAAAAAACTGAAAAAAAGATCCAAAAAATCACCAAGAGGAGTAGGTCACCATTCTGGGCGACCTAGTCCCTTTAAGCCTCTGAAACAACCTTTTACAGAGCTGAAAAATTTGTTTTTAGGATTTTTTTTATCCCTCTATCTATCTATATCAGTGGGTTGTCTTTATGTTCCATGCATTTTAATCAATCTAGCTTAAATTGGTGCATTTCATGCATTTCTTAATTTTCATTTACATTCACCACATTTTATTTCAAGTATAATCAGTAAATTACATTATTTAAAATTAGAAATTTTCATTTCATTCTATGTCTTTACATTACATTTTAAGTTTTCATAGCTTGCATTACATTCAACTTATTAGAAATAAGCATTGTTTACATTCATGGAAATTAGACTTTTTCAATTTTCGTTTTCTACATTAGTTCCTAAATCATTTCAATCAGATTCTGTAGAAAATGAAAACAAAACATTAAAATCACATGCACCCACTCACACCCTTCTTAATCCCTTTAGTAGCGATGACTTGGACATGCTAGATCAAGCCCTTGATGACTTCATCTCTCCTTTTTCATCCTCTAAAGCTTTGCCACAAGAGGTTGCAAACATCGATAGTCATGATAATCATGGTTGTTCTTCTCTTGATATCTCTCCCATTGGTGATGAAGGCATCTTGATGAAAGAAGATAAAAATATTGAAGATCATGATGGTCCTTCTTGTCTTCCTCCTCCTCCCTATTACCAAGACCTTATAATGCATGAAGCTAGAATAATGGTTACTACCTTACCTATTCTTCCATCCTCACCCAACAACTCGCCTATTTGCAATGATTATTTAATAACTAAGACCATGTTAGCATTAAACACTCCAATTATTGAGAGTTATAATATAATTTCTCTCCTTCCTAATGTTCCTCACATTTGTTAGGGTCTATTTGAAAAAATATTCCAATCATTTGTAACCATATAATTCCTAGTTATCCCTCTCTTAATGCCTATTCTATGAGCAATGAAGCTACTCCACCAACTCTAATCATGTCATGTGATAAACTTATTGTTTGTCACTTTCTAGATAGTTCTCCCCTTAGGACCGATACTATGGCACAAGAGAATGACACCTTAGAGGAAAATAATGCAACCATCAATAATCCCAACAATCCAATTTCCCCCTCTCCTAATATATCTCTTATTAGTCTAGAAGGTATTATGGTGTTACAATATCTCGTTGATGAAAATCATGCATATCTTATGGAACAAGACAATTCAACCATAGATCATTCCCTTATTTGCGATGAAGTCAATAGTGTAGAGCCAAAAAATGAATATCTTGTTTGTAGTTCTCATACAAACTCTCCTATTTGGGAAGGTATCATGGTTGAGGAAAACAACAACATGGTTGCACTCCTCTAAAGCAATAGTCATATGTCTTCCTTGGGCACTAATACAAAGATAATCCTCAATTTCCCTTACTTAGAGATACATCAATCTATTCCCATGGAGGTTATGCATATTCAAGTGTCCATTAGATCCCCATTCACTATTGGACCTCCTAATCATCCTCTCCTCCTTCACCCAGCTGAGCACAACATTTCACATCAACCAAGTTACAATGACATACTCACCTATATGACAAAGTGTATCCTATCAAGTCCACCTTTGTCGAAACCTTGTTCCCTTACCAACATAAATAAAATTAGTTACTGCTCCTTGCCATGTAATAGTTGTAGGATCATAGCATACTCATTATTGCATGTTTTACATCCCTTGTGAGGAGAATCATACCATCATCCATACTAGTCTCACCTTTTCCCTGCACTAAGTGGGGGCAAAGGGGTTGAGTAGCTTTTTTCCTTGTATGTCACTTGTCGTTTCCTCTTTTGAATAGGTGTTAACCTCTCATGAAAATACAACATAAATATAGGGATGTGGATGACATGTATTAAGTTGGCTCACATGTGACATACTTACCCCCTCATACCTTCTTCTACTTTAAAGAAATTTCTCATAGTACAATGTGTAGCAATTCCTTTAAAGTGGGGGAATACATTGGCACTATTTCCTTTCACATTTTTATTTTTCTTGGTTCTTAGTGTAGCCTTATCGCTTCATGCAACAAGTCTCTCACTTGCTGGATGACATTGTGTGTAATTTCCTTCATGAAAGTGACTTATCTTAGCATATTACATTCCTCTTAGTGACCTGATGTGATACACTACATCCCCTAAGTTGTGAGTCTTATATTCTTTGATTGGTCCTCTCTTGAGACATTAGACACAATGTTCCCTAAGTTAAAAATCTCGCAAGAATGAAACAAGAATCCTTTAGACATCCCCTTTTTCACTTTACCTTCTTTCATTTTTCATTTTGCACCTTGCATACATGGCCACCTTGCATAACACAACTTGCATGCCTGTGGTGCCATCTTGCCTTTGTTCATGATTTCTAAGCATGGAAGGTTGTGCTTGTCTAATGAACCACACCCTTGTCTTTTATGGTGCCTTATCAAAGTTATCAGGAGGCATAACTTTTATATGGTTAAGTGGGAAGCCCAACTAGCAGCACAAATTTCCCCATACTGACCTTTTTGTGTGTGAGTGCATACCAAATATGTGTATGTATCTCACCACCTTTTGGGATTCTCACCTGACGAACAATCAAAAATATCGTCAGCCCAAAGTGAGTACATCCTTCTCTTTTGGACAAATAGCCTAGATTTGATCCACAACTAGTTGGACAAATGGTCGAATCTTGATTCGACTTTTCTCCACCCTTTCACATCACTCCTTGTGTGATCTTTCACACTTATGTTTAGTTTTTCATGGGATCTTGATCCTGGGGGCTTGATCGTCCCTCTTGATCATAAGTCATCTCACCTTACTAGCATGAGTACATTAGATCCTACTCGACACACATGATTTAGCTACTTTAGTGTGAATTTGAAGAAAATTCATACCTCACAAAAGTGGGGGCTAAATGTGTCGCCAAAAACTATATACCTTGGAATTTTTTCACTCATTTTGGATTTTTCCACTGGGTTTGAGCCTTGATTACCTTGAATCAGCCTTGTAAGCTTGCAATTCAACACTAATCTAATGGGTTTTTACTAAGGTGTTGTGAAGTTTTGTAACACATTTCCTCACTTTTCTAAGACCCTTTCAACATAATTCACCTAAATAATACATTCTTGCACCTTCCTAAATCTTAAGACAGAGTGTTGTAAAGTGTTGTGTTGCATTTTCACACTTATCTAGGCTTATCACCCCTTAATTAACCCATTTTATATGCTAATTTTTCCCTTTAATGTATCATTAGTCTCAACCTAAGTGTGTTTCGGGAGGAAAATCTAATAAAATTTATAAAGCATAAGTTCATTCCCTACAATCATCAAAAATTTCCTAGGAGGACTGGGTCGCCACTTTGGGTGACCTAGTCTCTTTAAACATAAAATTAAAATTTCAAATAAGACTCAATGTGAATCTTGCCTCCTAAACCCTAGGGTCATCCTATTAGGTTACATTTAAGGAAAATTAGGGTTTCAGATGTACAAATAAGGGCTTTCACCTTTATTTTTCCTCTCTTAGACTCTCTCTTGGTTCATTTTTTTTACTCTCCTAGCTCATTATCACTCTCTTGTTCTCAAACATCCATGCAACTAAGACTTCACAAGAAAGCATGTACAAGCATTAGGGTTTTTAGATTATCTCCATTGGAGCTGCTCTTACATGTTGTAGTCATCTTAATCAAAGGTTTGGTAAGTGTTCTCTCAAGTTCATCATTCCATCTTAGTTTCCTTTGATTTCATTTCATTTGGGTTTAATCACCTACAAAGGGTTTTGACTTAGGAAAACCCCTATTTCCTAACCCCATAAATCTCTTGGTCTTTGCATGTATTTGTAGGTCTTTCTATATAGGTTTGAGGTGCTTGGAAGGTGCTCTCAACTCATAAAAGGAATCCAACTCAACAAAGCCCTAGTTCTATCTTGGAGACCTCTCTCTACCCATTTTCACCAGAGTCTGAACCAAACACCTGCTGGGAACTAGTGTGCAAACTGAGAGCTCCAACCTCCTCTTTCAGGTTCCTGAAAACCCAAAAGAGGACTAGGTCATCCATAATGGCGACCTAGTCCCTCTAAGCTTGTTTTTCAGGGATTTTCATATTTTTGGGCACCCATTTCATAGAAACCTATTCCAATAGCTTTTCCTGAGAAGAGGACTAGGGCACCCAGCTTGGCGAGAATGCCCCTTTGCACATTTCAACCATTTTCTAGGAGATTCTGGGACTCCGCATCTAGTACTTTCAATACCCAGGTGCACAAGTTCCTGACTTTCTAGTTTATTTTCTGTTTATAAACATTTAGGTCATTTTAGCATAAATCATTTACTTTACATTTCTACGTAGTTTAGATTTACAGTTGATTCATATTTCATAGTTAGTTAGTTTCATTCTATCACAACACCCAGTCACACCTTGCACACACATTCACAACCCTACTCAAACCCCCATTCCTTCCTTTGAATGCAATCACCCTTAAACATATCAACAAATCAGAAAGAGTGTCTATTCCTATACGAAGTGCTTCTAGGGTGAAAAACCCTAGGAGCCTATTCGGGGAATCCTCTTTCCCTTGTTAGTATATGTTTTTGGTGTTACAAAAACAACCAAATTTATTAGAATTGCAATCTCATCTTCTAGAAACACTTGTTATAGTAACTGAATAGCTGTAGGAACACAGATCTTCATAACTTTCTCAATTCTTGATGTGTACCATTGAAACTTTCAAACAACATACTAGATAAGATCAGAAACAAACCCTTTAATGTGCGACACCTAAAACTCAACACACATAACTTATCACCACTTGGATCTTCACAGCATCACAGACTACCTGCAATATATTTATTACAATTTTCTCAATATACTCGACATATATAGCCTTCCGAATCACCAATGCTAATAGTGTTGATGTCAATGACAACCACATATCAACAATGCAAGCATAGTATCCAACACCGAGGTCTACACTTCCTTCTTCTTAGATCTCACATCCTAAAACTTAGAGATCTGGCCTGCAGGTGACATTATGTGAAGATGACAAATTTGCAATGCAAGGGCGGGTGCATGGAAATGGGTAGCAATTCCATGCACACCCCCTAAAAAAATACTTGGAAAACCATAACATGAGCGCGTTATAATGTGCTCACGTTATGGCTCATTATGCCGAGCCTGAGGCTCGGCAACTAAAAACCAATAACGCGAGCATGTTATAAAATACTCGCATTATTGATTGTTAAAAGCAAAAAAAGAAATGCAAATCTCTCATTAGGATTTCGACTCATTCTTTTTTGCAGTTGCAGCCAAAACCACCACAATTTTGCACTTGCGTTCTAGGAGGAGAATTTCAAAAAATTTCTTCACCAACAATCCCTATTTCTTTGCAACAATGGCACCATAACGACGGGGAGCTATGAGAGGTAAGGATTCTATGGTTTTTGTTTTGAATTAGTTAGTTTTAGGTTGAATTTGATATCTATTTGTTTGAATTTTTAGGAGATGCAAATCAACCTGCAAACCCTCAAAATCCTCAATAGGAAGACCAACCGAATCCTTAAGATCAAAATCAACCACAACATCAACCTCCTCCACCAATGACTCAACCCCCTCCTGGCACTGAACAAAATTTAATGAGTGAAATTGAGAACAACAAAAAGAGAATTGAGGATTTGATCAGCAGGTTGAGTGATCCAAATGGTTCAACCACATAAACAATGACCCTAGCAAATTCATTAAAAGATATGTTAAAAAATGTAGATTCAATTAGCAAACAAATAACCGGATGGCAAGATATGAGGTAGGCGGCTTGGGATTATTATGCAAATAAACTATCATACAAGGATGTGAAGGATTTAAAAATTACAAAAGGTGATTTGTGCTCATTATTCACTGACCCATGCACAAATCAAAATCTTACCCTCAATGCGAAGAGGTTTCCTATCCATTGGTTCCACCACCAACAGATTAGGGACCAGTTTTATGATAGGTGGTACATGGTCTTCGATTACCCACCATGCAACAATTGCAAGGTCCCACAATAATTCCTTAGGAAACTATACAGTGAGTTCATATTGAACAAAATCCCAAATTATTTTGATGAGGAATTTCTAGGGTAGAGGTGGGGGGTCAACTTAGGATCGACTTGGTGCACAACCATATCCTACGTGGCAATGTAGACGAGCTCTCACTAGGCCACCTCGTGAGCACATTGTTATGCCTTCTGTCATGAAGGAAAGTGTTGACGTAGAGACATTGTAGGCAATCAACACTTTGACACAAAGTGTCATCCATCATACTAGTGCTATTCTACAGTGCCATCTAGGGGAGCCTTCGAGTGGTGGCCTTCGAAGACATGTGTGTCAATCTTGCAGGGCTACTTGTTCATATGACCCCATCGACACTCAGGAGATTGGTATGCAGGATCCATCTACAACTATGGAGATGGAGAGGGAAACTAACTTTTTGCATGAGGCATATGGCATTGATAGTCAGGTAAAAGTTAGTGCATGTGTTTATTGAATTTAGTTTATTAAATTTCGATTTTGAAATGCAAGATTAACTAAAAATGTTTTATGACTTTAATAAAATTGTAGGGTCACAATGTTGAGACTGGATACATTGTTCCCCCACCAACCTATTTCTATAGTACACCTATCGCTAGGGTATGTAACTAGTAAACAATTATAAATTTATTGCATGTTAATAGCATTGTTTTATGAATAGTAATTTAATATGCGATTTTGGATGTTGAATAGACTAATATTGGAGGTTTTGATGGAACACTTCCTAGTGGTGGTGGATTTACTCAAACCTTCACGCAGGTAATAGAATAAAGAGCTTAACTAATGAATCAAGTACTTAATATATTTGTGTAGTTTCTATGCACATGTTGATTATGTTGAATATTTTGTTGTTCTATTTTCAGTTGTTGCAAGATTATACACCTCTGAATGTGACGAGGGAAATGGATATTGGTGTGACATCTGCTATACAATCCTCGATGGCTCTGACAGAAGAGGTATGAGAAAAAATAGTAAATTTACATTTACATTTGTTGTTATAGATGTTAGTTAGTGAAAAATCAAACCATTATTGATTCATGTGGTTTAATTTCTATTTGTATGGTTTATATAGGGCTTGAGCATGGGTGTGAGAATATTTCCCTCATGGAGAGAGATTGTGAGATGGATTTAAATGATTATTTTGTCAAATATATCAGTTTTTATAATATAATTTCTATATATTCATGTCTTTACCTCTTATTGTAACAGTTAAAACTTCACCATGAACTAAACCCTCGAAGGAGTAGCAGGAGCACTCCACGAGCACGGAAAAAATGAGTGACAGACCTATCGCCATCTGAGCGAAAAGGAAAGGGAAAGAGTTTATTTCCAAGGCATGGAGAGCAATGAATTTTGATTCTAGAGTCCTTTGTTGTATGCCTACATGGCAGTTTTGTACATATTTTTTATTGGACATATTTGACATTGTATGCCTATATGGCATTCTCATAAGCCTATATGGCTATTTTGTACATATATTTCATACTTATATTGACATATATTCACTTATTCCTACATGGCTATTTGGTTAATAGAAATATATTTTATCGATGCCTATCCATATTGCATTCTAAATTGATGGTTCAATAGTTATGAGTTATGTGTATTCAAGGTAATTTCTATGTTAATATGTCTTTTATTGATTCTTATACTTATGTGATTGATGTATGTTTGTGTATGGGATCATAGTAATTTATATTTGATGATGATATTGTGTCTTTAAGGTTTATTTATTAAAGGGTGTATGAAACAAGTTTAAATCCTTAAAAATCTTTGAATTTCTTAGTTTTTTCTATTTGTCGAGTCTGGGCTCTGAGCCTGTGTCGAAGTCAAAAATTGGCTTGTCAAGTCCGAGGTGAGTCCAAGTCTTGTAACACTTGTGTGAACACATTGAGGAATAATGTATATGCCGATGAAGAGAGAACCCATCCTTGTTTCCAAACAAACCATGGTATAGATATGGGTGGTTGAGATAAAACACCACTCTTTTGGATAGTTCGAACCATAATCTTTCATGGCTGCAAACACACCTTCATTATGTGTGTTCTTGATCCTACTGAAGAAATGGTGGAACATGTTGTAGATCAAATATTGTAACCCTAAGTCCACAAGAAGGTTACTTGTCCCGATTTCCACAAATGTCTTTAAGATGTTCATCCTTCTTGAGTAATGCCAACCACTATCATTGGTTGCCATGCTTCTAATGGAAAGTCAATTTGTTGAAATACCCAAAGGCTAGCAGGTTCATTCGCTCTAATACCACTGTAATGAATCGAGCTTGGGGTCAATAGATTTTTTATTTATTTCTTATTGGATTGACAAAGGTTGTCATCCAATATTATTAAGATAGATAACAGAGTCCCCAAATTATAAATGAAATAAATTCTGAATATGAAATCTAATTCAAATATTAATTTGATAATGGAAATTTGATAAATAAATATAATAGTTGTTTCTAATTAATCAATTAAAATCATGTGCTAGCTTTGAATATAAATCTGCCTATCATTGATATATAGGCCTTGAGAATTGGGATTCCTTTTCTGATCGATACTTTGTACTCATGCATCTAACTTTGAGTCCTTTCCAGATTATATGCTTGAAACGTATACTCCCATCTTATAATTTTTTTCTCATATAGACCAATCCCACACTAGGTAATTCAATAATAAAAATAAGTCCACAAATTGATTACCCTGATCTTCCCTTCTTATTCTCTTTTATACTCGAAAACTACACAATTGAATCTTGATAGCAATATCACAATTTGACACATTGTAGAAAATACCTCCTACTTATCAATTGATGAGCTAAAGGGGCTCTATAATGAATGTTTCATAAGGCACAACACTTGATGAAGGTTTTGCAAATGGGGTTGCAAGCTAAGTGGGATTAACCTTGGGGGAAAAACTTCGTGGTTAAGCCCTTGAGCTAGAGTAGTACTGGGATGGTTGACCTCCTAGGAAGGCCTAGTGCCTCACCTCTGTGAGCATCACCTACATGCAATGAGTGCTAAGTGGGAAACTTATTATCATGAGAGATGGGTTCTTGTGAACATAGCCCTATTTCAATCCATGTCAGCCTTGGGACCGTATGGGAAGTTGGAGGTTGTACTAAGTACGAGATCATCAAGTTTGTATAAAAAATCTAAAAACCAGAGAACAATGTGAATAATTCTTATCTTATCTTTTCCAAAAGTTCATCAACAACCTCCATTCGAACCTCTCAAGGATTTACATAGTGTTTTACACCCTTGTCTAATTGATCCACGCCCTCAACTAACTAAAAACCAACTTTCAAAACAAGTAACCATTGCATTTCAAATTTATTGCTTTAAGCAACTTAGAAATTTGCAACTTTAGACTCCTCCAACCTAAGGGATCGATCTAGTGGAACATAGCTCAGAGAAATTCCACGTGTTTTAGTGTGAAAGAGGACCATGCCTAGCATAAAAATACCTATTTGGACATGTTGGAATAGTCCTCTTGGTCACACAAGTTGTAGAATGAAAGTTGCACCACTTTGCAACTTTGCACTGCTTGCATTTGATGCCTTTTCCATCAAGTGAGAATCCACCACCACAGCAAAACCACTCCAAGATAGCAAACATTGAGAGAGGTTTTTGTAGAGGGGCTCAATGCGATCCTATAGGATCAAACGAGAAGTTTCTAAGCATCACTATATCCGAGTAATAGCATGCTGAAGTTTGCAGACATTTTGCACTTTGCACCCCTAACGGAGCGATCCGGTGGAACGTAGCTCATAGCGATTCCACGTGTTTCGATGTGAAAAAAGACCATGCCTAGCATAAAAATACCTATTCAGATGCGTTGGAATAGTTAGTTTGGTCATACAAGTTGCAGAGCGAAAGTTGCACCACTTTGCAACTTTGCACAACTTGAATTTGACACTTTTTCCATCAAGTGAAAATCCACCGCCACGAGAAAAGCACTCCAAGATAGCCAAAACCGAGAGAGGTTTTTCTAGAGGGGCCCAATTCCTTCTTGTAGGATTAGATGAGAAGTTTCTAAGTGTAACGGTATCCAAGTAATAATATGCTAAAGTTTGCAGCCATTTTGCACTTTGGGCCCTTCAAGGATCGATCCGGTGGAGCATAGCTTAGATCGATTCCACATGTTTTAGTGCAAAAGAGGACCATTCCTAGCATAAAAATACCTATTCGGACATGTTGGAATAGTATGCTTGGTCACACAAGTTGCAGAACGAAAGTTGCACCACTTTACAACCTTGCACTACTTGCATTTGATGCTTTTTCCATCAAGTGAAAATCCGCCACCATGGGAAAATCACTCTAAGATAGGAAAAATTGAGAGAGTTTTTTGTAGAGGGGCTCAATGCGATCATGTAGGATTAGACAAGAAGTTTTTAAGCATCACGGTATCTGAGTAATAGCATGCTGAAGTTTGCAGCCATTTTACACTTTGGACCCTTACGGGATCGATCCAGTGGAATGTAGCTTAGAGTGATTCTATGTGTTTCAATGTGAAACAAGGCCATGCCTAGCATAAAAATACTGATTTGGATGGGTTGGAACAATTAGTTTGGTCATACGAGTTGTAGAGAAAAAGTTGCACCACTTTGCAACTTTGCACAACTTGAATTTGACACTTTTTCCATCAAGTGAAAATCCGTCGCCATGAGAAAATCACTCCAAGATAGCCAAAATCAAGAGAAATTTTTTTAGAGGGGCCCAATTTCTTCCTATAGGATCAGACGAAAATTTTCTAAGTGTAACGGTATCAAAGTACTAGCATGCTGAAGTTTGCAACCAATTTGCACTTTGGACCCTTCAGGGATCGATCTGGTGGAACATAGCTTGGAGTGATTCCACATGTTTTAGTGTGAAAGAGGACCATGCATAACGTAAACATACCTATTCGGATGTGTTGGAATAGTCTTCTTGGTCACACAAGTTGCAGAACGAAAGTTGCACCACTTTGCAACTTTTCACTGCTTGCATTTGATGCTTTTTCCATCAAGTGAAAATCTGCCACCATGGGAAAATCACTCTGAGATAGCCAAAACCGAGAGAGGTTTTTGTAGAGGGGCTCAATGTGATCTTGTAGGATCATACAAGAAGTTTCTAAGCATCACGGTATCCGAGTAATAGCATGCTGAAGTTTGCAGCCATTTTGCACTTTGGACCCTTAAGGGATCAATCTGGTGGAATGTAGCTCAGACCGATTTCACAAGTTTCAGTGTGAAAAAAGACCATGCCTAACATAAATATACCTATTCGTACATGTTAGAATAGTTAGTTTGGTCATACGAGTTGCAGAGTGAAAGTTGCATGACTTTGCAACTTTGCACAACTTGAATTTGACACTTTTTCCATCAAGTGAAAATCTACCGCCACGAGAAAACCACTCCAAGATAGCCAAAACCAAGAGAGGTTTATCTAGAGGGTCCCAACACCTTCCTTTGGAATCAAATGAGAATTTTCTAAGTGTAACAGTATCTGAGTAATAGCATGCTGAAGTTTGCAACTATTTTGCACTTTCAACCCTTCAGGGATCAATCCAGTGGAACATAGCCCAAAGCGATTCCATGTGTTTCGGTATAGAAAAAGACCATGAATAAAGTAAAAATACCTATTTAGATGTGTTGGAACAATCCTCTTGGTCACACAAGTTGTAGAACAAAAGTTGCACCACTTTGCAACTTTACACTGCTTGCATTTGATGCTTTTTCCATCAAGTGAAAATCCGCCACCACGGGAAAATCACTTTGAGATAGCAAAAACCAAAAGAGGTTTTTGTAGAGGGGCTCAACATAATCCTGTAGCATCAAATGAGAAGTTTTTAAGCATGATGGTATCCGAGTTATAGTATGCTGAAATTTGCAGCCATTTTGCACTTTCGACCCTTAAGGGATCGATCCAGTGGAACGTAGCTCAGAGCGATTCCACGTGTTTTGGTGTGAAACAAGACCATGCCTAGCATAAAAATACCTATTTGGATGTGTTGGAACAGTTAGTTTGGTGATACGAGTTGTAGAGCGAAAGTTGCATCACTTTGCAACTTTGCACAACTTGAATTTGACACTTTTTCCATCAAGTGAAAATCCACCGCCATGAGAAAAACACTCCAAGATAGCCAAAACTGAGAGAGGTTTTTCTAGAGGGGCCCAATGCCTTCCTATAGGATCAGATGAGAATTTTATAAGTGTAACAGTATCCAATTAATATCATGCTGAAGTTTACAGCCATTTTTCACTTTCGACCCTTCAGGGATCAATCCGGTGGAACATAGCTCAAAGTGATTCGACATGTTTTGATGCGAAAAAGGAGCATGCCTAGTGTAAAAATACCTATTCAGACATGTTGGAACAGTTCGCTTGGTCACACAAGTTGCAGAACGAAAGTTGCACCACTTTGCAACTTTGCACTGCTTGCATTTGATGCTTTTTCCATCAAGTGAAAATCCGCCACCACGGGAAAACCACTATGAGATTGCCAAAACCGAGAGAGGTTTTTGTAGTGGAGATCAACGTGATCCTATAGAAATAGATGAGAAGTTTCTAAGCATCATGGTATCCAAGTAATAGCATGCTAAAGTTTGCAACCATTTTGCACTTTGGACCCTTAAGGGATCGATCCAGTGGAAGATAGTTCAGAGCAATTGCACATGTTTCAATGTGAAAGAGGACCATGCCTAGCATAAATATACCTATTCAGATGCATTGGAGCAGTTAGTTTGGTCACATGAGTTACAAAGCGAAAGTTGGACCACCTTGCAACTTTGCACAACTTGAATTTGACACTTTTTCTATCAACTGAAAATTGACCGCCACGAGAAAACCACTTTGAGATAGCCAAAACCGAGAGATTTTTCTCTAGAGGGGCCCAATGTGATCTTGTAGGATTAGACGAGAATTTTTTAAGTGTCACGGTATCCAAGTAATAGCATGTTGAAGTTTGCAACCATTTTGCACTTTGGACCCTTAAGGGATCGACCTGGTGGAACATATCTCAGAGCGATTCTACGTGTTTCGGTGCGAAAGAGGACCATGCATAGCATAAACATACCTATTCAGACGTGTTGGAACAGTTCGCTTGGTCACATGAGTTGTAGAAAAAAAGTTGCAAATTGTTTACATGACCCCTATATGACCTTTTTCACATTGTTTACATTTCAAAATTCAAAGTTTGCAAATTTTCCTATTCAAGGAATTTACAGAACAAGGTGCTACTACACCAAATATGAACTCAAACCTTACAATATTTGAGTATATCTCATTATGTAATTAAATTTTATTACAATGCCTCAGGCACTTCGTTCTCACATATCTTTTACAATGTCACTCATACATTCAAGATTCTCTTTAAATGTCTACATCATAGGTGCTCATTATGAGGTTAACTTCAAATGAGTAACTTGAGATTCCCTCGCTAAGCTTCACACGCTCTTTTATAATGGTTTGAAATCAAAAAGAGATTTTTCAAGATCATCAAAATAAGGATGTTGCATTGCTTTTTTGGCTAAGATTCTCTTTGATGGCTCTTAAATCAACATTTTCTGCAATGAAAGATCAATCAATTTTTAGTAGTTTACTTACAAATATGCAAATTAAAAGAAAAAAAGAAAGAGCATCCAAAATGGAAATGAAATAAAAATAGATGGAAGGCACTTATAGATGTTGCATGTAGGCATCAAAATAAGGATGTTGCATTACTTTTTTGGCTGACATTCTCTTGGATGGCTCATATATCTACATTTCTTGCAAGGGGACACCAATCATTGTAAAAGAAGATGATAGCATTGGCATCAAACAAATTAATGTGCATACAAGTATAAATTAATAAGAATCAATGTGCATATACTTACAAATTAATCCAACGAACCATCCGGGTCTACTCTACTCTTTATTGTGTCAAGTATTGCCTCATGGTCAGACTCACAGATCTTCCATAATGTCTTATTCAAAGGTCTACCCCCATATTTGGTCAAATATACATTGGATGCCACGAAAAGGTTCGAGTAATGAAGAATATTATGATGCATGCCAAAGTCTTGAAATAGCCAATGTTTAACTCTAGAATGTGGGTACCTTCTAAGCCATGTTCTAGTAACCACAGCTGAGCCTATAGGGTATTCAATGTTTTCTCCATCTATAACTGGGGCCTCCAATTTTTTTTTGGTCTCAACACAACGACACAAGTAAGAGTCTGTTCCCTCTTCATTGTCTTCATCTGCAATAACTGCATAAACATGCCCTACATTGATATGTGCAAAAAATATCTTAAAATTTGTCAACATTTTGAATATAGTATAGGGCATGTGCAGGATCATGATGGGCGAAAAAGTAGTGATATGTAAGTGATATGATGGCCCATGTGGTTGATGAATTTTTTAAAAAGGTTTTTAAAGGCAATTCTCAGCTTTCCACCAATATAAATTATTCTTTACTTTGAATTTAATTAATTATTATAATTCATTTTCTATTTTAATTACGAGTAAAGTCCCGATTGATAGGCTGATTGAAAAAAATCTATAGCTTTCAAATGGTATCACATTTTTTGAATCTGAAACATGTGTCACATTATATGCTTCACATACTGGATAGGATTAAAAAAAAAAATGAATTTCATAATGTTTTGACCAAGTTAAGGTGGTTAGACGTATGATTTTTTATATTTTTAAAATTTGTAAAAAAAAAATCATAATTAATTATTTACTAGGAAAAAAATTACAAAAAAATATGCATCACATCGGGAGATGAGTCCTTTACTTATATCTAAAATATTATAAAAAAATATTATCATATTATTGTGGTTAGGGTGGTTAGATAGACACCTTCTTCTTATTTTTTCCATCAAATTTAAGTACTACTGCATTGAAATTTTAAATTTTCACCAAATAGATTTTATTTATTTTCTAAATAAACCTAGTAGTTTAGAAACTAAATTCAATTTTCTACAAATTCTATCTTTACATATTTTTGAAATAATATACTTAACTTATTCAAATTTTTACGTCAAGTTTCCTAACTCTGATTTTTTTGAATTTTATTGCCACTTAAAGGCCTGTTTTTCCCATGATGATCCTGCACATACCCTACAAAGTAAGATAACGATATGGAATTTCAACAACTAAGAAAGTAGATATATCACTTGGATGAACTAGATCTGATACATGGTCAAAGTCGACCGATGATTCCATCTAAGTCAATTCCAATGTCATCAGAGGGTGATATGTGTGAAGTGGGATAAGATAAATTGTGAACCATTTGTCAACCCACTCCTTTGACTCACAATCATTCTAGACTTGCATTGTAAATGAAGAAAAAAAGCATGCCATCTTTCATGTATCAATACTCCATGAACTTGCATTTGAGCTAAGGAAAGAGTGTACCTCACTCGATCCTGTTAGTGTACAACAATCTTCATATGGTGCAATGTTAGTATCATCCATCAACCAAACAAATCTATGAATTGAAGACGCATCTTCATTACCTGGACCCATGAAAGCATTACACCACTCAACGATTGATTTTCATCTCTCACCTTTGCACTATCTTTATACTTTAACTCTTCTTGTGCTAATGCTCTTTTCACGCATGCTCTTGCACCATCATGCTCCCCCTTTCCATGTCTGGCCTCACAAAATTTCCACATATGTTGAACACCTATAATGACATGCATCCTACACAACCAATAGAACATGTGTGAGTTCTTGAACTCTGCTGCACAGTTATCATACCATAGTATATGTTGATCGTATTCTATGCCCCTCTGAGCCAAACCACTATAGAACATCTGGAAGCAACCTTGCACAAACTCTGGAGAATGTGTACAATGATCACTAATGTAAAAGTGGTACTCCCTCAATACCTTCCTTTGCTCATCTATACTATCAGATGCATGAATGAATGCTATGTGCACAAATATCAAAACTTGTGTGGAGTTGTAATACTGTGACTACACCTCATGTTGTGGCTGTAGAGTGTATTTCTCTACAAAGTCAACCAGAGATACTATGCTTCCAACTGGAAAGGTGTCCTTGCATAGCTTGAACTACGTGTCCAACCATCGGGCTCTATGGGTATGCATTGCATACTCAGACAATATACTGTCACGAAATGTGGTCATAAATTGGTACACTGGAATCTTTTCAATAACCAAATCACACCTTTTTTCTTGAGACCCATCTTTTGTAGCATATGCCACTATTTTATACTTCTCGAACTCTACTAGTCTATGTCCCACCTCATTTGTGCTTTCCATATGTTGACATATTGGCATACGCTGGAATCCACCGCAACGCTCGCATGAACCATCCAAGCATTTGTCCTATATAATATCTAGCCATCCTCTATTTCACATAATTTTTTTGATAAGAACTCTCTTGAAGATTTTGGTGGGGCTTCTATGCCACAATCCTACAAAACATTGTTAGTATGCAAATCTAAACATATAGAACGATAAACATCATAATGGTTAGAAAATTCAATATGTAGTCTACAACAACAAGTAGCGCGTGTGTGATTTATCTTGACATAAAAAGGTTTAAGCAGTTCAAAAAATCTTTGAGAAATACTAATTTGAGGATAATCATTTTCAAATTTCTGAAAAAATTGGGTTTGAGTCATATCTAAAAAATGCTTTGGATGTGGCTCACGATTCCAACTACCAATTCTCCTTCTTAACACATCCCTTTGATTTAGAGAAGGCCTTGTGTTATTCTTCCAATACTCTTCAATTATTGTTCTCAAGGATTCAAAAACTTCTTTATCTTTTTGTGACAGTCTCCTTGAGAATGCCCATAATTCATTTGTATCATTGCCCTCAATTCTTTTCCGCCTTTGAATGGCTCTTGATAAAGTTTTTCTAATAATTCCCATTTGTTCAGTAGTCTTTTTAATTATACAAGCTCTCTTTGTTTGACAGCTTACCAAATTCGATGTAATGACACGTCAGGTGACATTACTATCCTTTGAGCATGAGGTCCTACCCACACTCTCATAAGAATCCATTAGATTCTTCACAATAGTCTCTTCACTCGATGCATTCGATGTTCTCAACCCAAGAGTCTTCATGATGTTCCTATACGTTACACCCTGCATCATTTCAACAAATAGTTGACATCTTGCAATCTCATTTAGCCTTTCAAAGAATTGTTCCCAAATCTTATCAGCATATCTTCTACAAGTGTGCGTTGAAATATTACCTTTCATGTGCTGCAAAATATCATCATCAATATTAATCAAATACTTTTGCTTTCTATGCAAAATTCTTGGTGGTGTTCTCCTAGGTACATACATCTCAACATTAGGAATTTCATCAATATTTAATTGAGGTGGGCTAGATTGCATACCTTTGATCGAGGGTGGAGAAGAAGAAATACCTTGAGGTTCACATGGGGATGATGCCATACCTTCTTCGTCAATTTAGAGTGATGATGTACTCTCAACTTGAGATGTGTTGGATGGTGTCCAACAATATTCACTTGTGGTACATGGTGTCCCTCCATAGTCACTTGCAGTAGATGTTGTCCATCCATATTCACTTGTGCTAGATGGTGTCCCTCCATATTCGCTTGTTCTTAATGGTATCCCTTCATATTCACTTGTCGTAGAGGGTGTGTCTCCAACTACGGTATCTGAATGTCTTATGATGATGCTTTCGCATTTGTACTTGTTGTGCTACCAATTCCTATTCTCTTTTTGACGGTTGAGGTTCCTCTACAATCAAGTTATTTTCATCAATCGTTTCCAATTTATTCTTTTCACGATATGCTGCCACCCGAAATCTCTCCTTTTCTTTCAAGGTTTCATTCTCTTCGTCTGTTAGTTTCCTCTTTGTCTTTTTCTTCGGCATGGAGGATAATTTTATCTGTACCATGGTAATGAGATGAATATTAGTTCTTAAAAAATGTATCCATTCAAGTTAATTGAAAAATATATTTCATTGAAGGCTTCATTTAAATAATACTTACAATCATCGTGTACAAAAGTTAACCTAGCATGTAGACAAATGTGTACAAACTATGGAAGCAATAGGCTGGCCAGAGCACATTTCTAACTAAAAGTGAATAACCATGATGGTGATTCTAAAAACTAATGAGTGAATGGAATTGTGAGTGTTTGATAAGTTTGTTGTGCAGGATCACCTTGACAATCTATGCTTCCATTTTGAAATTTGATTCAATTTTGGGTATGTTCATGTTGTAAGAGGGTTATTAAAGACATTTTCCATGTACTGGTTATATGAGCTTTCAAAGGTGGTTTTTTGTTAGTTATAGGAATTGGGGGGAGTTGGTTTTCATCGCAAAAGGTTTAAACAACCTCCATTGGCTTGAAAGGAGGATTTTTGTTCATTTTGAAATCCATTTTTTTGATAAAAACATGTTTTCTAGAAATTCACTGGTTTTTTTGCAGTTTCTTGCACTTGTACGGATCTATACAACCTCCCCTTGATATAAAACTAATATAATATTGTAGGCACATGTATTAAATCTCTAATTCTCTAGTTATGAGGTCTTAACAGTATGTTTGAAGGGAGCAATTGACAATTTTTTGAAACTGCTCATTTCAAGCTAGTCAAGGGTTTGAGTAGGATATAATTATGAAATGACCATCCCACCTACTTTTATGAATTTTTCTTGGTGGTATGGTATGTACATTGTTAGATTAGGGTCTTTTATTGTTGAACAGGCCTTGGAATGAAACTAATGGCAATAGGATGGGGTTCTTAGGCTAAAACAAGCACTTTTCCATGAGAATTTGTGGAACCAAGGAGTGATTTTTTGAAAAAGTCTTGAAGGAGTGGTCTATGTAATGAAATTTTTACCCTGTAAAGGTATTTTGAAGATTTTTGATGCTTTGGAATGGTCTGGGAAGGCCCGGGTATAGGAGTTTCTATAAACCCTCCCTCTTTGCATTGAAAAATAGGGGTTTTTGTATTGGAAGCCTAGTTGAGCGGGTAAGGTCCTAAGACCTAGAAAATATCTTGTTTTGAGACCTAATTAAAGACTATTTTTGGGTTTGGAAGTCTGGTGTGAGGATCTAAGGGTAGTTCCTTTGTAAAATTGGCCTACTTGGAGGCCTAAAATAGTGAAACGGTTAGTTTTCTTAAAGTTGTCCCAAATGAGTCATGTGATGGGTTAAGGTATGTCTTGCAACTATGAAATGGGTGCTAGAATAATTTTTCATTTTCTTGGTGTTTTGGAAAGTTTTGGAGTTAAGGGCCGAAAACTGGTTTTGCACGGTAACTAGCTCCCAAGGGTGAAATGTGGGAAATAGTGTTTATGTTTGTTGTCCAACTTGGAGGAATGTTAGTATTGGTCCATTAGGAATTTTTAATCTTGTTAGATTTCTCTTGAAGGAAAGTTGACATCTTTAATGGTTTTGGGTCCTCTAACTCTGCATCAAAAATGAGTATCATAGTCTGAAGTGTGTGCATGGTTTGGGAGATACATGTGACAGTTTGTAGATGCTTGGCTACTAGTAATGTGGATAGTGAAAAAAGGAACTAAGTTTGTGTGTAAGGGAAGACTTCTGAAAGGTTTCATTTTTTTTGTACTAACTCAAACAAAGATTTATTAAGCAAATAATAGTTTGCTTGTGCCTTAAGAATTATAGTTTGTGTTTGTAAATGATGGTGCCATTATGGAAGATTTAAGACAACTTGTGAATGACATAATCATTGGTTGATGTTTTGAGGAACCTAGTTGATTGTAATCATTTATTTTCAATATTTTCAAGGTGTTTTGAAGGTCCTTAAAAGTAATTGAGAACTCTTAATGCTAATTTGAGTATACGAATCAAATGTTTTGTGAAAGGAAATATAGTTGAATAAGTGTGCCAAGAAAGGTGTTGATTTCTTCCTGTGTACTACATCAGTTTGTCCAGAGGTATTGGAAGGTGTTTGGACCCTTCGAAGGAATGGGAGAGGCTTGGAGTTGTATGAAAGGATGAATTTTGGTGAATGGTTCTGAGTTTCTAATCAACTTTATGCTATGTTACAATCAATTTTATGATGGTTAATCTATTTTTTTGAGTCTGACAAAGAGTTGAAACAAAGTTCTCATGTTTTTATAAAAAGATGATTGAGTTTGTTTGTTGATCTTCTTCAATTTAATGTAGGGTCAGAAGTACCCTTGATGATTTATGGATCCTGGTAGATGCTCTGCATCAAGTTTAAAATAGTAATTGGAAAGTGTATATAGTTGTGTATATAATGGTAATTTAAAATGTGCATTGACAACCTAAGGTTATAAGGACAAACAAAAATGAAAGCAAGCCATCATAGAATGAAAGAATTTTTTTAAAGACTTAACATACCTAAAAAAGCAAACTTTCAAATGGAGGAGTTCAACCCAATTATGTAGCCTTACCTTCTTCTTTCTTCAAACTCCACAACAATTTGACTTGTTCAAAAGCTTGTTCCCCTCCAAACTTCAATTGTATATCAGTTTTCAATGGAATTCAAACTTCAATTGATATTATATGTCTTTCAACATGGAAACTCTGCTATTTCATGCAAAGGTGGTAGAAAGATAATGGAAAAGGTGATGGAATGTGAAAAACATTCTTGCACACTTCACAACATCATCAAAAAACCGCTTTTTGTCGGAGCACGCGTAGAACCAGGGGAATATGCAGACTGTGGGCCTTTAAATCATGGGTATATAGAGTTTTTTACCATTTTAGTGGAGTACAACACATGCTCGCATTATAAAGTGAGCGCGTTATGTGAAATATGGTTTTCTTAGTATATTTCTTTTCTCCCTCTTTGTCTTTACCCTCTATCCTAATTCTATAGCTGTCCCCTGCACCCTTATAGTAGAGGAGATAGAGGTGAGTGTGTGTGTGTGTGTGTGTTTAGGTGTGTGTGAGAGAGAGAGAGGTAGAGGGAGAGTTGGAGAGAGAGATAGAGAGATAGATGGAGGGAGAGGGAGAGGGTTAGAAATAGAAAGTGGGAGACATGGAGATAGATAGGGAGGGAGAGAGGGGGAGAGTGGGAGAAAGAGAGAGTGGGAGAGAAAAAGGGAGAGAGGGAGGGAGAGGGAGTGGGAGAGAAAGATGGAGAGAGGGAGGGAGAGGGAGAGGGGGAGAAAGAGAGAGTGGGAGAGAAAGAGGGAGAGAGGGAGGGAGAGGGGGAGGGGGAGAAAGAGATAGTGGGAGAGATGGAGATAGAGAAGGAGGGATAAAGAGAGGGAGAGAGATGGAGGGAGAGGGAGGGGGAGGGGGAGAGAGGGAGGGAGAGGCAAAGGGTTATAAATAGAAAGTGGGAGACATGGAGATAGATAGGGAGGGAGAGAGGGGGAGAGTGGGAGAAAGAGAGAGTGGGAGAGAAAAAGGGAGAGAGGGAGGGAGAGGGAGTGGGAGAGAAAGATGGAGAGAAGGAGGGAGAGAGAGAGGGGGAGAAAGAGAGAGTGGGAGAGAAAGAGGGAGAGAGGAAGGG